>JANXJC010000031.1:1821893-1848262 GCA_027564655.1 Leptodon cayanensis
GGAAAGGAAAGGAAAGGAAAGGAAAGGAAAGGAAAGGAAAGGAAAGGAAAGGAAAGGAAAGGAAAGGAAAGGGAAAAGAATAAAGAAAAGAAAAAAGGTGAAGCTGTTGTTATGAATTGAACTGCTTGTGTTGCATATCTAAACTGTGCTGTGCTTCTGCCCTGGAGCCCATAAGTGCAGCTTCTAATGACATTGCTCCAGCTGCAGGAATCTGCTCAGAGAAAGAGGAGGAGGAGAAGGAGGATGGCTGCTGGCCATTTTTGTTTTCTAACGTGCATGGGTTGAAGAAAGAAGAATCCCTCGCGGGATTTGATTTAAATGGTTTTGGCAGCTGTAAATTACTCACAGCATGCTGCAGAGTTTGTGCTATGAGATATTTTCAGTTCCATCGAAATCTCATGCTAAAAAAAAAAAAACCTCACTAAACTCGAACAAAAATAAGGCAGCAGGACAGAAGATTGCTGCAGATGACTTTCAGCTGGCTCATGCCTGCCTGCTCTATAGGAGGAGTTTTAAGGAGCTGGATTCACCACTTAGGGAATCCTGAAGAAATGACACTGACACTGAAACGTTGGTTTTCACTCTTAATGGCAAAGAAAGTGCTTTTCTTCAGACGTTGCATTACATTAGGGTACGCTTACAGACGGTACTGTCTGTCTTAAGATTATGCTGCAGCACAGGTTTTTAGAGGAATTGGGGAGTAATGAGTTAGTGCTTTCTAAAACATTGTTTACTTCTGTGGTTATGTCCTGAGGGCCATTTAAGAGTGATTTTTAGTCAGAGGGCAGAGCTGCTGCTTATAAATTGTACCACCACAAATAAGAAAACAAATAAACAAAAACCTGTGCTAAAATTAAAAATCTTAGGAGCACTGTGTGCAAATACCTCAATTTTGTGGAGGGCTGCTCTTAGAGTAATTTCTACTTTAAAAAAAAATATGTATTTTTACAACTTCCTATTTCTTCTGCTTCAGTAGAGCCTGAGTAGCAAGAGAAGTGAGATTGCTTTCCATCAGGAAAGGTGTTGCTGCAATTGCAAGAGTAAAATCTATTTCAGTGGAGAGGAACCTCTTGGAAGGAGCTCAGCTTGGGTCTCAAACCCCAAGCCAGCTTGCAAGGTTAGCCCCCACCCAAAACCAAGAGAAACAATAACAAACAAACAAACAAAATCCCTCCCCAAACTTGCTTGGCTTGTAAATTGAGAAATTGAATGGATTTAACCAAGGAATGATTGAAGAGTGGGGAGCAGAGGTGTCCTTGCTGACACTTTAGTTTTTGAGAGCAGTAGTGCTCTTTCAGGACATTTTACACTGGAACAGGCATGTGGCCGTGCAGCCTTCCCAGACCGAACGGAACCTGCAGCAGAGCAGGGCACCTGCAAAATCAAGTGTTACAGTGGAAAGGGAACAAGAGCTGCTCACCTTTCCTTCCATCCGCTGGATCGTTCCAGCATCTGTTCTTACTCCACAGCTCTGCCCGGTATCTACTTTATTTTTCTGGTTCCTGTATGACTGTATGCAGTACAGAGTAAAATATTTTAGTAAGTGGGAACATGCAAGACATTTCACAAAAATGTATGCACATTTTAATGCTGACATTTTTACAAACGTCAGTACAAAAAGGGTTGTAATCATCAGAATGAAACAGGGCATTAGACATAGTTTCAATTATGAAACAATAATAATACCTCTTTGAATCACTTCTACTTTTACACAATGGCATTTTCTGAAGAAAGACTTGTTTCATCAGCACGTTTTGACCAGCTTCAGTCATAGTTTCGTTTTACCATCACTTCCTCAGGTGGGCTAGAACAACAGAGTCAAGAAAAGTGCTGGTATCTTGTATTACTAAATTAATAGTACTAGGCAGCCTCCTTGCTGCCTTCCTTCTCCCAGCAGATCCTTTGCCGCAGGTACAAATGCACACGTACCCCCACACCTATCCCCGTGGCTGGGCAGCGGGCAGCCGGCCAGCTTTTGGTCTTGCTTGATGACATGAGCTTTGTGTCATGGTCCATCTGCTCCCACCTCCCTCCCCGTGCGCTCCTGGGTAGGAGGAGGAGCACTGCAGGAGAAACGCTGCTTGACCCCTGCAGAGTTCTTCCCCGGGGGCTGAACAAAAAGCCAGAGAATTGGCATGTCAGGTATTCATCCCACATTTTCCCCTCGGGGCCAGGGCAGGACTTCCACAGTTAGTTTGGTACTGCGGGTTCCGGTGGCTATGCAGGGTGAGCAGGGTCCTTGCGGGTCATAGTTACATGCTTCAGCACTGTGCTGAAGGTGCGTAGGTATAAAGACCATTTTAGGCATCATCCTGGGTGTTTCAGTCACAATCCCTGATTTACAAATGCTCCTAAATGTTTCTGCTACCGAGAGTCCCCATAGGGTGCAAAAGGAAGGCGTGTGTGGAGGGGTCAGGGTTGCCCTGTAGCCTGGTAAGGCACCGCGCTTAAAGGCATCTCCTCAAGAGACTGATGCTAGAGGACCGTGGGACCCAGCCAAGCCTCCTGCTGGCAGTCCCTCAACCTCCTTTGATCCAGAGGAACTGGTGGATGAGGAAACAGGGGAGAAACAACGTGGACTGCAATAAAATCTGTTGTTAATGTTCATTTTGTGTAAGGCATCTTGACCCGCCCTCTCCCTACTGTCAGGGGAATTTTGAAGGCAGTGCAAAATGTTTTCTCCCGTTCCTCTGCTGGATTAGCAGCTGCAAACGCTGGGGCAGCCGAGCGGTTTTAACCCCTGGGTTCCTGTGAGTCCTGTCTGATATTGGATATTCTGTTGGTGGAGAAGAGAGGTCATACCTCAGTTTGGGGCCAAATGATACGACAGTGGTTTCGCGCTGTCATCTGTTGTCTTGCACGGTATCTTTGCATGTTTTCCAATAACCCATAATCGATTCTACCTGAACTTTCACAGGACCATAGGGGAAGTCCTGCCTTTGGCTGTCTGAGTCGGTCCACTCCAAGGCCCTCTGCAAGAGCTTTCTAATTCGAGATGGAGATGTAGAAATATTTTCTCCAGTATATTACACTGGTGAGCTCATTCTTCTTTGGCTTGCTGTCTGAGCTATACCTGTGTAGAAAGAGAACACAATGGAGAATAATTAGGAATCTCTGTCAGATGTACACTATCAGTGTACATGAGGAAAAAATGCCATCGAAGTAGATGATGTAACTGTTGTGACTGAGGAGAGAACTGGAATTACTTTGTATTGAGTTAAATGCACACAAAGAAATACAGTGGTGGGTTAAGATTCTTTATTAGAGAAGTGTTATGGGTTTGTGTGGTGTGGGTTTTTTTGGTAGCAGGATAGAGGCTGCAGGGCCAGCTCCTGTGAGAAGCTGCTAGAAGCTTCCCCGGCTCCGAGCCAGACCCGCCTCTGGCCCAGGCTGAGCCCATCAGTGACAGTGGTAACACCTGTGGGAGAGCAGATTTAAGAAGAGGAACCTCCAGTGAGTTGGGGTGGTTGGAGTGTTTGTGTGGGTACTGAGGTCAGGGAAGGGGATCCCCTGCAGCCTGTGCTGGGATGGCAGGTTGTCCCCCCTGACCCATGGAGGGGAGGAGAGGAGAGGTCCCCCAAAATGGCTGTGACTCTGTGGGAAAGCCTGCGCTGGAGCAGTCTGTGACTGAAGGACTGCAGCCCGTGGAAGGGACCCATGCTGGAGCAGTTTGTGAGGAACTGCAGCCCATGGGAGGGTCTCATGTTGGAGAAGTTTGTGAAGGTCCCACAGGACGGACCCCACGGTGGAGCAGGGGCCGAGTGAGGAGTCCTGCCCCTGAGGAGGGAGGAGCGGCAGAGACAAGGTGGGATGAACTGACCCCAGCCCCTGTCCCCCTGTACCACTGGAGGGAGGAGGTGGAGAGAACTGGGAGTGGAGTTGAGGTGGGAGGGCTGTGGGGAAGGTGTTCTCAGGTTTGGTTTTACTTCCCAATATCCTTGTTTTGATTTGATTGGTAGTAAATTAAATTGATTTTGTTTCTTCCCCAAGTGGAGCCTGTCTTTTGCCTGTGACCATAAGTGGGGAGTGATCCCTCACTGTCCTTGTCTCGGTCCATGAGCTTTTTGTTATATTTTCTCCTCATCCCACTGTGGCCGGGGAGGGCAGTGAGTGAGCGGCTGTGTGGTGCTTTGTTACTGGCTGGGCTGAAACCGTGACGAGGAGTTTCACAGATTTCCTCCACAATCCAGCATATGTGGCTTTGTGCCCACCTGAATGTGGTTGTCTGTTTCATGCAATGTGGACATCTCCCAGATGTACAGAAATTATACCCAGGGAGCACTGGGAAGGTGTTCAAACCATTTAGTGTGTCAGAGTAACTTCTGAATTTCAGCTTGACTTGCCTTCTTCATAGTCTGTTTTCTCTTTAGGTTTTTCTTTCATAGTTTTATGTCTTTCTGATGTCCTTTCAATGTCTTTGTTTTGCTTTATTACTTGGTCTGTGCTTTTTTTAAAGCTGTGCTGTTATAGCTCTTTACTGTCTTTTCTTCTCTTCATCTCTTCTCCCACTGATCTCTCTAGCTTTTCCCCTTTCTCCTTCTCCTGTGCTTTCTCCCCTTTCTTACAGCTGTGCAACCTGCAGTGTTTCTACCTGTTTCCTCTGAAAACATCTGGACTCAGGATGGTCTTAAGAGTTTTGTGGGTGAATATGAGCCAAGAGAGCTTTTAGGGAATCCTACAGTCAAAGCCTTAATTTTAGTAAATAAAAAGTATTGTAGCCTTCCCTGTGGCAGGAGAGGTGGCTCCTGAGTGTTTGCATTGGCTTCTAAGCCACATAGGAAATTCTTGAGAATGTTTTCAGTGATTCAATGTGTTGGTTAGTAAGTCTGTAGTCACTGAATTATTTTGTGTATGTGTGGGCAGATTTTCTTTTTGCTTTATTTTTCCCCTCTTCTGTTATTTCATTACGTCTTTGGCTTTTTGTTTTTGTTTTTCTTTTCCCCTCCCTTAAATGATTTTTCTCCCCATAACACCACCACATCAGCTATTTCCACCTACTGTGTCCTTCCAGGTCCTTTTCATCTTGCTTCTTTTACCCTTTTCCTCCTTGCATTCTGCTTGCTTTTGTTGTCCCTATTGCACTTTGCTTGCTCCATTGAAAACTACTGAGAGCAGAGAGCCCTACGTCTCTAAGGAACAGGTTTTTGTGATATTAAAAGTTAAAATTTGGAGTGTTTGGCTGAGGAGGTCTGAAGATTACCTTTCCTGAGACAGGAACTGAATTGGACCTAAAATTCACCTGCGTTTCTCCTGTAATGGTCCTTGCTGGCTGCTCCGACTTCAGGAGCAGAGCAAGGAAACTGCCTGCTGTGTCTGTTTGCTTTGCTAAGAGCTCAGGGGGTAGCCTGCAGCCTTAGAGAGCATCAGCGCCTTGCCTGGGCAAGGAAACGGGGAAGAGCGTGAAGGGATACAGGCTGGAAGAAGGGATTTGCTGCCCAGGCTTCTCCTGTCCACAGCAGCTTCCAGATCTCTTTTCCCTTGGAGCCTGGCTTCTTCCTCCCACACCTGGGAGAGCCCTGTGCGGGCTGGGACAGTGAAATGTGTGGGTGCGAAAGCTATTGAACTGGTGCTAGCGTTAGCAAAGTGAAATTGTTTTCAGACTGTGTGGCGGATCTATCTGCTCTGAAGCTGATAGTGGTGCTGTAAGCAATAACTTGAGGTGGTTTGTGCAAGACCTCGGGCACCGTCAGCGGGCCCGACTCTGCCTTCTGTGCGAGGGTTTTGTGTGTCCACAGTAAGGCAGTCTGGCTGACGGCGAACATTAATGGGTTTACTGCTACTTTGAGGTAGCAACTGTGAATTAATCATAGCCTCTATGAGGGAATGGCTCAGACTTGAGCAATTCTGGTAAGTGTGATTCAGCTTGGACTTCCCCCGGATGCTTCTAGCACAGCTGAGCACAAGCTCAGGGAAATATTCCTGGCAGGGGTTTGAGGGCATCGTATGTAAGTAGATGTGTGTGTCTGCTGTTGCGCATGTGTAACCCTCGTGGAAATCCCCCTCAAACCAACTTGGTCTAAAATAAGTAAGAAATTGCTCGAGCTCATTGAAGAAGCTGCGATAGAATAGTTTTCTGTGAGAAATTCTGCATATAATTGCTTTAAATTTTATGCAGAAATTAGAGCATTTGTTAAGATCTGTACTAAAACAGTCTGTTCTAGCAGAGAAGCTTTTGCTTTCTGGTGGTTTGTACTGTCAAGGTGACCACGCTGCCTTATAAAGTTTGAAAGCTCTGTTCATTCTTAGGCAGACTGTGCTGGCTTGTGTGACTGATTTGTATGAACTGTAATATGCTTTTAGCTCAAGAGCTGTATGTTTCTGGCAGATTCTTTCAAGTGCTTTGCAAACCTTTGAAATAAAAAGCTGTGGAGTATTTGAGTGCATAAATAAATGGGAGGAAATCACATGCAGTAAATCACCAGGAATGCATAGACAGTCTAAGGGTTGTGAAAGAAATAAAGTGTGAAATAGCAATGATACTGTAAAAGAGATATAATAAAATCAGAAAAAACAGTGGGTCAGGTGCTAAGCAGCCTGAAGGCTGCTTTGCTCTGCTCCAGCAGCTCAATATAGCAGTTAAACAAACATTTTATAGCTGGAGGTACACATACTCCAGTTCCTCTGAAGCCAAGTGCTGTGCCACTCTCGCTGTGAGGCTGAAATAGTAGCACACAGTCCTTGCATCGGCAGTCTGCAGGACTCACTCAGTGGGTCAGTGTGTGGGGATGGGACAGAAGCCGTATTCACTGCATGTTGGTTTTCGTGTTCAGAGTTCCTGCTTGGTTCCCTGGCAGTTCCCAAGCTCCTCTGCCCAGTCCTGCATACAGCAGGAGTGGGAGAACCACAAAGGGATGCTGAAGTCTGTGGAGCGTGGCCTGACTTAATCGAGGCAACTGGGAAGTTATTCTTATCTTTTTAAATACATTGCCTCCTGCAAGCAAATATTGGTTTTCATGCATTAGTGGAATGTCATAGGAAATGAGGCATTAAAGGCAAAAAAAGCAGGGGAAAGTTTAGAAGGTCGGTCTCAGCTCTGGCCCCTGGTGCCTGTGCGTTACAGCTGGGGCCCAGCACCTCTGTGCTTAATTTGTTAATTAATGAGACAAAGTGACATGTTTTTTGCAGCCGATGTCCTTCACTCACAATTGCTGGTGTGCATGTGTGTTTATGGAAGTTATGCTTAAACTAGACTGTAGGAGTTTAATTACAGGCGCTTCGTTATGCCAGAGCTCTTTCCCCATGAGATGACGACAGGGATCGGTTCAGTGGGTGACGGCGGAGAGCTCAGCTGTACCATAACTGTTCCCGGGGGCTTTCGTATGGGTCTGGTGGGGGCTAGTCTGAAGGAAGGGTTGGAGGGAGAAGAATGACCTGGCTGTGGAAATGTTTCCTCCCGTTTGTGAAAGGTGCCATAGGAGAAGTCATGGAGATGCTTGCCGAGGTCTGCGGTGCTCTGGGAATAACTGCTGGCACTGCGAGCTTTTCAATGTCTTCTGTGGGTATGAGGGGAGGACAGAAAAGGTTGAGCAGGTCCTTGAAAGGAGGAGATTTTTCATTTTTGTATGATGTACTAGAGAAAGGGAAGAGAGTGGAGGGATGTGGTCCAGTGGAGGGGTGAGGTGACAAGATGGGAAGTTTAGCCTCACGATGGTGTTTTACACAAATGTAAGTGTGGCACGACTGCGTAGTGATCTTACAGTAGACATGAGGCCAGTACTGACAAAACCTTGCAGATACCGGTGCTGACAAATCTTATGGATTTATCATAAAAAGGCACAGGTTTTGCTCATGCTGCATCAGTTTCACACTACAGAGACAGGCTACTGGCTGTACGTGGTTTTTAAGAAAACAAGTCAGAGAGAAAGGACTTCTCAGAGCCATGTAGAGAAATGTGTTATGCAGGAAACCCAGAGGAAGCTCCAGCTCTCCTTATGAGCCCAGGTCTCAAACCTCTAGGCATGGGTAATTTTTGGTAATGGCTCATCACAGATCTCACAGACAGTGTGGGCATCCAGCAGAGTTGGAAATAAAGTGGGATGGCTGTCCTAGAAAAGGTCAGTCTCATTCTTTTTTCATGCAGTCTTCCAGAAGGTACATTTCAGAGAAGACATTTCCTTTTGTTTAACTATCTGCTTGCCTAATACCCTTTAGTACTATGTACCAAGCTCTGCAAGCTGACCTACACATGGCTTTTCTTGACACTTCTATCGCTGTTACCTGAAAAGCAACTGATGCTTTAGCTCAGATAGAGACCCAAGAGGTTTTTTTAGACATAGAGGCTTCCCTTGAACTCTTGACTGGCAGTCTTAATAGGTCTTTATTATGTTTGCTCATTTTGATGTTAAATGCTAGGCTGGGGGTAGAAACGAAAAATTTGATGCCCACTACTTTCTACCAGTAGATGTATGCTTCGGTCATTGTAAATTGCAGTATTGTTCTCTTCATGTAAAGAGTAGCAACATGCTTACCTATTACTGGCTCTCCTGTCTGCTCTGCCCTAAGAGTTAGGTAAAAGTAGGTGTAAGTATAAACACTTTTGCTTTAAGCCCTTCTGAGTTTGATAAAAATGTACATTTATGTGAAAGAAAAGTGTAACGTTCCTGCAGCAATTATTAGTATGTTCTTGTGTCATAAACATGTGAATGTTGTGCTAGGTGTTTTATTTGCGTGTAAGCAGTGTCCATTTAAGGTTAAGGGGGTGGCAAAGAGAGCATTTGGACCTGAAGATGATGCTGTCTGTTATGCACAGAGAATGAATAACCATTTGGGTAGGCTTTTAAAATCTCAGCTTTGGTTCAGTCAATTTCTTTCCACAAAGCTAGTCTCAGTTTTGAAAAAGCAGCATTAGCACCAGCAGGTCTTTAGGACATAGCTAGTGGGTTGCATAGTCTTTCAGGGACTTTTGCACACTTGAGATCTGGAAACTTGATTATTTTAAACTCATATGCTGAAGGCTAAAGCAGAAGTTAATGGTGATGTAAATTCTTGTTGTTTTCTGCTTCAAAAATACATGGAATATTTGCAGATCAGAAGCTGGATCAAGCCCAGCTCAGGGTGTATGACAGTTATCCCCAACTTCATGGATGCACAGTGGTCCTTCTGTAAGTTGAGTTTGATGAATCCCAGTTCCTCTGCTGCTGTACAAACTGGCTGCTCAGTCCTGTCCTCTCTTGCTCTCTTTCTGTGTGCTTCTCGGGGGTTTAGCACAATGATTGCCTGAGGTCAGGTAGACTCTCATGTAAGAGCTCCCACAAGGGCCAGAGTTGCTCCGTGGCAGATGTGATGCTTACAGAGAGCCAATCCATGGGAGAGCACCCACCATTTTACAGCATTTGAATCTCTGGCCTGGTAAATGATGAATATTTTGTGGGGCAGGCTGGGTAAACTATGTCAGGGAAAAACTTTGGAGAGTGAATTTTTAACACATTTTTCTCCCAGTCAGACAATGGCTTCCTGTGGTACCTCATAGGTAGGACTGGGACACTTACTGGTTGTCAGGGTGCAGGTGTGCTGTTGCTGAGAAGGCTTGTGGTGGACCCCCAGACAAAGCTTTGCGTGGGCTTACTGAAATCTGTTGAGAGACTTTGAAACTTGAGTTGCGTGAGTTTCATAAACGAGGGAGAGCTTTGCAAAAACCCAACTAAACAGTGCCACTTGCTGCTTGAAACACAAGGGCCCTGACCAGTACGAGTTTTGGGGGGGTGAGAGTGGGTGAGTGTGGTGCTGGTGGGTGGGATGGAGATGGGTGGGACACCGCAGGTTGCCCTAGCAATATCCCGCACAGCACCCTTGCTTTGTGCTCCAAGGGCTTCTCTGCATGGGAGGTTCTTACTGAATTTTTTCAGTTAACAATCAGTGTAAGGTATCCTTTACTCAAGAAAAAACAAACCCAACATCACGCTTGCTATCGAAGTAACCCAAAAGTATCCACAACCTGTAAGTCCACATGGAGATGCCTCGCTGGATTTAGAAACGCCAGAGTTATTACACAAAGCATGTCTCATGGATGTGACCTTCTCCGTTCCTCCCACTCAGTAAATGGTGGCATTGGTTATTCTCTAGCTGT
Source organism: Leptodon cayanensis (assembly GCA_027564655.1). Lineage (NCBI taxonomy): Eukaryota > Metazoa > Chordata > Aves > Accipitriformes > Accipitridae > Leptodon > Leptodon cayanensis. The sequence continues at coordinate 1,831,960 of JANXJC010000031.1, forward strand.
GTCTTCCCTGCAAGAAAGGGACATTTTTAACGGTAAGACACATAAAAGGAAGTTGGCAGTCTTTCTCTCAAATACTTGGTATAATGAGCTTGTGAGGGGTTTGCCCCATCTGCAGAGAAAGCAATGGAGAAGCAGGGTCTGTAATAGATGTAATGTTGGATTTGCTTTGCTGCCTTCTGAGGGAAATGTGTTGCTCCTATTTTCCAGCGAGGCCGCCAAAGTGCATTAGTTTACCTTTCTGTAAATATCCTGACTTGTTTTAGCAGCTAAAAGATACCTGTGGCTGCAAAACTGGCATTTTGCAAAGACACCTTGAGATTCAGCCATGGAAATAACCGTTTAATTTCAGCCAGCCACTTTTGTTTTATTTTTTTTTTCCTCTATGTTTCAGTGGAACTTGCTTGCAACTGTACCGTGTTGCTAGTGAGGAGTGTTGTGAGACATGCTGTCTGCTCAGAGCTGGGAGAAGGAGTCTGCAGATGAGTGAGACTTTTTTTAGTACTGGTTTCTTTATACCTAAATGCCGTAAGATTTAAACAAAGAGCAGACTCTCCAGCCAGGATTCTGGGTGCTTCATGCAACAAAAGGTATCCTGTTGAAGCAGCCCCACATTTTTCTATTATGTTCATGTTTTCCTCTGATGTGAAATGCAAGTGGGCAAGCAAGCTGTTGAGATGGGCTAAGAGGTCCCTACTTACCTGGCATACCCAGGAGGAAATCATCCAGTCTGCTCCAGCAGATCAGACCTGCGGCCAGTGGTAGAAAGCAAGACTGTCTGACAAGAGCTGCGGAAAGAATTGTATGGCACTGAGGACGTTAGCCTGCCTCACTGTCATTCTTTCTGCTGGGGTGTTTTGTGAGAAGGTGTAAGGTACGGGGTCGTAATACTTCCTGGATTGTCCTCTCGTTACAGCATTTGGTGTCAAGAAACCCATTCCAATAGGCTGTCCTCATCCTCAGCCTCGTCCTTCTCCTTTCTTAATCTGTACATTTGTTTAGCTTCTGGTTTATCCTTGTTTTCTCCCTTTCCCTCCCTCTCCTTTGCCTTCCCTAACGCATCTCACGGAAGAGCAGCCCAGCTGCTTCTCGGACCCTGCTGGGCTCCAGGCTTTGCTTTGAAGCATCACTGTGGGGCTTCGCAACCGGACCAGGGGAGGAAATTGCTGCCGCCTCCTGTAGCCACGTGGTCAAGCTCAGCAGCATCAGAGACGAGCTTGGGCTGCTTTTCACATCAGATCTTGCCACACAAGAAGAAGGTGACAGAAGTATGATTGAAGAGAAGGTGGAGAGAGGGGGAGGAAAGTGTGTTGGTTTGAAACTATACTTTTCTTCTTTTTTCCCCTTTTTCAAAGAGAACTGGTTGATCTCTTATTAATTTAGTACTTCTCTCCAACCACCTCATGCTGCAGAGCAGGAAGGGCTGAAAGGAACTTTTGAGCCCCAGATGGCAACATTTCAGCAATAAGGAGGGCATGGGAGGACGCACAAAAGCACCAGAGGCAATAAATTAAGTGATGAAATAATACGTTTAGAGGCCCAATAAGGGATGGGCTAATTGGCTGCTTGTGCACTTATACCCCACTCATAATGAAACCCCAGTGACAGTTAAAACTCTGCTTTGCCTGTCTGCTTTTCTTGAGCTGACCAGTAAGATAAATCTACAGCAGCATCTGGCAAGGATGTGAGGTATCACCTCTATATCAGAAAAGTCATGTGTGTTTTCATTAAGACCTTTTACGTGGAATGTGCTGAGAAGTTGGTGTTAGGTTAAAGCATATTCATTTAGCCGTCAGGGGTTTTTGCACACTTGAGATCTGGAAACTTGATTATTTTAAACTCATATGCTGAAGGCTAAAGCAGAAGTTAATGGTGATGTAAATTCTTGTTGTTTTCTACTTCAAAAATATATGAAATATTTGCACTCTTACCTGTAGTTCAGATGGAAAACTTTGAGAATTTTGCAGATTTCCTTTCCACATAAAAATTTTCATCCTCATTTTTCTAACCAGAAGTTCTAAAGTAATTCAGTAGAATGCATCCCATTTCTTCTCGTATGCAGTAAGATATAGCAAGCCATTTTTCCTACTGTCAAAAAACGTAACTTTTGTTGAGAGGAGATGGTTGGGAAAAAACCTCAATAAACACAAAATATGCATATAATTTTCCAAGTGTAGTACATGCTTTTAAAGGTTTTAAAAGAATGGGTTACAAAATAGTTTAGTTCTGCATGGTTGAAAATGTGTGGGTATTCATACACACAGAAAATTACTAGCCCTGTTTTTGACAGCCATGAACGATGCTATCTGAGGTCACCACTGATGCATTGACATTGCTGGTGGGGGAATCGGGTAAACCTGAGCCCTTTGCAACTTTGATGCTTCCAGACTGTGTACTTTCCAGCGTATTTTGCTGTAAGGTAGAGTTTGCTGAGAACATCCCAGTGGGGCATCTCACTGTTTCCAGGGTGCTAAACTGAGAGCCAGGCAGGCACAAGCATTTTGAATTAAAGTATTTTTCATAAAATACCAAACACAAACTATCAGAAGTTTTTGCCCACATTCTTCTTGAACATATCTTTTAGATTAGATGTGGATGAGAGAAACAAAGGAAATCAGACTGGAGATTTCCAGCATCCAAAAATGCTGAATTATGCAAGCATCAATTTTAGTGTTAAGCAGTGGCATGTTTTTAAGTTAACAGATATCTGGATATTTGGATGTGATTCTCCATTTCCTTTTATCAGTTTTATTCTGGCATGACTTCTAGCCAGAAAGTGGAAAAGAGAGCAACATAGCAGGTAAGGGCATGTAGGCACAGGTACAGGTATGACTGAGAAATCGAGAGGTGTATATCTGTAAACATATGTGCAACACTGTGAAGTGTTTCTGTCAAGAGTCATTCATGCCCTGTTATTCAGAAGGCACTAAATGTGTGCTTTAAGAGTAACACAACCAAGCACTTGCACCTTCTGTGTGTGTGACTGTGAATGCCAGGTTAAGAGCACGTACTTCTTTCAGTGAAGTGGAAAAGGTTATGCACCTCTTCAGTGGATGTGCAGATGAAGTGTTTGTGAGTTTTGTAAAGATGAATGAAGTTCATGGAGTTATTGCAGTTAGCTTGTGATTGCCAGATGTTGGAATATGTGTGTGCATGCATGCTGGTGCATCTGTCTGGGTAATAGGATATACACACGTGGGACAACTGTGCAGTGTAGGTGTCATTACACTCAGGACCATAGCTTCACCAGGCGTAAATCAGGGTGGCTCAGTGGAAGGCAACAAAGTCCAGCAGTGTGCGCTTCCTGGAATCAGTACGTGTGACTGCATGTAGGGATTTTGACGTGTGGGATTGCGGTTGGCAGAATTTGTCAGGATGTGACTTTGGGAACTTGAGCTGAAGACAGTTAGTAAAAGAAAAGAGAAAAAGCCAAGCCACAAATACACATCCAAGGAGCAGGGATGTTAAGGGAAAAGGAAAGAATACATGCACTGAGACTGATCCTCCAGGCTAAGCCACCAGTTTTGTACTGCTGTTTCTTCGTGGAAGTACATGGAAACCGTGGGATTTTTAGAATACCGATCTTTTACGTAATTCAGTTGCTGGCAATGTCTGCATTAACAAATTATGTGGCCTGACAGGAGCAGACCTGCAGGATGAAATGGTTGGTGTTCAGGATCTGATGTTCAGATTGTCCAGACTGTCTGACTTTTGAGTAGGGTTAATTTAATTTAATTACTGCGGTGGAGCTGGGGAGGGTCTGGAGTCTCTCTCAGCCATGACCTCGTTCCTTGTTGCGCTGCTGCTCCATAGGGGAACAGTTTATACCTGCTTTTGTGCCACTTCTGTGCATGAGCATGAAGCTTGTGGTGCTCTGTCCCCTGTCCCTTCTCAATCCAGCAGACAGGCAGGATGGGGGAGGAATGTAACTCAGCGTCTCCTTCCTCTGCTGTATGTGAAATGGGAGGCTCTAGGTACAGGGCTTCCTTGTGCCTTGGTTGCTAAATGCAGCCACAGCCTGGCTTTCATTGAAGCATCATCTTTTTATGCACTGCCCAGAATTGCACGGGGTTATTTTGTCTGGAAGTCCACTCATCCGTTCTTTCTTACCCCCAGGTCTCTTTCAGCATCCCCTTCTGTCTTCTGTCAACTACAGCTGCTGTTGATGGGCTGCCTACCTCAATCTTTCAGCCCATCTGGGCAGCAGTTTAATTATTAAGATATTCTTGAACATCAGTGCCTGGTACCACTCCCTGGATGTGGAGTGAAGCACCAGCTTTTGCAACTTTGAAAACTTCTACAGTTTTAACACTTTCTGTGAATAACCTCATCCTAAGCATCGTTTACTTTTGCAAGTTGCCTGATTAAAGTTGTTAGGATAACTGTTTCAAATTGATATGAGGTACACTCCTGGTTGAAAGGGAGATTCCATTTATGGCTTGTCACGTGTGTCTGATATTTCAGATTTCAAATTAAGTTGTTTTTATATGACACGGCTGCCTTCCATAACACGGGCTGGATTGAAGTTTCTGAGGCATCCTTTCCAAGTCCATGCACCATACTCTCGTAATGCAGCGCTGTAACCTATTCAGTCTCTCATGGTTCTGTCCCCTGTGAACTCATACCAACTCCATCCCCTGTTTTGTCACTTTTTAAAAGTAATTTTTTATGTTCCTGGCTTGGTCTTGAAACACTAAAAGTTAAAAAATCAGCACTGTGCTCAGGTGCTTATGGAAAATCTTCTCTCTCAACCCCACCTGCATGGCTACATAGTCAGAGGCAGGAAAATTGGCTGGTTTGGAGGCAAGTCAGTTGTATGTGAAGCAAATAAAAGGAAGAATATGTTTATCACTTGTGAAAATGCCCCAGGCTCATTGTTTAGTAAAAACATCTGGTCACTCTGCAGAGTTGATCTAAACAGCAAACAGAAAGTTAGGTTGCAAGAAACTTCCCAACGGAAAGTACCATTGAAAACATTGTAATTTCTGCTATGTGAGCCATTGGCAGATCACTGATTTAAAAGCCAAATACATCTTTAAGAATTCAATCCCATACATATACTTATGTGCCTTTGTGTGTGCGCATGTATGTAATAAAAATAGAACAGATTCAGAGAGTGAGCAATTAAAATGTTTAGAGTCAAGGAGAAGCTTTGTTATGAATAAAATCTGAAAGGATTTGGATTACAGTTAAGAAGTTTAGACAGAGGGCAACCAAAATTGTACTAGGGCAGACAGTCTTCCAAAGTCTGGTTCAGAAAGGGATATGGGGGGGTCCGAAGGGCAGCTTAGCTAATGTAGCATGTGGATGAAAAAAATGTAGGTTAATGATTTGTTGAACTATTACAAACCCAAACATCAGTTCAAAAGGACTAGCCTGGTAATTACTCTTTTCCCCAAAGAAACTTGTAGATTGTGAACACAACAATAATTTGAACTTGAAACTTCAGCTTAATGGAACTGCATTTTTCTTGTAAAACCATTCCCATGGAAATTTCCTAACGATTTCCTTTTGAAATGGTTTCATTTAGAAAGGAAATACAAGCAGTATGTAGAGCGATATTTATCTCTTTATAACACTGCAGCAAATGAAGACTCATACTAAAAAGGCAATGCATTTTAAAGCAAAAAAGGACTCTTGCTCCTCTTGTGTGCACAGTTACACGGTGGAACTCACCGCCATGTGACAGCAGTGCCAGGAGCTCAGTAGGACTCAGGAAAGGGTTGGACATTTCTTGTTATTAAGATGCCAGCTGGCTCCCTGATACTGCTGTCATGATAACCACCACTGTATAGGGAAACACATGTAATGTCTCTTTCTCTGTGGTTTGTAGGCCACCAAATATCAGCTTGCAAATATTAAAATGTTAATCTTAATTTGTTTGAGCTGTGTTCATACCTAAAAAAGATGGCAATATTTTCTGGACTTTGCGGTCATTTTAAATTTCTCGGTGATTTCACATTGGTCTCAGAGAGAATAGATACCTCTGCGGCATTAATCTTGTGTCATGTTTTCCTTTTTTACGAATGAGTTTTTTTTCCTGGCTGGCAGAGAGCGGTCCAAGCCGCAGAATCCAGAAACAGACTGTCCCAGAGCTTGTGCCCGTTCCCATCAGGAAAGGGCCTGCCACAGAGCTGGGATCTAGTTTCAAACTCCTGCACAATTTGTGGTTATTTAGAGCCAACATTTTGGTTTAGGCTGGTCTCTAAATATTTGTTGTATGGTTTTATTTATAAGAATAATGACTCCATGTTTATGGGCTACAGCCTATAATGCATCTAATGCCTGGTCTCTTTTTTTTTTTTTTTTTTTTTTTTAGTTTTCCCTAACTTTCAAGTGCATTTCCACTCTTTAATTTTACACAAACTCTTGGACATTGGCCAGACAAATTCTTTGTAGTCTGTACAGTTCAGGATCTTGGCCAGATTAAGTTGTCATCAATTTCACCTCCCTCTTCTTTTAATAACATCCCACTTTCTCCCTGGTACTTCTCATGTTTTTAAAGGTTGCTGTTCTCCGTGTTCTTCTGCATTTTCGTGAATATTATGCTCTTGCATTTTATCTCCTGATTTAATTGAATCTTATTTTCCTGCATGCTCTTCTTAAGCCCTTTACCATTTGAAGTAGGGGCTTTCTGAATATTTGCTACTGAGCAGTCTTTTTGTGAGGCTGTGCTGGTGATTCCTTGCCCTAAGGCGATGCTGACTGATAGCTGCAGGGAATCTCCTCAGGGAATTTTAGGAATCTCTTAGTTTCTTCTATACTGAAATTTCAAAATGCATTTTCCTCAAAGCTAGTCTGAGATACTGAAGACCCAAGCTATTTTTTTGCTTTCCAGAAGGGAATAATACAACATCAAGCACTAAGTCCAAGTTTTGCTACTTTCAGGGGTTTGTTCTCCTGAAATGTGACTGCCGGAAGCCTCTGCTGGGGAATGGTTATGCTTGCAAAATACTTTTAGAGCAAACAAGTTACCTCAATCCAGAGATGGGAGGGTTTGTAGAACTGGTTTTTGGTTGACATCCATTTGATGGGATATTTTTAGTTGTGATGGATAGTCTAAAGCACAGACTGATGAGTTGCAAGCAGTTTTCCTGAGAGAATATGGTGGGATTGGGTATGAAGTTTACAAAGAAATCCTATGCTGTGACACTGCTCAGAACTCTCTTGGTCACCTAGCTTACACTTCTGTAATGTGAATTTGTATTTGCCAAGGATGACTTCAGAGCCCAGCAGCCAGCATCTCCATTTCTAGCTGATGCAGCTTGAAACTGGAGCTGGTCTCTTGAATGTCTGGTCCTAAGCTGTAGGTTGGCAAAATGTGTAAGTTTTCTTTTTCTCAGCATTCTTAAAAAATACAATAGATTGTGAGATTAAAAAATCATGTTAAAGTTCGACTGTGGCTGATACTCTTTCTCCTGGCTGGAGCAAGAGTTAACTTTTGAGGGCAAACCCCCAGGGCTAAGTATACTAGTAAACTCCAGCTGCTTTGTACTTCTTTGCCAATACTGAGAAGCCATAAACCCAATTTAACTTGCTGGTTAAACCAGGTTTACAGCTGTTTTGCATTGCTGGAGTGGAGCAGAGCAGCTGGAACATACCAGTGAATCAGGGTGATTTTTTTTTTTTTTTTCTTTGCTGGGTCTTGTGTCCCTTTGTTGAGTCTTACATGGAATAAGCCAAGGCAGAGGCAGTCAGTTCTTGGCAGTGCACAGTCAAGTTGATGCAACACTTGCATTTAGAGCCAAAGCCACTGTGTTTTTTTGTCTTTGTGTTTGCTTTTATGTTCTCCTACCAGTTGTTTGCCATGGGCATATAGCTGTGTAATAATTCCATGTCATATTTGCCTTATACTCAGCCTTTGTTTTGGTGAGGGCAGCCATCAGCTTGAGTGTATTTTACAAACTTTGCTGGCTCAAGTAATCTTATGAAAACACCTTACAAAACTATGATTCAGGAGGATGAAGAAGTCTTTGAGGTTAAAGTGCCAGAGAAATTCTTCACTTCAGAATCAGCTTGTCTCTCATTGATTTCACTTGTGACTGTATCAGGTCTCTTTTTTTTTTGTCTATGCAACATTTTCGCATCTATACAATGTCTTCTAGTTTTGTCTTTTTAAGTCTTGCTGATATTAATGCCATTTTGTTCTGCCGTGGTTTCATAAAAGGGTCTTAGGCTGGAAATTAACTACTTGAATGCTTCTTTTGGCTGTCTCAGATTGCAATGCAGCATGAGTATAGGTGAAGTTCTCAGTTTGGACAATCTTGTACTGTCTCCATATCAGTGAATCCTGATATTGGTTCCAACTTGTAGTCACTAATGTAATAATAAATATCATTGGGGATAGACTAGGTGATCTCTAAAGTCCCTTCCGATCCAAACCGTTCTGTGCCTCTTGTCAGTAATAGGCAAGTTACAAATTCTGGCTGTATGTAGTTGATGATGGGCCCAGTGCTGGAAGAAGGCATGATTAATACAGTAGGGTATGTGAATGAATGGAAAACAGTTCAGGGGGACAAGACAATACATAAAACCACCTGCAGAACTATCTTTGTGTTATTTGTAGTGTGCAGCATATGCACATGGTTACAATCACGTGGGAAGTGTTTAGAAACCTTTGCCTGCAGCAAGAGCAATTGCTGACGAGCTGTGTGAAATGCAACTGTGTTCATCTGAAAAGCCGTGTGGAACTCCAGCCTGCTTCTCTGCTGCTCCTGCTGTCTTTGCCACAGCCGGACTTCTTGTCTAATTCTGAAGTTACTGAGGTCTTTGGTTTAGCTTCTGCCCAAGTATTAGTTACTGGGATAAAACAGTTGTATACCTGAAGTAGTTGCACCAGCAGCCAGATGAACTTCCACTCTTCCAAACCATTCGGTCTTCATGAGTTTCTGCTCTTTCCCCTTCATAGGGTTGTGACAGTTTGTTTCTGGGTTCCAGCAGTGTCACACTGCTATATGCATGGTTCCTCTGCCGCTGATTTTGTGGGGTGGCAGTAGCCAGTTTGAAAATTAGAAATGTAAAAAGAACTGTGAGATCTGTCTGCAACCAGCAGCAAAAGCAAAGTGTCTGCTCTGTTAATTTCAGCTGAGTTCACGGGGGGGGGGGGGTAGTGATGTCTCCCAAACTTTCTCTGCCCATGCATGTCCAGGATTTTGTACCTTCTTTGTAGTCTGCAGATCCCGATTGCCAGCAAATCGACTGCAGGGCAGAGGGAAGGACCACCTGTTGCACTAAATGTTCACAAACTTTGCAAACAAAAATAAACAGTTAAAAAAAAAAAACCCTAACAGCTTGTAACAGCTGCCACATTCCACCCTAGAGAAATCTTTATGCTAATGGAATCTGACAGGATCTACATTAGATATCTACAAATATGCAAATAAAATAAAAAAAAAAAAAGAGAAAGAGAATAAGTTTTTTGTGCTCCTCTGGGTAGGTGGTATTTTATGTATATAAGGTTTTTGTCACTGTTCTCATTCCTGTAGTTTACATTCTTTGATACCTTAGAGTAAAACATTTGTTGAGTGCATAAGCTGCATGATATGGCCAAGGACTAAACTGAGCCTTTTTCTTTTTGTTTTATTGGTTAAACAAGGGGACCTGTATCCCTGCTGTGCTCCAGCTGCAGAGAAAATTCTGCTGAAGATCCATGTATGAAGTTGCTCAGAAAATTAATGTCTTTTAACGTCTCACATACCAGTTTGCCTCTTGTACCAGACTGATGAAAAAGCAGGGAATGTACATGAGGAATACTAGGCAGCTGAGCTGTAGAAAGAAGTCAGGCAGTAGCAGCTCGCTGTTTTGTGTAAAAGGGCTCTGATCCCAGGACACATAGTGTTGGTGCAGGAAGCTGGTTGGGGTTATTTTCCATCGTCTTGGGGCACTCAGTGGGGCTGCTGACCTCAGAGTCACCATGCTTGTGAGAATGGTGTTTTCCTGCTGATCTGCCAACAAGAAGCCTGGGAATTTGTGGATCAAAAGAAATTATGAGCTGAGGATTTCCAGGGTGATCTGAAGATAGTAGAAATGGGAGAAGGATTAAGAAAAAAAAAATAAATCTGAACTAGTTCAATGTTCCTCTGTAATCTCAGCAATGGCCACGGTATCCCTGGGAGCTCTGAAAATGACCCTGTGGTCTTGTTGGTAGGCTCAAAGGTTGCTGAAAGTGCTGAGATTTCCTCTCCTCCAGGTCCAACACTTACAGTGCAGCAGCTGGATGCGTGGTCAGTGTGGTAAGGGGGGATGAGAGGAAGCCATCCAACAGGGTTGGAACAGCCTTTTTTGCGCAGTGGCAGTGAAAGAGAGCTATGCTTCAGGCCTCAGAGTTTTTTGGTTTGGGGTTTTGGGGGTTTTTTTTGTTGTTGTTTGTTTTGTTTTGTTTTTTCACATTGAACCCGTGGGTCTTCTCCATGCACTTTTCAGTAGTGTCACATTAGATGATTTCCAGCTCCTTGAAATACAACGCTTGCAAGAGTCTGTCTGTTTTTGACAGATCAGGCCAAGTCCCATGGTCAAAACCACTTGGTCAGCCTGTTCGTCCAGCAAGCTGCCTGTAATAAGGGACAGTATTTTAGGAACTTTTCTCTGGATTGTCTCTGGGGAGAACATATTAGTCTGGAGGAGTTAAGCGTTGGCATTCCCCTGTGGTCACCGGGTCCTTCTCCACACAGACCAAAATGGCTGTGTTTTCTTCTGGCTACACATCACTCCACAGAACAGCAGAAATAATCGGTGGAAACATCAGAAGAAAAGAACGCAAGGAATGAGCAAGAGTGGGAATGGATGATTTTAGAAGAGATGTGTGAGGGGAAAATGAAAGAGACAGAGTGATACAAACTGTGCAGTCAGCAGGAGCTTTGGACGTGTTCACCTCCATAGCTGTGGTGCAGCAGGAGGGGCCCTTCTTCAGGCAGACAGGGGAGGGGAAGGACCTTGTAGAGAAAAGTAGGTAAGATCAGAAAGTGCAAGTTCATGGGTGCCCGTAAAAGCAATGAGGAACGTTTTGACCTGAGACTGTCTCAACTGAAAGGCCAGTGGAATACTGTAGGTTTAGAAACCTCGGTTGCAACTACTCCCACTTTTGCTAGTTGCCGGGAATGGATGAGCTTGGTTTTGAAGTATCCTTTCTCAAGGACTGTACTCTACCCGAGCGAGAGAAAATCATAAAACTGTTTTAATTGCCGCTTGCCTAACACATGCCAGAAGTGGCATGGATTGCAACCTAACACGGCACCAGAGAACCAGCATTCCTATGGTGGTAGTCTGAGAAGGTCTCCTAACTCTGAAAGGAAGCCACTGCAAGTCCCTGTGGCCGGACCTTGAACTCAGTATGTGGGCTTTTGTACAAGGCACCTCGTTAAGGAAAGGCAAATAATCTTATCTTGTCACTTTGGAGCTAGAAGAAATGGTAGGAAGTTTCTCCCCTGCAGAAATATTTCTGTTTGTCCTTCAGTCAGACACAGTATGTAGTACAAGCCACACTCTGCACCTCTGGGTGTTCACAGGCGTGTTCTATTTTGTTGGAGCTTCAGGAGCTATTCCCTAATCCTCCTCTGCTTCCACCAATGTAAAGTAGAAGTAATGTCTTTGAGTTTAGCAAAGTTTCACCCCACTGAAGCTGGCAGATGAAGAAAGCCAAGCTCCCAGTTCAAATGCTGGAAGAAAACTCAGATGATCTTCCTGTCTTGTTTCATTGTGAGCAAATATGTGCAGCAGAGTGGCTTGAGCTGTGCTAGCTGCCACAATTAATTACTACATATTGAGACTGGTTCACCCTGTACCCCTCTGTATGTTGCTCACTTACAGATGTTGACACCTGACTCTTGATTAATTCAGAATCCTAACACATGTAGAGAACTCGAGTTAAGAGTCACAAAGTCTTATAGCGCTGGATGTCATTAGGGATGATTTTCATATGTCAGATGCACTTAACTTCCCCTGAATTCCCTGGGTCTGGAATGGAGTCAGTGTCTCCAACTGGATGACACCATTCAGGAGGGCTTAGCTCAGGAAAGGCTGAAGAAAACACAAAACCTACCTCAGTGCCTACCGAGACTGAATTAAGAGCGGCGACACTAGTGACTCTCCCTCTCCCAGCTCCAAAATTGGAGGAAGGAGAGGTACTTGCTGTTCTGTGCACTAATTTGGGGGTAATTGTAGATCATAGTTCAGGGCACAAAATAATAGTCCTTGGAAGAAAAAAAAGTTCTTTTCCCCTTTGTGTGGTGCTCCATGGTTGGGTAGATACTGTCTTATTAGTAATTAGTGAATTCCTTTTGCAATTTTTGATTTGCACCAGCATGACAAATTACATCCAGGGTCGTGGCTGTCCTTCCACTTCCATCATTGACAAAAAACCCTTCCAAAAGTCTGTAAGGTCAGTGGAGTGAAATCAGCACAAAATCAGTGAAGGGGCCTTAAGCCTCTGATACTTAATTTTCTGCAGCATGCAATTCTGCTCAATTCCCAGGGATCCCCAAGGCTCCAGCCGCATGCCCAGTTTGAAAGGCTGTCCAGGGACTGCTGGAATGATGTGGAGGCAGCACCTAGCCAAGTGCCATCTGTTGGCCATTTACCGTACTGCTCCAGAGGGTGCACAGAGCTGCTGAGTGCCTGAACCAGTCTCTTTAGGTTCAAACCTGCAGTTTAGTACCTCATTTTGGGAGGAGGACTCCATAATGGAAGCTTTTCCCTAGGCTCTCTTCAGACTCCCAGTGTAGTTTAGCTTTACTTTGTCAGGACCTCAGAGAAGATGTAAGACTTTACTTAATGGTTCAGCACATGAGTAGATACACAAAAAGGACTTACTATGATTTGTGAAGCATACTCTTGCTTTTTATTGAAGGATAAAGTGATTAACCATCACTAGGAGAACAACTGTCCTAAGCATTGTGACCCCTACTCAGGCTTACCCGCTCCAACCCTTTGAGGCGTACTAATTTGAGCTAGAGGAAGCAGATAGGATAGGATATCAGTGTCTAGGATATCAGGTTTGGGTGTAGTACTGGTCTCCACGTAACAATCCTCTGTTGGTAGATTTGAGATGCTCCTTTAGAGGGGTGGACCTCTTACTGCTTCAGCCCAACTTGGAGGTCAGTGGGAGATATAAAGGACTCCATATTCAAAATGGATTGGGAGCAATACATACCAAACCTTTCTAATGTCCTACAGAATTTCTACATTGTACTGACAGATTGTCTGAATCGTTGGCGAAGTTTACCAGAAACGTCCTTTGAGCACAATGTCCGCTATCCAATGACATATCACCTAGGGGTCTCACAGAACATAAATGCTTCCTGATGGCACTTGGGGCTGGAAGTTTCTCATATACTATCGGCCAAACAGTTTATGTCCATGCCACTGCAGCAGTATGAATTTTCCAGAAATGTTTCCATGTGGCAGGAGGTAGGGCTGGTGGATCTGCAGGTGGCATCTTCCAGCGGCTTCTTAGCTATAGTCCTCTGCACTGATGTACAAGCTGCTCCAGGAGACAGTGTCTTTCAGAAACACTGTAAATCAGACACTCAGCCTGCATGACCTCAGGGTTATTAAAGAGTTTCTGGCATTTGCTTGGTATGGAAGGAATTTTAGCTGGGGTGATTTCATCACATTTTTAACACAGATTGTTACTTTTTGTCTCCTTGAGTTTCCCCTGCAGACAGAGGTATCTCTTTCTTAAAGTGCGGAGAATACATATGAATAGCTGTTTTATTCCTTCACTAGGATGCTTGTAGCTATGTGATCAATGAGGACACGAAAGTATTGTTTCTGTACCTTCTTTGAAATCCACAGAGCTCTTAATGAGTCATTTGATGGAGTGCTTCACTTTATTCCTCTGTCAATCATCTATTCGATACTAGTGCCAATTTTTAAAAAATCAGGTTCAAAACATAGACACATTGCTTTGCTGAAATGTATTGTGATTTATTTTGATGTAATGGGAGCATGCACCCTGTTGCAAAATAACACTGCTATTTGCAAAATTCCATTGTAGCCCTACCGTATGAGAACTAGGACCATATCTATATCATACCTACCTAACACATACGTGAGATATTTTTGTGGAGAAATGGCCATCTGACTCAACATGCCAACCTGGACTTTTAAACTAGTCCAACCTCACTTTTTTGTTTGTTTGCTTGCTTGTTTTTTTGAGCAAGCCTTCTTCTTCTCCCCCAGAGAGGTGATTGTCTCGTGTGCTCTTTTCTGCAGTTTGCTTCAAGTGCTTTCCTTGGTAACATATTCCATATGTTTACTATCTCCCCTTTTTGTCCTTCAGTAGCCTAGAGCATTTTCCTCACCAAAAGCTGCACAGTTATTTTCCCAGGAAACATCATTGTTCCAAAAAAGATATTATAAGAGCAAATAAAACACATTTCCAAAATGGTGCTGCCAAATAGCAAAATAAAAAAATGCTCATTATTTTTGATGACAAGAATATTAAAAAGAAAAAAATGTGTTGTTTAAAAATAACCAACTCTTCAATAGTAATGCGGGAGTATATTCAATTAAATGGAATGTAGTTTTGCAGTGAGGCCATCTAATCTTGGACTGAAACTATGGGTTGAATTTCTTTTTTCATTTCTATTTTTTTAATCTATATTTTGTACTCCATTCCCAGCATTGTTCCTTACTATTTATATTTTATGTTGAGGGTTCTTTTTTCAGCTGTTTCTAAAACTTTACAAAAATGCCAGATGTCATGTTGGAAACCCAAAGCCCCAAATCAGCCATAAATCACAACAATCCATAAATATATATGTGTTTATATATATATATATATAAAAAAGGCCATTGTACTGTTTTTTAGCACTTCTCTTGCTGGCTTTCCTGTTCCCTCTACCTCTCACAGCAGGTAGAACTCAAGTGTCTTACCTGGCGTGTTTACTTTGCAGACTCAGAGCAGAGTACTGGGTCAGACACAGAGGTGCTGGCAGAAAGGACGTCCTGCTCATTTGGCTCCCATTCTGACCTTACATCTGGTGGCTCAGGCCCTCAGCCTCCTCCACCTTCATCCATGGAAGAAATCCAGGTAGAGCTGCAGTGTGCTGACCTCTGGAAAAGATTTCATGACATTGGGACAGAGATGATCATCACGAAAGCAGGCAGGTAAGATAACTCTGGCTTTCTATCTAGTTAAAAAATATCATAACAAAACAATTTTTTTTTTTTAAATGAAAGAAACCCTCTCTTTCTTCTTGGTAACCCAAAGGAATAAATATGCAGGAAAAATTAAATGGCTGTCAGAGTTTCACAGCTGTATCTCCTATTAGCTTTCTTAAGACAGGTAAAGTTGTTTCATATTACTGCTTGAATCAGCGGCTCCAAAGGAGAACTGGCAGCTGCAGGAAACTGTTGAGGATAGTCTTTCCTCTGAGCAAATAAATCAGGAAATGATCATTGTACTGTTGGCTGTACTGAATTTAAGATGAGTTATGAATTTGGAGGTGAGCCAGTTGAGTTTCCTTTCAAGTTCTTATAGCACTTCAGGAGCCAGTTGATTTAATCTCAAATACAGTGAAATTCAGACTCACCTTTGCACCAAACGAATGTCTTCCAGCAATTCTAAATAGATAAAATGATAATTACTTCCTGTATAAAAAATGCACAGGCTGAATGTTTCCCTCTGCTATTGTGACTGGTATCACATCAGCTGAGGTTAGGAAGAGCCACTAATAAGCCAGTTTTTAAAAAAAAAAAAAATTAAAACTCATCCTGCCATGCCGTTAGCCAAGGGTAAGACCTTTATTGCTGTCTACCGTCAAAAAAACAGCTAGAAGTCTGCTTGCCAAAACACAGCTTGAAGCTGGTTGTAAACTTCTAGACCCCTCGAACGGGGATTTTCAGCCCTGTTGGCCTTGACGTCGTGTTCCTGACCCCCCCCGTACCCCCCCCAGGCTGGGACCCCCTCCGCAGCCACCCCGCCGTCACCATCGACTACGGCGTGGGGGACCCGGCGGTGCGCTGGGACTCCTACGAGGGCTTCAACCTGCGCCATGAGGACAGCCTGGAGGGTACGGGGGGGGGACACACACCCCGGGACCCCCGCACCCACAAGGGGGGGGCCTTACGGCCCCGGGGAACGAATGTCCCCCCACCCTTGGGGTCCCTATGTGGGTGGGAGGGTCACCCTGTCCCCAGTGTCCCCCCGTGGACACACGAGTGGGACCCCCCCCTCTTTTTGGGGGGGAGTCACAGCCCAGCCACACGTGTGTGCATGTCCCCCCCCCTTTTCCCGCATTGCCTGCCCAGATATGTGGGTCCCCCCCTTTTTCTGGGGGTCCCAGCTCCCGGGGGGGGGGAGCGT
>JANXJC010000031.1:1848362-1883355 GCA_027564655.1 Leptodon cayanensis
CGTGTCGTGGGGGGCACCTGGTTGGCCCGCAGTCCCCCCCTCCCCACCGCCCCCCCCCCCCGCCACCTGCACGGCTTTGACGATGGCAACGACGCCGGTGGGCCAGAAGCAGCAGAGGGTGGTGAGGACGGCGATGGGCAGGTAGTCGTGGGGCGCCCGGCGCCCCTCCAGGCCCCCCGGGACTCCCCCCGGGACTCCCATGGGGGTCCCCAATGGCCCCCCCAGGGTGCCCCCCACTGGCACCCCCATGGGGCCAGGCAGGGGGCCAGGGCCAGGGCCAGGGGGGGCTGCCCCGAAAGCCTGCAGAGAGGAGAGGGGGGTCAGGGGTGGGGCCATAGCAGGGCATGCCCCCTGCATGACCACACCCATGTATGCACCGCCCCTCCTGCGGGCCACACCCCAGAGGTCCCGGCTCTCTCCCCATAGGAGCCTGGAAGTTTGGCCTGTGCCCCTCATCAGACCACGCCTCCCACCAGAGGCCACGCCCCTTCCCACAAACAGCACCCCCAGAGACCCTTCCCTGCAGGCCCCGCCCCTTACCAAGAAGCTCCACCCCCAGTCCTTGGACCCCGCCCCACTGCAAGCCACACCCTCTTTCTATAGACCCTCCCTCTGCTGGACCCGTGTTGCCAATAACCCCGCCCCCTCTGTTAGCCCCGCCCCTCCCGGCCGGCTCCATCCCCTCCCTGGCACTCTCCTGCCTTCCCCCAGCCCCTCCCCTGTCCGCAGGCCCCGCCCCTCCCGCAGGCCGGCAGGAGGGAATTTTTTTCCCCAGGTTTTTCTGGGGAAAAAAGCGCGGTGCTCTGGTCTTTGTAACTTTGCTCCATGCCTGGGCTCTCAGAATTTGCCAGAACAGCTAGACTTGCTGTTTAACGTTCTTGTGAAGTGAGCACTGTTGCTCTGTAGTCCCAGGAAGTCCAGATAACTTGAGGAAAGTTGTACCGGACAAACAACCCGGATAATCCCTGAAGAAGATTATCAGAACGAGATTAATTCCCGGTTTTAGATATATGATCTCATTAGCACAGGAAGCATCTTGCATCAGCACAGAGCGGGCTGCTGGTTCTGTCCTTCTGTCTCAAATGGAAGAGGCAAAGTAACAGGAATGATAACGCTTGCTATTATGCAACACCTTTTCTCTGGAGATGTCAAAGCAGGTGTGGAGAAAATGATGATTATCCTCTTTTCATAGGGGGTGAAATTGAGACCTAAATAGATTAACTGATCTGTCCAGCATCATTAAATATGACATTGGCAGAACCAAGTTCCTTGCTTTTGATTTTGTTGTCCTGGTGCCTGGGCCATGCTGTCTCAGCAAATTAAAGTAATATATTGTTACATGTTGGATAAACTATAATTAATTCTCTTATGATACATGGAGTGGATAGACTTAACTGCAGCACAAGTATCTTGAAGCCCACCAACACCAGCGTATGCTAAAATGCCCAGAGCTTGGTGGTATGAAGACAATCTCAGCAGCTCACATATTTCTGAATGAAGTAGCTGACCTTGCTGGGATCTTAAAAAGCCATACCCTGATTACAGGTGTTTTGTTTTGGTTTTTTTTTTTTTAAAAGTCACCCAAAAAGTTACAACATCAATGCCACTGCAATTTTGCAAATAGTTCAATGCAACTTCTCACAAAAACCTTGGCAGCATTGGTAGGGGTCCTGGAGAAGGAAGGCTTCATGGAGAAGAACACAGTGAAATATTCTGGGGAAATGAAACATAATGAAATTAAATACTTTGAGTTAAAAAAATGAAGAATTTCTATTTAGTCTGACTGATGCACATGTACAAAAAAGATTCTCTAGTTCCCCAAAAGTTTTTAGGAAACTACAATACTGAATACATTGCTGTTTTGTTTGGGGCTTTTTTGTTTTTTTAAAAAAAAACCCAACTTTTTGTTGAAACTTGTCATCTGCTGTCTTCAAGCTCTAAACTCTTATTTGTTGATTGGAACTATGTATTTTGATACTTTTGATATAAAACTATTGTTCTGACATTTATGAATTGAAATGTTTCATGTCGGCAGTGGAACATGGAACTTGCCATTCATGTTGCCTTTCTGATAAATACAGCTTTCCACATTGCATGTCATCATAACAAACAATAGATACATATCCCTAATTATGCAGTAATAAGAGGAAGCTGATTAAGAATTATAGTAAGATGTATGTAGTTCCTTCCATGTGGGTACATGATGCAGCTGACTCCTGTGAAGTACTGTGCCAGGAAAAATGACCCCCATTTAGTAAAGAAGCATCCCAAACCAAAACATTCGGATTTATTTCCTCTGCCTGATTTTTTTCTCTTTGCTTCAACATGGCCCCGAATAAAAACAAAAAAAAAATGTTTTAATTTTCTTAGATTTTGGCTCAAAGATTCTGGTTTTCATGTTTTGGAGGAAAGATCTCTATGCTCTGGGGAAAACCTTGGTCTGCATTTTCTGATGAAATTTCTCTTCCCCTATTTATGCAGCTGTCAGAGGTGTTCAACAGCACATGTTAAGAAAGACAGACACCCTAGCTTTATTTTAAGGAGTCCAAAACAATATGTATTTTGGTAACCTTTAGTAGGGAATAGATGTAGGGAACCTGTAAGGACTGTAAAGACTATTTCTCTTTCCAAGATTTTTTTCTGTAACACCACTAACAGCATTCTCAAGTGCCTTTGCAAGCTCCAGTCTTGATAATTTTTCCACTTACCAAAGACCATGTATCACAACACAGAGTCATAACTTACTGTGCAAATCATATATTCTTTACAATCCTAAATAATATCTTTTCTCCCTGAAAGGAGATGCTTATAACTATTTGAGTCCTGATGGCCAACTGGCTAATCACTGGCTGTCCACACAAAATCTATATAGCTACTAAATATATGTATTTTTTTCTGCTTGATGATGTTTTTCTCCAGAAGTGACGTTAACAATATTGTAGAGAATTTTTTTTTCTGCTGACTACATTTGTAGGTTCACCATTGCAAAGCATAATGAAGAGTTGGGCAGTTTCTTTAGGTAGTACATCTGTTTATTGGGGATGGTCCTTATAGACATGATACAATTCACAGATTAAATGTTTAACCTCTCAGGTTAAACATTTTTCTTTCAGAGAGGATGTGTCTGTGACGGGTGAGAGTGGAGTCTAGCAGTCCTGTTTCTCCATATGGGTTGCATGATACATGAGGCATCCCATAGATTAGATTGTATGATTTCTGGCAAAAAATAGCAGAACTGGCATTACGTCCTGAAGATTTCCTACTACTTATTGAAATTGTGAGAGATGCGCAGTGTAATTTGCAACTTCTTCCTTCCCCAGGGAAGATTTTGCTCTTCTTGTTGCTTTCTGTTTGGAAACCGTGTTTGAGTTCTGTAAGACCTTCTTGTTTTGAAAGCCCTTATAATTACAGACTCAGTTGCCTACAACTACAGCTGCTCCTTAATTTTCTATGACTAGTAAGGCACTGCTTGGTTCCTGCCTGACTCCACAATGTCTTTCTGCTCTTGCTCTGTAATGCTAGTTTCTAACCTACGTTCTCATTTCAAACGTATTTCTGGAGCTATATCCTGCCTGCGTCAGGCCTACTACACTTTTTAACTTTCGCACTCCCACTCCCATTTAATTTTGCTTTGGGTTTTTTTTTTTTGATGCTGTATTTATACATGTCTATTTTTTTTGTCTGTTTCCATAAACCCACTTAAGTCCTCTTAGAACTTTTCCTTTCTTCCTTTCCATCAGAATATTATTATTCAGAATTTAATAAGATGCTTATAACAAGACTCCTTTGTTCTTTGTGTGAAAGATGCAAATGGCTTTGTCAGCTGCAGCGCATTCAATCTGCAATCACCTTTATCTCCTTTTTGTTTGGAAGGCAACCTTAGTCTCTATACAAAATAAAATAAATTCAACTTAAGCCCCAGGTCATACTGATTTAAGCAGGAAGGAGACAGGAATTGAGTAGACCGAGGCACATGGTTGTTACAAAAATGCTTTTTAAAACATTTCTAAGTAGTTGTAAAATAACTGTAAAAACTTATTTTGTATCACATCATATTTCCCCTAAAAGGGTACTGTGTGTAAGTTCACATTCTAAGTTTAGGAAGATTCTTTTCCTGCTGAGTGGTAAAGCTAACACATAAATAACCTGATCACCCCAAACTGCTGCTGATATAAAACCTACTCTTAAAATATATCAGAGTCATCACGTGTTCCCTATGAAAACAGACGGCCTTTGTGGCTCTAGCTGTTGACTATAAGCTAGCCGGTGTCTTTCTAGATGAAAGGTTCTTGTATTCAGATGGCCTGAATTCCTTCCAAACCTTTGAGCCTCCCGTTTTCTATAGGGCTGGTGCCTCTAGGGGGGCAAGAGGACTTAACCCAGATTACACCTGAGTACATCCCTAAGTCGCCCCTGTTTGCCTTTTCCCTTTTCCCCTTTCCACGCAGCAGTGCTGCTGGAGACCTGCTGTGACAGTTCCAGGCCACATCCTCATGGCAAAGAAACCGGAGTTACTTTTACACCCACAGAAAAGAAAAACAGTAATAATTTACAAAACTTTAAAAGTACACTTAAACCTTAGAGAAAGCAGTGGGATCAGTGGAGCTCTCCCCGATCATTTTAGAGATTAGCCTCTAAGCCTGTTGAATGGTCTGTGGTAATCTTTTACAAGGTATTTCATAAGCAAACAACCCCACAGGCTATACTGCAACTTTACGCAGGGCTGCAGATTTGGAGAGAGCTTCTTGGGACGCACGGCGTTCAATTTTCCCAATACAGCGCACGGAGTTAGACCCAAAGAGACTCAGAATTAATCCTGGGTTTCTCATCAACCCTCTGAAACATGACCTACCTCTTAAGCTGCTCCCAAGCCACCTCTCTCCAATTAAGGAGAGCTGGACTGTAAAATGCCACATCCTGTACCCATTTGGCTCGGCAGATTTAATGAGCCATTGTGGTAGAAACAAGGTAATGCCCTCAAGCCACCAAAGACTAACCCATTATTCCTCCCCCCCAAATGATTCAGCTAGCAAACTCACACCATCAGTTGCACAAATCTGCTCTCCCTTGAAGGGTTTCTGCAGACAATTTTTCTGACAGTTTTATGTCTCTCATAACTCGGGTAGCTATGCTCTGCTGACTGTGGGGTGGGGCTCTCCCCACCCCCCACAATAAATGCCCTTTTCCGAGGCAGAGGCAGTTACTAATAGGTCAGAACTTTCCTTCTCAGTGGCCTGAAATGGAAGAGCTGTGGGTAGGGCAAAGGCTGAGCACCAAACTCCTCCTTCCCACCCTCTTCTGCAAGTGGGTATATGTGGCCTGGATGGGAAAGAATAAAATAGCTTCTCATGGTCATACCCCTTCAGTGCAAAGTTTGAGACATGTTTGGAGATGCTGACATAAACTTCCCTGTTTTCTTCCTCCTCCAGGCTGTGTCTACTGGTAATACTTTAAGAAACAGAAATGTGGGGAGGAGATCGAAATCTTCTCTGACATTTCACTGCTCCTCGCTAAATAGAAAGTGTCACGATGGTTTCTAGGGATGGCCCCTAGACACAGTGGACAAACATTTCTTGTATGCTTTTCCACAATTTTGGCATTGTGATTTTGAATTCCCTTTTAATACCCTCCTTCCATCCAAACCACCCTCATTCCATAAGGACATATCTATGTGTCAGAGGAGCAGAACGTAATTCCGTATGAACACCCAGTGCTTCCAGAGCTTCTCCTACCAAAGCTCTGTATGTTTTGGGAAGAAGTCATGCAGTTGAGTAACACCGTCCTGTAGGACCTCAGCTCAAGGTTTTCTCCAATAAGGGCTGAGAAGCCACTCAAGTAGAGCTCGGGTTTGAGTTAACAGTCAGTGAAACAACGCGGGATTTCTTTCAGGGCTCTGCTGCTCGTTTCCTTTTGCACTTCACCCGGTTTGCTCCTCGGATTTTATAAGGACATTAAAATACCGCATTAGTTGCAAATATGATATGGCATAAACAATTCAGTCAGCATGCTCTTTGAGGGAAGTGTAGAATGGCAGTTGGACTACTGGCAACCAGAAAATTTTTAAGAAGGAGAAATTATGCCATGGCCACAGCAACACTGACATCCTTGGAGGTTAAAATTGTTCTGAGGTGTTCTCTTCTGAAATAATTGCCTAGCTACAAACACATCCAGAACAGTGACTAGTGCACAGCAGAGCTAAACCTGTGCTTGGACAAGAAAAGAAAGGCTGGGAATTAATTCTTGCTGGTGTAGAGTTTCATAACTTGCCTATCAGGAGAAAATGCTTAAGACAGATCTGGATCATATGATGTAGAAAAGACAACACTTATTAAAAAGATTGCGTGAAATACTACCAGGACTTCAAGGAAACTATGACGATAATGCCAGTGTTTCTGTTAAATGTGAAATATATGCCTAATAAGCAGATTAATTTGAGGGACATTTTTTCTTAAATAACTATAAACATGAGAGTGAGAGGACCTTTCAGGATGATGGATTTGCTTTGAATATTACTCCAGTACTATCAAACTCTATACTGAAATGTGATTTTCTCAAAAAAGAGAACTAAAGCGGTCCTGCGTTTAATGGAAAAACTGAGACAATAGTTATAGATGGATGGTCAGCAGGAAGAAGGTACCCGTTCTAGAAATGCCTAGAGAGGACAATTTGTCTGGACCATAGCAGAAATGTCTGCTTGGAGCTGTGAACAGACAGAGTGCTTGACTGGGAATGTTTTATTGTTACCCACAGGCTGCTATCCTGCTACCCTTTTTCTTAAGTGGGAAAAATTTGAAGATTCATACCACTGCCAGCACAGTCTTTGCTACCCACACCAAGCCCGGAGGAGTCATGCCAAGAACTGGGCTGTGTAAAGCAGTGTGCTCCTGGTGTCAGTGAGAGGTCTAAGGAGCCCCTTCAGCTCCTTTATTCACCATTTTCTTCCTTATTTCTACTCTTCTTTTCCTAGGAGAATGTTTCCAGCCATGAGAGTGAAAATTACAGGCTTGGATCCTCACCAGCAGTATTATATTGCCATGGACATTGTGCCTGTGGATAACAAGCGATACAGGTAAGCTTTTTAGGTGCAGAGGTAGGAACCTTGTGATAATTTACTGTCAATGGACGTGCCGTTATACACCATTGCAAAGGTATGCTGGAGGAGACCGTGTTGATTTATACCAACGTAGCTGATTCGACCAGAATCGTGAGCCACAAACCCAGAGGTTTAATATACTCTCTTGCACTTTTGGATTTAAATCTTGCTCTTTTCAAATAGCAGCTTTTAATCAGGGAGATCCCTAGCATGCATTTCACAATCGACATGATTAGCAACAACTGTCTGAGGGAACTGATAACTGGAGTTATCAATGGGGAGTCTGAAGCTTCTAAAACTACTTCAGCGAGAAAGGAATGGGCAAGTAGCAGCTGAACTAAGATGGGCACCTCAGATCTGGCCTGAACTGTACTGGGCGATTTTTGTTTTAAAAGCCTTCACTCCCCAGTACAGCAGCCACAGGGGATATGGGTTCTGACCTACAGTGTGGAGCCATTGAGAAACCCTCTGGTGAATCTCCACCGCTGAGCTGAAAGACAGGAAGAAGAGATTTCTCTGATATTAATGGGCTTCCGATCATAAAAGTACTCCAGAAAATTCCTGGTCCTCTGCATCCCAGAAAACTATCCAGACAGAGGTGATTTATCTATACTCATTAAAAGACTCCTGAGAGCAAGTCTTTTCCCCAAATAGTCTTGACTACACCACATTCCAAGGATTCAAGAATTGATCCTCTGCTTGAAATGCTAAATATTACATTTTTGCTCTCAGATTGTGCAGTGTTTCTCAGGAAAATGCTTTTCCTGGGAAGCATCAAGGTAGCGTCTGATACTCAGCTTGATGTTTTTCCCGTTTCTTTGAGTTTGGTTCTGACAGCATTAACATCGAAAATAAATACATTGTCTTAAGTTTTGTTTCTGTCCTTGTTACCTTGTGCAGCCACATAGAGCAAACTAGCAGTGAAAGGAACAGACTTTTTTTTTTTTTTTTATGCATTTCTTGTGATAATACAGGAAATGAGTCACTGTTTGTAGGTAAGGACTGAAACAGCTTAGCAGAGCTGAGTAGAGACCCAATTTGGGGAAGCACAGGGCAGAACTCAGAGGTGTCAGCAGGACTTTGTGAAATGCCTTCGGCTGAAGGAGCCGCAGGACAGAAAGAAAAAAAGTGTCTAGGCAAAGCTGTGGTAGAGAAATTTAGGGCATGTATAAGATGGCTAGACCAGGAACACAAAAATTATTTGTTCCTCTAATCCCAACATTTGTAATACTATACGGAATTTCCTATTTTGCAACATTTCAAAACAGAAATTCTGTTTTATCAATTGTTCAATGGATAGTGGTATCCATTGGATTTTGCCCTTTCTGGGTGAAGACACATGTGTTTTGCACAGTCTGGCATGGCAGCCAGTGCAGATTTCCAGAAATCACAGGGTATTTATTAATATTTTCAGAGAGGGCTTTGTTTAACCATATTTCCTAGCCTCTTACTCTGGCTGAGAGAGGGTTAAGGAGTTGAGAAGGCACATGTGGCGGAGTTTTACAGGGAAAATAACTGCAAAGGTGGTTTTAATAAGGAATGAAGTCTGAACAAGTGGCTCAGGGGTAATCTGGCTTTCATTTAGAAGGTAGGAGGTTGCGATAAAGCACATTCTCCCCTGACTGCAGATGAGAGCTTGGGGTGCGTGCGGTAGGGTGGCAGGGGAGGGGGAGCCCTGGGAATGTTCCTCCAGTGAGTGAGTGACAACTTCTCTCAGCCATCTCCCCTTCCTCTTCAGGTATGTGTATCACAGCTCCAAGTGGATGGTGGCTGGCAATGCTGACTCCCCAGTGCCCCCGAGGGTTTACATCCACCCCGACTCGCTGGCTTCTGGAGACACTTGGATGAGGCAGGTGGTCAGTTTTGACAAGCTCAAGCTGACCAACAACGAGCTTGATGATCAAGGCCACGTAAGTTAGAAGCTAATCCTGGTGTCTGCTGCCCCAGCCTCACTCCTCTCAGACTCGAAAGGGTGCTGCTGCTGCTTCGGTGCTCCTGTGTCCTGCTGGCCACACGTGTCTGTAGCCACTCTCCAGAATTATGGAGCTTTTTCCCCTACTTCAGTGCTTTTCCGCAAAATTGCCTGACCCTATAGAGCAATAAAGCCCCTTTGTCTCTGCACATAGCACAGACTTCGTCTCGTACATACTTATAAGAAAAGGGTAATTTTCTTCGTATTAGTCCTTACTCCATCCCTCCTTCCTGGTGCATCTGGATGTATTGTAGAATATTTGGGGAAAAAAAAATCCTCTTCCTTCTTTTGTTTTCTCTTCAGATAATCTTACATTCAATGCATAAGTACCAGCCCCGTGTTCATGTCATCCGCAAGGATTTCAGCAGTGATCTTTCTCCTACAAAGCCAGTTCCTTCAGGAGATGGGGTGAAAACCTTCAACTTCCCTGAGACTGTCTTCACCACAGTGACAGCCTACCAAAATCAACAGGTAAAGCTGTGTGCCTCAGGCTCCTTTTATGTTGGGTGTTCATATAAATATCAGTGTGCTCTTCATGTTTGAGACATTGACTTTGCTAAGAAACGTAGCTCAAGAAGACTGTACACTTTACAGGCTCACTGTTTTTTTTTCTCTGCCCAGAAGAAAAATGCTTGCTATGGCGTAATGTGTAGACATGAGTTATCTAGCCAGAAAACAACCTTGGAGATAAGGTAGCTGCAGTTTTTACTGTAAAGTAAATAGGTGAGATCAACCGTAAAAAGATGTATTGTGTTCACATCTTCTTGCTGTCTTATGGTACAAACTACAATGTCCTGTCCCCACTGTAATTTTAAGGCTGTACAACTAGTCCAGATCTGTCACCTCACAGAGAAAACACATGGTTGAGGTTTTTTTTAGCAGTGAAAGAAAAAATTTTAGAGAAGCGCAATCTCATCTGTTTGCTGACAAAAGAAGCCTTTGAACGTGAGCAGCAGCAGTCCATGTATTGCGTATGAACTGAAATTCTCATGCATAATTCATGTTTTATTCAGATCTTGCACAGTTCCCAGTGGAGTGTTACTATTGACTCCAGATATCATAAGGCAAAAATGTTGCCACAGTGGGATCCTATCTGTAGAGACCTTGACTACTGAGCTTTTTTACTAATCTGCCCTTTTTCTTAAACTAGACTTCATGGCACTAAGAAACGTAATCTCAGTGCACACTCCTGTTTGACTACAGAATTCCCTGTCTATCCCTATTTCCCCCAAAGTTATGATATCTTTAAGAGGAATTTAATTGCTAGGAAAACGTGAGCATTTGAGAATGTAAATATCTGAGACACCAGAAAAGAAAGGAGATTTGGAAAGGGCTGGCTGTGGCTTACGCACGTGTGTGCTCCTGCTTCTCCTCCAGTGGCCAGGGAAAGATGATGTCCTAGTCTTCGAGGAGGTGGCCTGCTTCATCGCTTCTGCAGGCGTGTTCATTGCACGCATTGAGAGCTCCTTATATCCGCCCATTCCCTTTGTGCTCTGCTTATGCATCGCTCCTCTGCCAGCTACCTCTGCCCCAGGATTCCCATTAGCCTTCAGACCACCTCTGTCACGCTTTGGGCTCAGCGTGCTCCTCTTCTCTTGTTCGTGTACACGTACTCCCTGTTTTATTCTCAGGTGAGAGGTACTGTGCACATCCCATTTCCCTTTCCTGTCATTCTCCTCCTTACTGGGGTGGGGGTTGTGATGGCGTTAAAAGGGCTGTGTAAGGTAATTTTTTCCCAGACATGTGAAGCAGAATCTCAGTTGGTGAAGCTTTTTGCTGTGTTAGTAGTGTGTCCACTTAGAGAGTGCAAGGTACTCTTATAAGCTAGAATGAGGGTCCAAACTAGCTTAGAAGAAAAATAATCTGTTATCAAGCCTGCTAGGGAAACAGGTTATACAGTTTTCTGCCATAAATTGCAGAGGGGTCTTGAATCAGAAGTGGCGAAGTAAATATTTTTTCCAGGACATCTGTGCTTCTGGAGAATGACTTCATGAACTCAGTGGATGTCATTATATTTAGTATTCCTGGACTGAGAGACAGACCCATGTCAAGTCAGCTCAGGGCAGATTGTAATATTTAGCCAATTTGTAACAGCTGTGAATTGTAAAAATTTAGTGAATTGTTACAGAGTTTTTATTTTGCAACATGTAAGGGAGAGCACAGGTGCTTGCAGTGCTCCCATGACTACTTCTGGATACTCACTCCTAAATTTTTCTCCGTCTGATCCGCTTGAATTGACTTAATTTGGGATCCAAAATGGATCAACCATTCCGGTAGGAAAAAATACTACAACAGAATGGTGGGTTTGCTGTCATTGCAGCATTTGAAATTTCCTGTCCCCCTTGCCCAAACGCATGTACTCCACAAACTTTTAACTGTAGACCAGAGATGGAAAGAGGATAGAGAAAGGAGAAGAAATGACAGGAAAGAAGCCTGTCAGTCTTCCCTAATGACCAGAACTATAATTGCGCAGGTAAGGGAGGTGCTAAGGGAGGGATCTCTGTCAGGCACTGGCTCTGTAAGCCACCTCACCGTAAAGAAGCACTGAAATTTCTTTCTGTCTCTCTGAATTCCAAACATTGGGGCATTTTGCCTCGCCCCCCCTGATTGCGGGGTGGATTTTTATAATACAAATAAAGGAGATTCTGATAGGTTGGAGAAACCTTTTCATTAAAAATAAATTTAAATCCCCTGAATCTGCCTGCATGCCCTCCAGTGGCTGTAAAACTTTGCCTTACCAGGAGAAGCATCTCTGGAAACAATTGTAAAATGTTAGCAAATCCACCACAGGGATTCCCTCTGCTGTAATTCCATCCTCCACAGAACATATCTGTCTCTGTACACACAAGTCCCAGGACAGCTGCAAAGTCAGGCTAGCGGAAATTAAGTTCACAAATTAAGCTTCTGCAAAAATAGGAGCTGCATTCCAGATCTGAGGTTAATATCCAGAGTAAGGGCTTGGTTCTGACAGAAGCAGAACACCTGCAAATCCGTTTCAGATCAGTCTGTATTAAACTAGTCCCTTTTGAGCAGTTTCAGCAAAACCACCTCAAATCTGATAGGATCTGGAGATCTCGCCCTCTTTTCACTCCAGAGAGAGGGTCTCCAGGACAAGGTGAGGCTGGCAGAGGGAAGCTCTCATGCTGCGTCAGGTTGGGGAATAGCTGACAGGGCATATGATACCACGGGCTGCAAGGTCAAAATCCCAATATTATTTTCCATATTTACCAACATGGAATTCATGCCTAAAAATAAAGCAGGAAGGAAGATTCCCCCAAAGCACTCAGTCCAGCTGTCATCTTCTTTGTTCAGAGGAGGGAAAAAAAGAAAAAAAAGATGGTTTCCAGACCAGAAAACCCTTGCAGGGCCACCCAGGTGCTGGCCAGAACAGCAGCACCTTGTGCCGGTGACTTTTCACTCTTTGGAGGGTGTAGCCTGGGCTTTGCTTGGCCTCTTCTCCTTAGCGTTGTTTGAAGCTCCGTGAGTGCATCCAGCTGCCGGATATCTAGATGTGTCGAGGCTGGGATGACCCAGATACCCAGCAAACCTTAGCAGTATGCCTGCTTCCCAAACTGCATGGCTGCCAATGAGTTGTAGCTCCTGGGATTTTGCACCTGGGTCCGAGGTGTACTTCTCCTTCGGGAATGGCTTCTCAGCCCCAGCGCTGTGCCAGGTTTCCCGATGCTGCCAGGTTTCTGCCTCTGGCACTGTTCGTTTGCTAAGCAGATAATCCGTTCATGGATAACGGAAGGGTAACTGTAATATAGGTCTGGGGAAATAAATATGAAAGGTATCGTACAGGTGGTTTGGGCAAGAGTGGTAAAAAAAAAAAAGTTTGGAGAGATCAACTAATTCTCTTTTTCTTCCTTTGTAGATCACCAGATTAAAAATTGACAGAAACCCCTTTGCTAAAGGTTTCAGAGATTCTGGGAGAAACAGGTAAGAGGAGCTTGTTTGTGTTTCCTCACTGATCTCCTCTCTCCTTCCCCTGATGAGTGCACAGGGCATGTGTCTAAGGCCGAGGAAGGCGTTTTCTGATCCTAATTAATTTTTACAGGAGAAATTTGCTGTAGACTAGTTCTTAGAGGAAATACAAGGACTGTTTTACTTTACGTAAACAGATCCAATGTATAATGATGGCTTCCTTAGAAAATACTTTCCAGGTCAGCCAGCTAGACTGACCCTGTTTCTTTTCAGAAGTCTCCTCCAGTGCTGCTCCTACCTCTGCCTGGATCCTGCAGTCTCAAACCCTGACAGAGGGTTTTAGATATTCTTAGACAACATATCTGTAAAGACAACTTATCACTTTCCTGCTTGACAACATTTTTTCTGTGGCTGTATTTTTTTGCTGTCGCGTGTTTAATTTCCTGTTCACTGCTACCTCAGTACTCCTTCTGCTACCACTGCTTTCAAGGCTGATTTCTTCTGTACATATGTTTTGCTGTCAGTTTTTTTTCCTGCTGGATAATTAATTTATTTATGCTCGTTTCTATTATTTTCATGTTCCTCTGAGCTTTTCCGTTTGTTGTTGAGAAACACAATTAAAACGTTCTTTAGCATCTCTGATAAGTTATTAGTAAACTGTTCACGTATTACTGATATGGTGCCGTGATATCCAAAGAATTAGATAAAATAAATGACCTTGTAAAGGTACTGTAGAGTTTCTTAAAAAAAATTTTTTTTTGTTACTAAAGTGAAGAACAAGAGATAGAAGAGTGGAAGATTGCAGATTGTAAAACAGACAAATAGGTCATAGGGTAACACCCTGCAAAATGATGAAATTTGTAGGAGAGGGGACCTAGACAATTTTGTTTGTTCTTTATTATATGTAGAGCTGGCTGAAGGGAATTTTTAAATTTTAATTTTCACAGGAAATTCTAAACCATGGAGCACAAATGCTTGTTTTACATTAGAAGAAAAAATTAGTTTCTGGTATGTTTGCAGGATAAAAGTCTAAAAATATTCTAGTTTCAAACAATTTCAGTTTTTCTCTGGTGATGTTGAGTTGTTGCACTTTGACTGTTGCTTAATTTTGTCAGGATTTTTATGAAAAGGTTTAGTAGAAAATCTTCAACGTTATTTAGAATAGGTTATATTCTAACAACGCAATAGTAAAACAGGACCTTTAATCAAAAAACCTTTTGTATTAGTAAAAGACATTACAGAGTTATCAAAAAAGAATATGAAAGTCCAAACAAAATTTTCAACTTTTTCTGCCATTCATGAATCCAGCAGTGTGCAGCAGATCTAAATATTTCAGATCTAAATGAGTATCCTTTAAATCGGTGTGACAAAGGCTTTAAACATTAAATTAATTATAGAATTAGACTTATATGACTACATTACAAGAACCCTAGGGTTGTAAAGCAAGGCTCTGAGTGTGCAGACCAGAGCAAAAGTCGTGTGCATGGCCGTCATTTGCTGTCCCCGTGGGCACTGTAATTCAGTTTTTACTTGCACGCTCCTCTTGTGTGTGTTCACCGGCACTGCTACCTCGTTCACAGTTTGGTATGGGAAGCGTTCAGCGAATGGGCAACTGCCCCGTGTTTCCCATCGCCCATTTAAATGCCGCACGCTCCATGATCACAAAGACGACATCTTACCGACCTAGTGACTTCCTAGCTCAGCTCCTCTGTTCTTACCTTACTGTAGCTATGCAAAAAGATGTTACGGCCCTTACTTAATTCCTGCCATGAGCGTTAGTTCTGATACTTGAGGCATATGTGACTTTTACTTTGCTCTACTCTCCTGCACGGGGGAAGTAGTACGCGCCCTGGGTACAAGGTCTTCCCTGTGTGCAGAGATACAGCTGTGCTGGAAGCTGGGCTTAGAATAGGGATTGATGCAGTTCCAGGTACATGGTGGGCTAGATTAACATGGAAGGCATTAATAAGGTCCTAGCCCAGTGAATTTGGACAGTTTCCTGAAAAGGTTGGGAATTGCTGATCTTTGTAGCTCATTGATTTAAGAAAGGGCAGGAAATTGCTACACGGCTGCAGCTGTGGGGAGGGCTCAGTAAGGCTCTCTGCTGATGTAAAGAGGAATTAAAATCTTTAAGGTATTACACATCAAAGAGAGCAGCCTGAGGCTTTAGGAAGAAAAAACAGGCAAAGGTATTTGCAAGCATATATAGCAGTCAGGCGCCTGCCTCACAAGCAGCGGTCTGGCTAAGGTCGCACCGCTTTTGTCAACTAGCCGAGGACACTAACCGCTCCGCTGCTGCCTTGAAAAAGGACCTGTACATAGATGGCCACATAGCAGGGAGAAAAGCTGGTCCGAGGTCCAAGCTGAGTGTGGAGAGGATGCTCCAAATGGGACTTAACACTGCTGGCTGGCTCCTCTTCCCCTCGTGACTTTCTGATCTCATCAGGATCACTGGTCAACTGGAGCGACGGTTGTGATGCTCCGTGGCTTCCCATGTCCCCACAACAACTTTGATCAGCTACGGTGCATCAGGCTGTAGCTGGAGGCTGTCCCACTGAAAATGTAGGCCTCCTTTGAAAAAGAAACAGGGTAATTTGAAAAAAGGGGCCATTTGTGAAGCAGGCAGCTGTAGTATGCGTCCAAGAGGTTTTCTGTATAAGGTCTTAAACGGGGAAAAAAATAAACAGTGTGGCAGCAGCAGGGGCCACAGAATATCTGAGACTGCTCCAGGGCATCGTAGCCCAGCAACATCAGGATACTGAAGCAAAGCCATGGTTAGAGTTTGCCAGCAAATGATGGAGAAAAAACCCAAACACTGGAAAAAACAGAGCATGGTGGGAGAAGAGGAGCTCTTAGGCCACTTCTTCTCTAGGACATTTCCTTTCTGCTTTGGGTTGAGGCTTTTCCATGAAATGGAGATGGATGTTTTTCCTTCACTTATTTCTTATTCTGATACTGTTTCACTGTTGTTGCCTGCTGCAGAAATGACAGGGTTGACTGCTGTTTTTAAAACTAGTTTCCCTTTTAAATCTTTTACTTCCATCAGCTCACAACTTTCCTGTATGTTTCCTTATGAGTGTGCTCAGCCTTCGTTAACACAAGAGACTGCTAAACTCCTGCTGCCCTGGGGACACCCCATCACGATGTAACTGCCTGTATCCATCTGGGGGAGTGAGCTTTTCATGGACCCCTTCCTGGATCTCCTTCAGCTGCTTGCACGGTTGTCTCCCTTCACAGCTTACTGCCTCAGTCCTTGCGCTGGGAGAAGGAGCAGTGAGGTATTTCGGAGGGAAGGATGCAAACAGCTTGGCAGCTGGATGTTGTTTTGCAGTCTTGGAGCACTCAAACCACGTTAACAAATGGTGTTCAGAAATCTAGCTGTCAGCCTTGATGAGTTAGGGAGTTAGCCTGTGTTAGAAGGCCGAGTCTTAGTTCCCTCTTATTAGAGATTCCCTCTACATGATTTTTGGTCCCTCTTTGCTTTATCTGCAAAAGCACGTGAAGCATCTGTAAAAGCGAAACAAGAGAACCGGTCCTGGTGGCGAAAGGATACCTACGTAATGTATGTACGAGGCAGGTTTTACTGTGGTGCTTTCCTGAACTTCAAGAGATTGAGAACCAGAGTTTTTGACATATGGAGCTCAGCTAGCCAAATGTTTGGGTAGCGAGGGTGCAGGTTTAATGCCACAGAGCCTATTTTTGGAGACTGAGTAAAGTTCATTTGACAGTGGGATGCTTGGGGGAGCTCCTTATCCAGGAGGAAGCCAGAAGGGACAACAGTCAGGAAACCCAGCGGGGTGAGGGAAGAAAAAAAACCTAAACTGAAGGCAAGCAACAGCACTTTCCTTTCAGATGTGGGCAGCTGAGGTGAATAAAAGTTGTTTGTGTTGGAAATGCTCTTTGAGCTTTTGTCTAGGGTAAGAGAGCCAGGAGGGTGCTTGGAGCCAGCAGTTTGGCTTCCCCAGTGAACAATGAAACGACGACCTGAATCCTGCGTGCAGCGGGAATGGCAAGGTCGGCCATATGGGATGGATTATG
Organism: Leptodon cayanensis; assembly: GCA_027564655.1. Classification (NCBI taxonomy): domain Eukaryota; kingdom Metazoa; phylum Chordata; class Aves; order Accipitriformes; family Accipitridae; genus Leptodon; species Leptodon cayanensis. The sequence continues at coordinate 1,865,390 of JANXJC010000031.1, forward strand.
GAGGTGCACAGATAGCTCGTACATCTTTTTTCATTTTTCAGACAATGGAACTGTTTCATTTATTGCCTATTATTAAAACTTTATAGCACTAAAAATAAAAGAATGAATGAAAAAGAGAGAGCAAATTTTGGATACCTTTTAAAGGACTGACCTTATTAAAATAAAGCTGGCAGTGAGTCCTCTTCTGATACTTTTTTTACTTCCTTCATAAAGATGGTGTGAGAGGGGAGGGTTTATAGCCTGATAGACAGTTTGAAGTCAATTTTTCAGTGCAGTTCTTTGGAAGAGAAAGTGGATGCCACATGGATAATGTTCAGCACACTTGGTACCAGCAGCCCTCACCAAAGCCCAAAAGAAGTTGCTGAGATTTCAGAAATGCTGAAAACAATTCTTTTTTTTGTCAACATTTATTGCTGTCCCAAAATGTCTCTTCATTGGCCAAGTGGGGTTTGTTTTCCTTGTTAGGGGCTGGAACACACACAAAATAGCACAGCACTCCAGTATTTCTGCTGCCTAAGAGAGCACTACCTTTGTGCCCTGCAGTGGAGCTCTGTGATGTGGCTCTGGATATCTTGGTACCACACCAATGTCATAAACTGCTATGGGAGGGAGGGGTGTTAGACTTGACAGTGATGGAGTTTCTTGATTCCCAACCTCCTCAGCTCACCTTTCACAAATAGGAATACATCACAGACAGGAGAAAAAAAATTACATTGAAAGGCTGGGGATAGAGTTATAAAATCAGTCGCTCAAAGGTCGTGTACCTTCTCACCAAAGCTGTTTTTTGCATGGCTGCACGTTCTTTTTTGCAAGACTCCATACATGGGGCGGTAGGTGCCTAGCAGGTTAGCACATGAGGCTGTTATCTCATGGATCTTGTCTGATGCATGGAAGGATGTGAAAGTTCAGTAAGGATGAGTTCTGCTTAGATACTCTTTCAGAAACACTCACAACATTCGTTCTGCACAAAGGAAAAAAACCCTAACAAACCAGAAAACGGGAAAAAAGGATGATCTAGTATATAGGCATGTAAATTTGTGCGTAGGAGAGCTGGACGTAACTTTGAGCTCTGTCACCTGCATACTTAGAGAGGGTGTTTTATAATGCATGTCCAACATGTGCACACCCCTGGAGGAGTAAAGGATTCTCATTCGGGGCAGGAAGAGGAAAGAGGTGGCTTTAAGCCAGCTGTGGAGTTTGGCATCCATTTTTCAGGTACCTGTGGCTGCAGTGCTTCCCTCAGCGTTACAGGGGCAATCTGTGAATCTGGTGAAGCCACAGCGTTGCTGCTGGCAGTTGCAGTGTGGAAAGGGGAAGGTGACAGGATCTGTGTCCACAGCAAAGGGACTGTTCTAGACCTGCTCCCCTGGAGCAGGAGGAGGTGGGTCCCTGCTGGCATCTCTCCTTTCCCTGGTAGACAGGACAGGAATAGAGCAGCTTTGCAAGCTGCTCTGGTACACTCGGTGCTGCCGTTTACCCTCTGTCAGCTCACAGGCGCAGTGGGATCCAACCCTTGAAAGCACTGTATTATTCCTGATTTACTCTTTTATTTCTTCTTTTTATTATCTCCTGACTATTCTCTTTTTTCCTTTTCTTTTAGAAGTACAAATTATACAGTACTTGTGAGAACTCTATTGATACAGGGGAAAGGGGTAGACGGGGAGCTAGAAACTTTGAACTGTGAGTCAAGCTGAGCTGAGAATGATGCAGACTCCAGGCAGAGGCAGGGGTAATAGCTTTAACCTGCCTTTACTGTTTCCCTGAGCCACCTCCTGTTAGGGGTTGGATTTTACTGGAAGGGAGTCATGAGAGCAGAGCTAAAAGTCAGATGCTGATGCAGAGTGGGGTTATGTGTATGGGGATCTGACTGAGCCAGACTGTGTGAATACTGGTTTCAGTGTGCTGGCCTCCCTAATTCCCCGCACAATCCTTGTGGCAGATGCAGAGCAGCTGGATTGGCACAGCTGGAACTTTCAGTCTGCATTTCTGGGTGTATTACTTGGTTTTAATCGTCAGGGCAGGTCCTTTCAACAGCAGGTCTTGTTGCATTGCAACTCGCTCAGGGCATTTTATGCCCCCTGGATATACGGTACCAGAAAGTCCTCCCTTGGTGTTTGGGCTGGGGATCGTTTCACAAGGCTGCAAAAAGGTACCGTTCTCTACCTGGCTGCATGTGTCAAGAAGCAGCTGGAGTCTGAAGTCACCCGGGAGTGAAGGAAATCCTGGGGGTGGTACCCATAGTTGAAGAGCTGCTTTTGCACACAGACCCCGGCTTAGTAGATGGGGTCACATTCTGCACTGCCTTGTTGTCTCCGAGTTCCATGAGCTGGCAGAGGCCACTGTATTAACTAAATAGTTTTGTTGTAATGTGCTCAGAGCTAGTGTGAGGCTGCTATGCAGAGATGTCTTCTGTTTCTACTTCTAACAGCTTAGCAGCTAATAAACACCATGCAACAACCTCTCTTCTAAACCTCCTCTTAAAATACAGAGTTTGGTTTGCCAACTCCAGTGTATTTAAAGCATCCAAGCTTCCGGGGACACTTTGGAAAGTTAACTGAGTGGAGGCACGTGCAGAAAGACATTTTCAGAAGCAAAAGGCAGCTCCAGTATCAGCTCAACATCTGATGAGAGGCTCTGGAGATGTTAGAGCCTTTTGCGTTGAAAGGGGATATGTTCTCGCATTTGACGAAGCATCTCTAAGACGTGTTCAGTCAGTGCGAGGGCTACAATCTACTGCTGGGAAAGAGGGAGAGGAATGGGGAACAGAGCAACGTGCAGCTTCCAGAGAAAAGAACCTTTCCTGGGAAGAAATTCCAGGGGGTTGTCTCAGAAGGAACATGGGGGTCTTTCCCTGATAATGCACCTATGTCCTCACTGAGCCTGTGGAGTTAGAGACTTTCAGCAGAGCTAGCATTCTGTGGTGAAAATAAGAACATATCTGAGACCCTAGCCTTTCAAGGGGAAAAGTTCTTGCTTGATTTTTGGCCTTTTTCTCTTTGGTACTGTCTTTGCCATGAGTTAGGGACCCAAAGCAGAGATGCCACTGATCTTTTATAAAAAACCTCTTATGCATTTCTAATTGAAGTCGAAAACCAAGGAGATTCTCTTTTGGACAGCTTCCCATAGCACTTCAAAGCAGTTTCCACAACTAGGAGGTGGCAGGGAAAGGCAATTCACAAAATCTCTCAGATTCCGAAGGCTGAATTCCAGACCTCCCTCGTTTGCATCACAGCTTGCATCCACAAAGTGTGGAAGCCCGCTCTACGATAAAGCATGCTTTGAGGAGCTGACGGTCATGCGTCCCCTGCAAAGCAGACAGAAAGCTTGGGATCCTTGTTAGGAAAAGAAAAAGGGGCTGGAAGACTGTTAGGAGCTTTTGAAATCCTGGGCTGGGGAAATTTTGTTTTGCTCTAGTGGCTAGCACCTGTGCGGGAAGGCTCGCTTGAGGAATTCACAGATGCCAAGGTGACCTTTCGGTGGTCGCTGGCAGTCTGTCAAGTGAGGTCGGAGCGCTTTTTTCCTGGTGCCGATACCCTTGCCAGCTAACTGACGTTCTTCTTCTCTCCTTGCCTTATTTTCATTGCACAGGACGGGGCTGGAGGCCATTATGGAGACCTACGCCTTCTGGAGGCCCCCCGTGCGCACTCTCACCTTTGAAGACTTCACTACAATGCAAAAGCAGCAAGGTGAGCGTACAAAGGGCATGCAAAGAACTGTGGAAAGAGCAGAAGAAGAGGGTGTAAGAGCAGCAACGCGCTCTGCTGTGCATCTGGTGGGGTCACATATCTTGCTGAGCTCTTGACTGCTGTGAAAGGACGCAGCAGAGAGGGTGGATGGAAATGGTGGACAGGCCATGCCTTATGAGGTGCAATGGAGCTGCTTCATCTCCCTGGTATTCCCAGTGCACCTAAGAGCTAGGAGAATGAGCAGGAAGGAGCACAGGGTTGGGAGAACCAGCCCAAGCACATGGCAGGAGTTGAGTTAAGTGCAAAGAGAGCGCAGAGTGACCGACAAAACATTCCAGCATGTCAGACGCGTTGTTCTCCATTTACAGTTAGGGTTTGCTATTTGTGTGGAAGCACAAGGGGAAGGGGTGGATGTCCTCTGGAAGCTTTAGGAGACCAGAAATGTGCCTCCCCCCAGGATCACGCTGCCCTGTTTTCAAAAGCCGATGGCCTTGCTGGAGAGACTTTCTGTTAGTACAAGGCTGGGAGGAATTATTGGGTAGGCCAAGTGTTTTCCGCTTGTTCATGCTGTGTCTTTTCATAGCTTCTGCCCTTTACATCTCTCATTTGTTAAGTAGGGCTTTCATCTCTAGTTTCAGGCTGTGTTGCTATTTTTTTTTTTTTTCCCCTGCACGGATAGGACTTCCCCGTTCACTTCATTGCAGCTATTTCTAGTTAAAAACAAAGTGATCACTGGGAACAGATGTATCAGGGCAACCTCATAGTTTTTTTATCCCAATATAAATGTGAGGAAAAAAACCCAATCTAAAACTGTGTTCAAATATGACACCTGTGATGTTAAACAATCAAAAACAAATGCATGCCCTGTGTAGCATATTCTCCAGCCTCTCACACTTGAGCTTGACATCATCCCAAAACTTCCCACCAGAGCTTGAATCCATCTGAGGATGGCATGGTCTCCTCCAGAGGGAGGGTAGCAGCAGTGGCTGCTGGGGCTGCCCATCCCCAGGGCAGGATCAGAAGGGGATCTCTTCTGGCCATCCATTCCCCGTGCAACATCCTGGAGCCCAGCTCGCCCACTAAATCATTTTTCTGACGGCACAGCACTAGAGGAGGACAGACCGTGCTCCCGTTGGCTGTGTCAGACTCTCCATGCACGGTCTTCACACAACCACCCAACCCTTCTTAAACAGCACAGCATGGGGCAGGAGAGGTTTTGCACAAGCTCAGGGGCTTGTGTCGAGGAGCGCTTGCGGTGGGATGTGTGGTCAGAGACGGGTTAAAATAGGGATTCAGAAATGTTTTCATCACCCACCTAAATAGAAACATAACAGCCTCTCCTTCTGGTCACGGTTGCTGAAGCAGCCTCCCTCCTCTGTCTCACCCCCTTTTCGGGCTCGCACGCCTCCCCTCCCCTCCTGTTATCAGATAACATCCTAGTGGCAAGTCCAGCTATTGCTTACGTGGTAAGGTAATATTAGGAAAGGAAAATATTTAATGTATTTTTAGCTTGTTTTAATATAGTTTGGCAGCTGAAAAATCAGGAAGCAAGCCAGTACCCTGTGAGCAGCCGGCTCTGTGCAGACCACCACCACCGCACCACAGACCACTAGGTTTAGGGAAGCCCTTAACTGTGTCCCCAGGTCAGTCTCGAAACTTAACTCACTACAAAACTGTGCTCTTGAGCGCTGCATTTTAGCCATGTGAAACGACCTCAAGATAATGCATCAGAAATATTCCCTCCATCAAAGTGCTCACCTCTCCAGTGGTGGTTGTAGCAAGCTGACCCCTGGTCTCAGCAATAGGTGCAAAGCCAAGGTACAAACACACTCCGTTTTAATTTCTGGCCCCCAAGGGCCAGCACAAATACATTGGTCTGGAGGTCTTGGAATTGCTGGCAGAAAGAGCAGGAAATGCTGAGGTGGCTTTAAGCCACATGTGATTCTTCCCTCCAAATCTAAGATGATCAGGATGTAACAGTGTCCACACCGCTTCATCCCCTTGCTTTCAAGCACATGAAGTGTGTGAGAGGTGAGTAAATCACGGGTGTTTAACAGCTGACTTCAGCGTCAGCTATTGCACCTCAGATCCTCTGCGCCTTAGCCAGTCTTTTCGTGTAAGGGACTTGCCTGGGACTCTGCTCCTCTCTCCCACCTGAAGCTTTAGTGCTCTGAGCTGCAAGCTGTTATCTCATACCCTTGCATATTTATGAATTAGAAGTTTTCAGTTTTATTATTTTAATAAACGGACACTTTAATTCTAGATCAGGTTGTCGTCTCCAAAGCTGGGTGAATATGTGGCATTTCTGAATAAATTTGAGGAATTGCAAGCGTCCATTTTATCCCTTGAATTGTTAGCTGGGAAACTGCACTGGGGCTACAGGAGACTTTTGGGACTAGATGTGTCTGCTGCAGTTTAAAGGAGTGCATGCTTACTGCAGAGAGACAAGATGAGAGCACCAAAAGTGGCCACATGCCTAGGAAGAACCATCAGCAATGAGGAGTGAGTTATGGTTGTTCAGCCTGGTGAGGAGGGACAGAGTACATAATAGCACTGAAATGAGGTGCTGTCTGTGATGGATAGGAAAAAAGTGATAGGCTCCTGTTATATAAAGTCTAATAAAGTGCTAGAACAGATCCTCTGTAGGAACTGTGGAATTCAGCTTTGATTTTTTTAGAGGCGAGTCCCCCTTACTGTGGTAGGAAGATTGATGCTTTCTGGGGCAGAAGCTTGGGACTTCAGCAGCATAAATATGGTCCCTTTGCTGCTTTCCAACTAGATTTTTCTGTGCTATGGATTGCTATGGATTCTTAGCTTTGCTTTTGTCACTTGGTAATTTTTTCATGAAATAAAAGTGTTATTTGCCTTTTCCAAAACAGTTTTGCCTAACAAATCCACCTGAATTATTTGGTTAGGTTAGAGATTTGACTGACAGAAATAACTCTATAGGTATGATGGATTTTTGGAGAGCATGTAACTTATTGCCATATGTGCCAGCTTGGAAAAGCTAGCATTAGTGTATATTAGGAAATTAGTAGCTGACTGATCTCAAAGCTGACGTGATAACTGTGAATACACCATCCGGGAAGGATAGTCCAAGTGTTGCTCTGCAGAGACTGGTTCCAGTACTAACTTGACCAGAACTAAATGGAATAGTGCAGTTGCTAAAAGGTACAAATCTCATAAAGACTGTGAAGTGGTCAGTAATAACGGGGACAAAGGTATGAAGGGCAATAGAGATTGCTTGGTAACCTGCATGCACTCAAACAAAGCGTGGCTGTTAGTTGGGCCAGCTACAATATCACGTGTTTAGAAACAATACGTAGGACATACATACATACCCCCCGAGTGTGCTGGAAAGCGTTGGCTCTGATAAGAATTTGGAGGTCTTGGTGGATAAGCCACTGCACAGGCAAGGGATAGTGTATGTAACACTGTGATAAAAATTGGTGTAGAAAAAAAAGCGGTAAGCAGTGGGGAGACAATTTCCTAGCTGCAAACTGCCATTACAATGTGGTCTTCTACTGTATGTATTGTTAAAGGGTGGAAAGAGATTGAAGAAGGTTCAGGGAAAAAAAAGTAGAATGATTTGTTGGATGGAGAAGATGCCTGAGAATGAAAACTCGGTTTGTATACTCTCCTGGTTTCAGCTGGGGTAGAGTTAATTGTCTTCCTAGTGGCTGGTATAATGCTATGTTTTTGAGTTAGGTATGAAAAGATCAAAAGATCAAGTACCAAATCTTTACGGCCTAAACTATCTTGCAGAGAGAAGAATACTTGGTAGCTTTGTGTCACCATCCTTGGTAGACTCTTGTGACTGCAGTTTCCATGTTTTTATGACACAACTGTGTGGAACAATATGCTTCATTCAAGTGGCTCTCATTTTTCTACTCTAACTGATTGTTCATCCCTTTTTGTGGGATGTTAAGAGATAAGGAGAACAGAAGTTCCCCCTCACCCACCTTCTTCATACATTTAATTGTTTCACAGTTTTTGTCCCTCTTCTGTGCTTCTCACAATGAATACCACCAGTCATTTCATTTCTCTTCAAGTGGGAAGTTTTCCAGGTCCTTAATCGTTTCTTTAAAAACAAGTCTGCACAGAGTATTCCAGATGCATCCACATAATACAATTATTGCAAGGTATTATAATTTTTTCCACATTATCTTTTCTGTCATTCAGCGTACATCCTAGTGCTTTGCTCATTTGTTTGGCCCAAGCTGTATGTTGAGCAAGGCCCACAGTGACACACCAAATTGATACTTGGCGTTCTGGATGCAGCTGTTTCATACGGGGATTAAATAACTTTCTAATCTACACAATGATAGGTTTCAGCTGCCACACAAACTGGAGAGCCTGGTATCACAACCAGTCACACAGATCCTTGATGTGGCTGATTCTAGAGGTCCACGAGCTTTATTTGCATGTGTTGCCATTGAAGTAAAGTGCATCAGTAAGTCTCTGCAGGTCTGTGACCTGAGTGGTCACCAAATTCTCCTACCAAGGAGAAGAACATGCCATTTCTGTCAGTGAAACCCTCTGGCCTGAGAACAAAACTCAATCCAAAAGTCATCGCAGCTTTACAAGGGCAAGCACCATGTTTGACACGATCACAACAGATCTGCAGGCGGTTTGGAAAAAAAAAAAAAAGAGTCCCCCCTGAACAAAACCTTTGCAAGAAATGCCTGAAAATGGCAGTCCAGGAGAGGCTGACCTTCTGGAGAATGATGTCACCCACTCTGCAGTCTACTCATTACTAGGGAAAAAGGGGGCTTGGGATTATTGAATGCACATGGCAATGAGATGTGGGGAAAGCCAAGAATCTATTAAAGTCTTTAATTGGAATATATTTTCAAAATTTAGATTGAACCTCATCCAGATTCTCATTATTAAAAATATGTGGCTCAGTTTCTTGATTTTAACAGGGAACATAAAAAAAAAAAAAAAAGGAGAGAGGGGAGAAAAGAAAATAAGAGTTCCAGTAACTCTGGATTGTGTCACTTTCCAAGAGTAAAAAGAGCCATTGCTGGCTCCTATGTGATATAGACTTTCCCACAGGATACTGTGATGAGCAGATCACTATCAGTGACTGTAAGTTTTGCCAGGACATAGAGACTAGAAAGGCGCTGTGGCAATACTAGAATAGTGATCAATATCTGATCCTTCCTACAAAAGCTGATGATTTATGCAAGAAGTAAAATCGAAGGTACCCTGGCAGCTGGTAAAAAGAATTGCCTCCTAAGCAGAATTTCAGGACCAGTATGAGAGTCACACGATGTGGTGTATCAGCAGGTTTGCAGCACATAAAATTTTACTTCACCATTAATTTACTGTTTTGATAAATGCATACAAAATCCGCAAGAATCAAACATCTTAGCTTTGACTGGTGAGTTCTCAAGGCAGCTGTCCTTTCAAATGGGGTTTCTTTGCTTGAATAAGTGCCTTTGCTGAGGACTCTGCTCATTCCTTTCAGTAGATTCAGCCCGTTTTCCGTCAACGTGAGCATCTGCGTTGATCTTGGAATGGAGACTTGAGGTAGAGCATCCACCTGTTAAAGTCTGCAAAATTGTCATTAATGGTTGTTGAGATTAGCATCAAGAGCTTCAAATTTGCCTAAAAGGCTACTGGAGGCAAAGATGGGTGTGCTCCTCGCTGGTAAGAGAGCTGTTGCTCTCTCTGGTAGCAGCAGGCATGCTCTAAAGCAGCGTGTGTGTACAAACTGGTGACCGAGCACAGTTCCTACTGTCTTCCTCTGAAAGGGAACGTGGTAAGCCTGCAGTCTTGTGTCGACAAGGACATGCACAAAAGGCTCCCTCTCCTCTGTGGGGAACAGGGTCAATCTTCTCATTTACTGCTCGAAAGGAACAATGTTTTCTTATAGTAGCGACGAGTCCAGACAGACCCTAAGGCTGCATGATACATCAGGAGATGGGAGGCAGATACCCCAAGCTGAGGTGTTGCTGCTTTTCCAGCTTTCCTGTCTGTAAACATTACCGTTTTCAGGCAGGCATCACCTCTGCCTTGCCAAAGTTTGTCTGTACTGCTTGTTACTCATTTCTTCTTTGCTATAATACTCTTCTCCCTGTCGGGGGTGGTGCTCAGAGACCTGCCCCGATTGCACCCATCTGAAAACAACATCATGAATGCACAAATGTGTATTGCTGTCAAGTGGAGGGAAGACTGAGCCCTCCAGAACTTCATCTGAAGGCATCACAGGCGCCTAGAGGCAGAAAGAAGCCAATAACTTTAAGATCCTTTTGGCTTTATCTGAGATCCCAGATCCCCAAAATAGCGTCTGCCGAAGAGCGGAGCTGCTGATGTCAAAGGAGGCTGAACAACCTACAAATACATCTGCTTGGCCACTTGCCTCCCGACAGCAGCCATCGGTTCTCTCAGCAATGCCACCAGGATCATCTGGATGCTGCTTCCCTTTCAAAATCAATTGTGAACGGTCTAGGCTATTGGCAGAGGTCAGATATCTGGGTTTGGTCTCAATTATCTTCTTGATTCTTTTGACCTTGACGAGGAGATTGGAAACAGAGCAGTTGTTGCCAGAGTTATTGGGAGCAAGCGCTGGTTTCTGCTGCATACTTCAAATGGCTCGTAGATTGCCTCATTTAAACGAAGCAACAGGGAACAAACTGTTCCAGCTTCTTCTCGGTTGAGCTGCAGATAGTTTTTCTATAAGGAAGGGGCATTTCTGGTGCTTCAAGTTCTCATCTTTCACAATGAAAAGTTAAAATACCCTCCCAGATGTGACACGAGGGGCTGAGAGTCAAAGTCTGTGCCGCTCCCTGATGACCCGAAAGGAGCCCGAAGCACTCTGTTACTCCAGGGAGGTGTTTACCCCAAAGTCTAATTACCGAAGCCTAAATCTCTGTTATCTCATGGGTGGTGATCAGATTTCACATGAGTAAATGGAGGGGGGCAATGATACTTTGAAGATTTGCACAATTTCCTCAGAGCGGCACATTATTTTGTTATGAGTAGAAAGTGGCATGCGCTTTGAACTTGCCACAATACTGCGACATTTTTCCTCAGTTCAGAAATTTTGAACCACATTGCCTCTGGGGCTTTATAGTTGTTTATCATATTTTTTATCGTTTAATGTGCTGGAGCTTCCAGGGCCTGTGTTGGCCCAAAGCAGACTCCATCAAGATTGTCAGGAGAGGTTTGCGATTCAGTTTACTTCTGTCACCACCAAAGAAATGGCCACAACTTCAGTTAATCTCAGCTGCAAAGTTGCAGCAGCTTCATGTTGTGACTTTCTGAAGGATTTGTGCCGCAGGGAGTCCTTTTCTGCATCCTGTGTTCATTCAGTGTCATCTGCTGGGGTAGCTTTCGTTACGTGACCCCCTTTCAACGTCTGTGCCCAGCCGATGGTTGTAAATGTGACGAGCAATTTTCTCCACTAAAGTGGGGTGCTCGTCATCCTCCAAGCCTGAGCTGATTTGATCTGTCTGTACTTGAAGAAGGGAAACAGGAGACGATTTCTGTAGGAGCTGACGTGCAGCTCACGAAAGTGTTGTGTACGGCGCGTTACAACTGTCTGCACGCGAGACGGAAAGTCACGTCCAAGAGGCCTTCTCCTGAGACAGCATGGAGCTGGCCCAAGAATACCGTGTGCTTGTGTGAGGAGCAGACACCCTTGTATTAAAGACAGTCTGGGGGGACTGGGAAGGGGATGTTGTCTCTCACTTTTGGGAAAGCTCTCTTGGCGCTCTGGTTATAGATGGGAATGGAAATCAGACATCCTGAATTTTACTTTATGTCCACGTTAGAAAAAAGGGTTGTTTTTTACCATTAGATCTTGAAAATATTTTATCTTGGAGGATGGCTGAGGCAAGTTTTATCTCTAACTTTCTGACTGCTCAGTTTGTGTTGCAGAAATCTGTAAGAGCTAAAGGGAAGTAAAGTGTTATTCTGAGTTGTTCTAGATTTACCCTTAATTCCAGTGATTCTCGTAATTTGAGGCAAACTTATAAAAAAGGTCCTTCTCTATAATTTACTAACCTTAAATAAAATTTCCTTTCATTCCTCACTTTTGTGCCATACAGTACATAATTTCCTCCTTAAATCTATTGCTGTAACCATCTTTTTTGAGCTCTGTGAGCTGTATCTCAAGGAACTACAAAGCATTCTTTATATTTCCTCCACCAACCCAGCAACTTGGCATGTGGTAGACTTCAGGTCTCATTTGGGCCTTTTAAAGATTTTACCAGCGGATTCATAATTTGATAATTGGCCAAGGAGTCTAGAGAGAGAACAGGCAGCTACATTCCGTGAAGACAAAAATGGAGTTTTCATTCCTAGAAGTGGGGAAAGAATGAAGAGAGAGTCCAACATGTCACCGACCAGATGGCCCTTCCCTTGCTTGGTGAGAGGATGAGGAAGAGGCATCAAAGCTGTTTAGTTTTCCAGGGTGGTGAAGAGGGAACTCAGAGGGGTAGGGGTGGTGCAAGCAGGATGTGTTGAAGAATCTTTCCGTCCTTCTGAAGGTTTTAGGCTTGAGTTTTGGAAAGCTAGTAACAGGAAGAGAGACCTTGGGCTGTCAGTTCCACTTGCAAGGCAAAAGTTGTCATGATATGTGAGAGCAGGAGTGACACCTGATTTTTGTGGCATTTAGATGCCTGGAGATGCAAGCAGGCGTCGAGCAGGACCGAGGCATGTGCTGCTCGAAGCAGAAATGAATCCGGGTTTGTGCTAGGCCTGGCCCTTAAAGGACGTGAGATCAGATGATTACAGTGGCACCCTCTGGCCTTGTAATCTATTAGTCAGATCACCTGGCAATCTGCACAAACCCTCCCTCATTAGTGTCTCGGATTTCCATCTTTGGGCAAGTACTTAATTTTTGTTCGGAGATCAAAGCTGCAGTAACTTGGAAGACAGGGATTAAGTTTCATAAGCCATACTTAAGGTGCATGGATGTATGAGTGCACAGAACAGGAATGGGATTTTACCTTTTTGTTCAAATTTGTTTTCCTGCGTGCATGCCATCTCATTTATTTACTGTCGCGTCCAGGGGTAGAACATTGCAAAAAACTGGGAAGAGCTGGTCTCTCCCACGCGTTAGAAAGTCCCTTTACATATGTGTACATGTCTGTAGAGTCTTCACAAAAATCAGACCTTTCAGGAGCGACTTAGAGTACGTCTCCATGGACAGGCTCCTCCGTCTGCGCTCCACGCTGGCCAGACACATGCCAGCTCCCGGCCAGCTCCATTTGGAAAGCTGGAGAGCTGCATTAGCATGGCTCTGTGCCCAGGTGAATATAAACTGCCTCTCAGGAGGGCTTATTCGCTCAAGTTAAGTGCCAGGAGGAGAGCCGTGAGCCAGACGAACGACTAGTGGCCACAGCCCCTCTTTCCCGCACCCTCAGGTGCTCGGACACATGCCTATCGCACGGTGGAGGTGCCAATACGTTGGGCATGTGTCAGAAGCGGGGCTTGTGGTTCCTCCAGGAGACCGATCAGCGAGGCTGTGCACCTATCACTCCCAAGCATCTGGCCTTTGGGCTGGGTCCTGCTCACACCTGAAGGTGGGAGGAGATGGCTGGGCTGAGGCTGCGGGCCAGAGGCTGTCCTGTTGGGTTGAGTACAGCCGCCGGGCCATAGGCTGGCCATGCTGAACCTGCAGCTCGTATCTGTGGCCATAATAAGCTAAACTAGCTTGTAGGTGGAAGTGGGCTGAGCCGTTTAAGAAGCGTTTGCACTCAAAGAATAACAACTTTGTGCTGACTGACACATCACAATATAAAATCTTAAGATAAATCCCCTCGCGGTTCGCATCCTTGTTAGAAGGTCAAGGCGTAAGCTCTGAGGACCCTCAGCCACATCTGCTCTTAACGAGACAGTGAATGCCAGGTTATCACTGTCTGAGCCCAACCACGCTAAGAGCTGCAGGCTGCCAACGTGGTCGGATAATGGCAGCGGTCAAGTTGCCCAAACTAGTCTAAAGCTCTTGCCTGTCTGATGGGACTCTGCCGTTGCACAGGGCATGGCACTCATGTTCAGACATCTTGCGCTGACTGCAGCTTCAGCTTGCACTTGCTCTCCTCCTCTGCACTAAGCAAGGACTTGAAGGACTGAGAAGTTTGTACAGAGGCACGACAGGTGATGGTAGCAACCAATGCCTGGAAACATTAGCAATGAAGATACTCTGCAGTGGAGTCCAAAGTGTGATTTATGTGCACCTTTCAGATAAAGGAGGTTGGGATAAGTTGTGGGTCAACTGACTAGTGTGGTGTCATTCGTAAGAGAGATCCCAGAAAATTTTCCATGCACAATTGCTTCAGACTCCCTTGGCGCTGACGCTCTCCCTGCTATCTTCCTGTTGCCAGAAAGCTCCCTTGGCTAATGCTGGCTGCTGGCAGATGTGTTTTCCATCTACACTGCAGTGTTAGAAGTCCTCTACATGACCTGCCCTGTGTGGAACTGGTCCCTGTTGCCTTTCAGATGTCCTGGCGTGCAAGAATACTTCAGCCCCTCATTTTAAGGCACATCATACCCGTGGACTGGGTATGTTTGGGCTTGCAGTTTACTCTGAAATTGTCCTTATCAGAAACTCAGTCTAGGTAAAAGCAAAAGCGAAGGTCTGTTGGGAACATACAGAGAGACAGCACCGTTACCAAGGCATAGAAGGACACAGGTGGCAGGAAGGAAAGACTGGTCATAAGCTACTTGAAATGAAATTTTAATGGCAGTTCTTATTTGTACCCAGATGAGAAGCTGTAGTTTCTTCCCTAATCCTTGTGGGCAGGTATTTGACATTGGCGCACAGCCAGCATTTCTATATGGTGTCACAAGAGGAAACACAGGCGTGAGGAAGAAGATTTGCCTTTACATCCCACCCTCTCCACAGGGTTTCACTGTCTTCCACCACGATTTCATTCTTCTTTCTCCCACCTCCCTCAGATACAAAGGAGAGGCCTTTGAAGTTACGAACCTTGTATTTGATACAAATGTGACTTGCAAACTGCACATATGTGGGACTGATGTATGCAGGGCCAGAAATGATCTTCTGGAGACCGGACACAATAGTAATTAACCGCTTAAGAATCATGATAAGTGTGGAGGTGAGACATACTGTGACATTACCGGTAAATGCTGTTGGTGTTGGCAACTATTTCCGGGGGCAACAGTAGGTAGAGAAAAGGAACAGAGAATTATTGAAGGATTCATTTTGTTCTTGCTTAAATGTGGTTTCAGTTGACTTAAACCAGACCTAAACATAGCCCTGTGTATCAGTTTAACTAGACTGGTTTGTATCCATGCCTTCCATTAAACCGACATACACATCTGTGTATCTGAGACTGTAGTATGGTGTGGATATACTTGCTGGGCTTGCTGCCATCTCTAGGGGTATTTGGCTGACTTTGTAACAACTACAGTCCAAGTTATAGCTTCACAAAAGTCCAGGTTGCGTTTGGCCCGTACTTAGTGCTGCCAGCAAAGATGGATAAGAAATATTGTTCAGAGCAGAGTGGAGCTGTTTGCGAGTGAGCCGAGATGAGCCTGGCTTTGTATTGTTTCCCATTCCACTTAAAGGTGTAAAGATTATTCTGCAAATGATCAGGAACTTCAGGCTTCTGTGTTATGCTCTGTTGCAGCAGAAGCGCGGCGTGTCCTGTGCTTGTGGTTGGCATCGGCAGCAAAGCATTCTTGAAAGAGAGTCGTCAGGTCTGGCGTTTGCTCCTGTTGATAGATCTCTCACCTCGTCATCATTTTAAAGTTATGGAGAAAAAGAAAAAAATCTTTTTTACTTTGCTTCCTAATTGCTGTGTTGTCATTTCAGGGTTTTTCTGTTGGCCTGCAAATAGGGATAATTCAGAGCAGAATCACTTCAGTCACTCTTTGGGGGTAACCTGAAATGTGCAATTCTCAGCTTTGGAACCATTAAGCAACTCTCACAATTGCTAATCAGAGATCTATACTTTTACTCTGTGGAGCCAGAGCCTCAGGTTATGGGTACGACTCAATCCTAACTCCTTAGCAGAGGTTTAAAGCCTAATGCTCGAGGTGACTGGTGTGTGTGCTCTTCTCCTGCATAGTTTTTAAAGGTTAACTATGGGTAAAGGAAGACTGAGATGAAGACATTGCAGTTAATCATTTATTCTACGTATTTTATTTCAAACAGATCATTAAATGCTCATACATCTATACACGTGTATTTTTACTTATTCTCCAGACACTGTCAGCAAGTAAGTCACCATCTGAAGTTTGTTCATGAAATATGTGGTGTAAAGAATCAAGTGCGGGATTACTGTGGGTTAAATACATCTCACTTCATGCTGTATTTGTTTTGTGATTATGTGACCTCTGTGTTTTGGGCTTTGATAGCCAAGTGATGATATATGAACTCAGCTGTCTGCCTGTCCTCTCTGTCGGAGGTTACCCTCTTTAGTGCAGGGCTAACAGGAAAATGTGTGTCTGTAGTTTTGTACCTGGGTTCAACCTCACCTGTATCGGCGATCTCAACTAAAATAGACTTTGCAATGAAACTGCTTGTGTAGAGGCAGACGTTGCCTTCTGCTGACCCTGCTGCAGTATCGGCAACCTGTAACAGAGACAGGGAGAAAGGCTGGAGGAGGTACCGTCTTAACTTACCACAACAAAATCAGCCAGAAACTGACTGTCAGAGACTTTAAATGAACCGGGGAAGTGTACCTTTTAAAACAAATGCTAAATTAGAAATTCAGACAAAAAGTCTTTGAACTTTGGAGCTAAAATGCACTAGCAAGTTTGAGCATTTCAGTGTTGTCAAGAAGGGAATATAGAGAGTCCACGATGCCATTTGAAACTTCAAACGTTCTCCTTAATTTTAATTTGAGATTTGATGCAATGCTTCTCTTTTATGCTTCTGAATGAATGACAAAAGGAGTCAGTGGCTTAGCAATAAGCATTCCTCCCCATGGCTGGTAATGGGAATGACTGCTTCGACTTAGCAACACAGAAACCTGCATTTTCTTGATGCTGCCTGGGTCAACGACAGCCACTCCAGGCTGTGCTTACCCAAGGCTGTTTTTCTTCTTTTTTCTGGCTCTTGTTTCAAAAAATTTTTAGATTTAAAAATCCCCAATATTATTAATGTCTCAAAGTTACATTTTGACTCTAATGTCCCATTCTGTTTCATCCTAGATGTGTTAGAAAGAGTCAGATATAATCTCACTTACATTCTCACCATCATATACTGACATAGAACCTGTCTTTCTAATGCATTGCTTAACCGTTAGCATCACCTATTCTCTTTTCATCAAGCAGCACTGCATTCAGTTCCTCCCCCATTTTGCAGCAGACCTATACTGGTCTCAAAATCCTGCTGTTTTTCTTCCACAAGGCGACACAAGAGAAAGCTGTCCCACACGTTTGATCCTCGATGTGCAATCTCTGCCTTGGTTAAATGTCAGCTGCCCACTCCAATGCCCTCTTTTCCAGTCCCTTTGCCTCTCACCCATCATCTGCTAGCTTGTCCAAAATCCTGCCTCACCAGTTGTCTTCCTAGTTCCTCTGGTTCTACTTCTCCCCTGGTCAAATCTCTTCACCAGCACCTCTTTGCTCCTTTTACAAGAGTCTTCAGTGTTAGTTGCCCTAATGCAGAAAAGGAATCCCATAGAAAAATAATCATTCAAACTACCAAAAAAAAAAAAAAAAAAGTTTCACACCAGAAAACTGCATTCCCTTGAGCACAGAACTGATTTTCCTGGTTGACCAGGGAAGCTTCCTCTAATTCAGAATCTTGGCTATAAATAATTTGTTCTCAAGTTTAAAATTGTGCCATCAGCTTCTTCATATCACTTACTTTCAGTTTGTTACTGTTCTTGGTAGTATTATGCAGTATTGTTTTCCCAGGTCAGAACATGTGAGCATCCCTGCTGTGCAAAATAATAAATTCTATCATTCATAGCATAAATATTGTATAATACATTGATACTACCGACAGGCATATATATCAATATTTTGTTAACACCAGTGATACAACATATGGAAACCCTTTTAAAGTTAAAGCACAGGATTGAAAATCCTGTGACATCCCCTTTCTCCGCTCTGTGGAACAGGCTATAGCTTGAAACTGTGTCCCTTCATTTTAGTGTTACTTCTGGCTTAAATCAGTGCCGCTGCACCATGAGCCGTCTGAAAAAACTGTTGAATGGTGCAGAAATCCAACACGCTTTCAGCTACTTCCCACCGCAAGCCCCCTGAGCGGATGATAAAAGCATGTTTGCAGCGGGGCCATACAGCTCACTGACTGGTGGCCTTCCTGCAGACCAGGAGAGAGGAGAAAAG
>JANXJC010000031.1:1883365-1899217 GCA_027564655.1 Leptodon cayanensis
CCCCCCCCCAAAAAAAAAAAAAAAAGGACTAGATAAACATGCCTGGAAATAGCAGATCTCTTGACCGGTGGAGTGGTGCTTCCTCGCAGCTTTTCCTGCTGCCTTGGATTGTTCTGTGGCAGGCTTGCTTCCCTCTCCT
The DNA here is from genome assembly GCA_027564655.1 of Leptodon cayanensis. Taxonomy (NCBI): domain Eukaryota; kingdom Metazoa; phylum Chordata; class Aves; order Accipitriformes; family Accipitridae; genus Leptodon; species Leptodon cayanensis. The sequence goes on from JANXJC010000031.1 coordinate 1,883,505, forward strand.
ATTTTAAAAGGGAAGAAAACCTCTGTTGAAAAACAAAGTCATAACAAAAAAGCAGCAGGAAAGACCAAGGGATGCTATTAATAAAGCGAGGGCCCTTGCCAAGAAAGGCTGAATTTTCCAGCGGCCATTTTACCACCCTTGTTTCTTTATTAAACTAAGCTGTTTTTTAATGAGACTGTCTCGTTTTGCAGATGCGATCCCGGGCTCTGAACATCCTCCCATGTGTTTTGTTTTGCAGGAGGCAGCACGGGCACGTCCCCGACCACCTCCAGCACAGGGACCCCATCTCCCTCTGCTTCCTCTCACCTTCTCTCTCCATCCTGCTCCCCTCCAGCCTTTCATCTGGCCCCCAACACTTTCAACGTCGGCTGCCGGGAGAGTCAGCTTTGCAACCTCAACCTGTCCGATTATCCCCCGTGCGCCAGAAGCAACATGGCCGCTTTGCAGAGCTACCCAGGGCTGAGCGACGGCGGCTACAACCGGCTGCAGAGCAGCACCGCTTCTGCCTCGCAGCCCTCCGAAACCTTCATGCCTCAGAGGACTCCATCCTTGATCTCAGGAATGCCGACTCCTTCCTCCCTGCCCAGCAACAGCAAGATGGAGGCGTACAGCAGCCAGCTGGGATCCTTCCCCAGCTCCCAGTTTCAGTACGTCATGCAAGCAGGCAACCCTGCCTCCACCTCCTCCTCTTCACACATGTTCGGTGGCGGCCACATGCAGCAGAGCTCCTACAACGCCTTCTCCCTGCACAATCCCTACAACCTCTACGGATACAATTTCCCCGCTTCCCCCAGGCTGGCGGCGAGCCCGGAGAAACTCACCACCTCCCAAAGCACTTTACTCTGCTCTTCCCCGTCCAGCGGGGCCTTCGGAGAGAGGCAATACCTTTCCACAGGGATGGATCACGGGATGCACATGATCAGCCCTCCCTCCAGCAACCAGCAGACGGCCAACGCCTGTGACAACAGACAGTACGGTGCGGTTCAGGGCTCCTCCTCACAGATGTCTGTGCACATGGTCTAACGAGCCGGGCCTCTCCTTGGCATCGAAGGCAGCCGGACCTTCGTCGTTTCCAGGGGTAAACCCATCCCAGTACATTTTGCCTTCAAACTTATAGTGGAACTAGTATTGTAATGATAAATAAGAACACAAGCCATCTAGGTATGCGCCACAGAACCTTGTGGAAAGGCTCGACTGACAGCCAGCACAGCTTGTTGTAGCCCAGGGCCTCCAGACCCGGTACGGAGCGTCTGCTCTTTCTGGACGTTGCAGAGAGAAGGGCATGACTTTAACGGGAAGCTGGAGAGAAGCAGCCCAATATATCGTTTATGCATTAACTCTCAGCTAGCGTGAGCTTTCGGCGTGGAGGGACCCCTGCCCCTGTGCCGTCTCCCCCGGGTGTCGAAGAAAGGCAGTCTCCCAAGGCTTCGTCCTCTGAAGCTGCGCTGCCCATAGCTTTAATGACCTCCCCCTTCCCAGACCGTTCCTCGCTGCCGGAGCGGCTCAGCCCATTTCTGAAGCCACCAGTGGCCCGTGGGTCCTTCTCCCACCGTAGCACAGGAACAGCAGCTGTTCCTGGAACTTCTCCTCCCAAAGGAGGAGGAGATGGGATTCTCTGCCCGACCGGCGCTTTCTTTGCAAGGGTTGAGCTTACCAGCACCCAGCCTGCAGACGGAGATGGGAGAGAGAGAGAAGAGAGAGAAAAGTTTTAACCCACCAGTGAGCCTCAGGCATAAGCAGGGACTCATCTTTGGAAAGCTGGACGGGGGAGAGGGGGGCTCCGCTCCTGTTGACGTGACCCAAACCGAACGGACGACGGCCTTTGTGGGGAACGTGTGTCCCAGAGCACTCAACCCAATGGGAGGAAACTGTCCAGACTGAGCTCACGGGAGAGAGCGATGGGAAAAGAGAGCTCTGCTCTGCAGAAGCGCAGCCGGCCTCCCTCACCTTGCATGCAAGAGTTGCCGTAGAAAACCATTAGCATTTCAGTAACAGTGAGGTCGAGTATTCGCCAACCTCCCGCCTGCCACATGATCTCTGTTTAACCAAATAGATCATTGCCTTTTGACATCTTTCTTTTCTGTTTTTTTCTTCTCTTTTTTTTTTTTTTTCCTTCAAATCCTTTAAAAATAAGAAAACAATTGTAGCTTGGTGCAAGCTATGCATTTAAGTTGTGTGAAAATGCAAATACCAAGTAACAGAATACAGATATTATTGAGATTTGTTGTGAGGTGTTGTAGATAAATGTATTTATATGCCTAGTGGGGGATTCATTATTATGAATATAAAAGAGGGCAATAAAAATGGTATGTAAAATATGTATGAAGAAAAAGGTGTATAAAGATTTGCCCTATGCACGGAACTCTGTTTCTAAGTGCCAAGCACAGAATGCGCTAAATAAATCTTTGCAATTGTTCCCTCTGTGTTTTTCTCTGTCCGTGAGGCTTCCTCAGTGGTCTTCCAGAGACAGACATTTTCAGAATACCGTCACGTGTGTTTGCACAAGAGAGGAAAGGAAGACACGGTGCTAAATTGTGAAGTCTAGGCAATATTACAATAAAAATAAAAATTCTGTCATCTCAAGAAATTTTAAAAATTGACTGCTTGGGATCTGTAAGGTGCTTGCCTTCACAGGAAGTGTGTCTTACGGACAGCTAGAGTTGCTATTTTGATTGTTAAAGTCTAATAAAAAGCTCCTCAGAATATTTTTTCACCGTCAGTATAGAAAATAATACTTATAAATAACAGTATGATTTGTTTCTTATTTTTAAATCTCATTTTGGGGTATGTGCCAATTTTTCATTTGTACTACATTTCTAGTATGAGATTGAGACATTAACACTGAAAGCAGTGGGAAAGCTGAAGACCCCTGCAAACCTGACTGTAAGTTATGGGTGCGGAGTTTACAGCTTTCCTTGTGTCAATAAACTTTTTTTTCTGAATTGAAAAAGCTCCAGGAAGGCAGAAAGACCTTGAAAGATAAATTCTGCAAGCATTTCTTAATTTTTATTTTTACAGGGGAAGATAAATAGCCCAATACCATTCCCAGTTCTGTGCCTAGTCTGTCCGACTGCTTTCTGCCTTTTACTGTGTCTAGCCGTGGATGCTGCCAAAAAGGGTTGGAGGGACTACGGATGGCAGAGAATCTGTCCTCCCCCTTGTTGCCTTCTGCTTACCCCTAATAATGAATTTGTGGTTTAACCTTGGAACAGGGAGTTTTATAGCCTTTCTAAAGTCCTTTCAGAATCTTTCAGAAATACTCTTCAGTCTGTGCTTTCAGGTTTGCCGTGCTTTTGGGTTTGACTCCATCCTATGGCAGTGATTTCTACAGATTAATGGTATGTTGTGTGAACCACTTGTTCCTGCTGCTGGCTATTTGCATTAGATTGCTCTTTCTTATTTATTCCATTTAATTCTTTGTGAGTGAGTCTGTATTTCAGCTAAGAGAATGTGATTCAACAAAATCAAAATAATTCTGAGTATCAAAATCATTCTCAGTATCAAAATACATGTTTCTAATCTTGAAGAAAGCAAAAGACAGATGTAGGGCACAACCTTCAATATTAGTGTGAAGAAATGGAATCCCAGTTTCCATGCATTTTAGTAGGAATCCGTGGGGAAGAGCTTTGAAATTGTCACCCAGACTCTTCAGCAGTGCCATCCTTCAAGGCATTGAGCACCCTGTCCCTGATCCAGCCAAGCTCTTCAGCATACTGAGATAATGTTACTGCATCCGATTGCCTTCTCTGTGAAACTTCTTGACCTTAGGGTGAGCATTTATTGACCGTATTTATAGACCTATTTATTTAGCTCTTTTGTGGCACATATATAAATTGAGAGAGCTTAGTTAGCTAGATAGTTATTCCAACTTAGCATATGTTTAAGTGTTTTGTTGATTTGGGATCAGAATATTCAGCATCAAGACTGAAAAACAACAGGAAAAAACCTGAGAGAGGCTTCCCTGTCCCAAGATGTAAAGCTGTAAGTACACAGATAGGACTCCGTGTGAAAGTCACACTGCCAGTCTATGAGGATTAAAACCAAACTAACAGTGAAATGGGAAAAAAATAGTAAAATTTTTCCTAGGTTGTCACTGTGCAAAGCAAAAGTAGAGCAGTGTTTGGAGGGCAGTATCAAAAATAACAGGCTAAAGCACGTTAAAATGATTTACTTTAGTGTTCAGTTAGGTGCATGGGTGAAATCCTTCCAGGATAACACTCCCCTGAGCAGACAACTTGCTTAAGGCCACACAAGGGACAGGTATCCTGCATGCACGCTCCCTCCACCAAGTTTCGTCTGGCATATGCGTGTTATTAGACACCAGAGGATCTACTAAGAGCTGCAGAAACCAGGGGGGCTTTACTCCATCGCTCCTGGGCTGACCCGTTTGCTCTTAGCCCATGCAGCCTTCTGGCTTCCAGTCCAGGAGCAGAGAAGGCTCTGTTAGCTCCCAGTTAGATGCTGCAAATTTAAAAGGAGAAACATCATATACCTCTTTGAAGAAGTACCTTTTTTTTAAAAAGCCTGATCTGAATGCCAGAAAGGGTAGTGGAAATCTCGATGGTAGGAGATCCCTCATCTTGCAGCAGAGGCTGTTCCAAATGCAAACCTGGCAACTTGTTACACAAATGGAAGGGATGGGGCGAAAATAATCAGAGCAGGTTTGTCAGCTTTGCAAAGTTTATTTAGCTTCATTCCTTAAGACACTGACCGGCATAGGACGTAAATGTTACCCTGACCACAGTCAGTGCAGCTCAGCAATACCAGGACATTGCACTCCAGTGCGACGTAGTGTAGCAAAATACCTGGGGTGGAAACATAAATACAAATTAAGGTACGCAGCCTGTGACATTATGTTAAATATACTACAGCAAAAATTACAGCAGATGATCTGCTAGTGCGGCCGATTTATTGCATACTGGATGAAGCTTTACTGTAGGTAGGTGAGGTGAGGGCTGACAGTCATTTGCCATTTAAAAAAAAGAAGTGTTCGGATTTTTTTTCCCCACCACAACTAGGCGCGTTGACCCAGAGCACAAACCCCGTGTTAGACTAGCGCTATCAGGTGAGTTTTGATGGATGTGGCTTGTTGGGCATCGTTCTCAACAAAACAACCACACGAAAGTGCACCCAAGGCCCGGGCTGAGGAACGCCTGACCATTTCAATTACATGCTACGGATGCACTAGAAACACAGCTCTAAAAGCCGTGACAGAACTTTGTGAGGAGGGTGCTGGTGTGGCCGAGGGATAATTTGCTATAAATAAGCCAGTTCCCGTCCGAGGAACGGCTGACTCCTTCAGCACTTTTTCTTCTTTAGGGCAGCAGCCTGCAGGAGCAGGCGTTTTGGGCAGGTCTCTAACCCGGCCTCCGGAGCCCACCGATGGGACCATTTCTGTGATCTTGTCTCTTGGTCGGCTGGCAGGGGTTTGCGTAGCCTCTTGCCGACCCACAAAAATTCTGCTGGAAAAGCGGCTCGCTCTGTTTTCTGACTGCTCCTTCTCATTTGTCTGTAATTTCTATCTAGGAAACTCTATAGAACACAGCTAAAAGCCCTGGAACTCTTTCCAAGGGTTGTTTTTCTCTCAGTGGCTGTTGCTTGTCGCCCCAGAAGAGTAACATGACGACAAATGGCAGGAGCAGTGTATGGAGCACACCTCTTTAAATACGAGCTCCTTTTTACTATAAAAATCCCCAATAATTTTAGCCTGCCTGAAGGGAGGACTAGACTGGAAAAGAGCATTTCGTGTGGCTGCGCGCTGTTGTGTTGCGACAGGCCAGCGATGAGCGTGGCTTCTGTGCTGGGTGGTGGTCGGCATCGGCTGATTTGGGGAGAAGCAATAAACCTCCAGGGTAGGGTTAATTGTGCAACAGTCTGTCTCCGGAGCGCTGAGCTCGTCTGTTTTTCTGACTCAATGTGGAACTCATCGCACGCTGTGGGAGAGAAGGATTAGGAGCCTGTATAATTTTACACCGGCTGAAGTTCCTACAGATGCTGTTCTTATTCCAGCAATGTTCTAAATTTGTTGAGCGTTTTGGAAGCTCTGACATTCAGCTGGATAATGCCCTTCTCTGCTGAGACAGGGTGACTTCTATGGGCTCCCCTCGGACGCTTTCGGAAGCAGTCCCAGGCTCTGCTTGGCCAAGTCTCCCCTGGAGCATCCAGCACCTCAGGACACTGTTTTCCAGCTGACTGGATACTGCAGAGACGCCGAATTGTCCCAAGGGGGCATCAGCCCTTCTTTTGGGGTGACGGGGAGGGTGGCACTGCTTCAGCCAAGAAGACCGGCTGCCCCTAGCCCTTCCCAGTGAAGGTGCCTGTGCCTGGGAAGGGCTTTTCCCTCCGGACGACACAGATGACAGCCCTGGGGACACGCCGCGGCACCCACCGCCTTCCCAGTGCTTCATTTGTAAGATTCGGGGGGCGGCGGGGGGGAGTGACATGGCCTCGAGTCCTTCTCCTACCTGAGCTGGTTTGTGACATTTCCCTTAGCGCGCAGGCAGGCAATTGCACATTAATACAGTTGCGTTTTTAGCTGGTGTAACTGGCCCGGGAGCAGGCGTAAAGGAAAACTGCAGTCAGTTGGTTATATTAAATAGATAATGTGGTGACTGGAGATGTGATGTAATTACCTGCATCTGCCTCTCCCGGTAAAGCTGGAACAAATTGCAATCCAATTAACCCAGCGTAAACGTAAGTACAGCGTGCCAACCTTCCGAACCAGGGCCCGCACTGTACTCTATGGTTTATATTATGTTGCTCTGCAATGGTCTGTCTACAGAAATATTAAGATTAGTTAGAAAAAAGTATGAACGCAGATGTGTGTGTAAAAACGCTAGAGGAACATGAGAGCAAGGATTCAAAGAATGGCCTGTACTGGTAGCCAGGGACACGATCAACAGCAGTGAAACTGGTAAACACTGAGGGATGTGTTGCTTTCACCAGAATCACAGCACAGATGACTCAACGGCAGAAAACCTGCAATCCAGTTACGGCAGAATGGCAGCAAGATGACAGCACACACTGTATGTGCCGTTTCTCTCACTGTAATCCCAAGAAGAAGCCAAGCTTTACTAGCAAGCTACCCAAAATGAGGCAGGAGAAAACAATGCGCAGCAATGTCACCCGAGATTTACAATGGGCAATTAACCAAGATTCCAAGGTGAAAGATCAATACCTGTGACTCCTGAAACATATAAAAGACCCGTCCAAAACCCAATGCATTATACCAGTGAAAAGAAAGCCAGAAGATGAAGTCTGTTGTATACATTGTTTATAGCTACTAAATGTATCAGGCAACTACTCACTAAACATTCCCAATTAAAAGCACATAAATTGGTTACGTTGTCTATACACAGACATCAATGGTTTTGTGCTATGCCTAATTGTTCTTTCTTTATTTAGGGTGGCACAAACACCATGAAGTGTTAGGACTTATCTCAGCTGTTGGTCCCTGTAACAGGAGAGTTCCCTGGGAAGCATTTTCCGTCACTGCCGTGATTTGGGAAGCAAACAATCTAATTCAAAGAACTTCTAGAGTTAAAAACCTGTTTAATAGTGATTCTTGATTTATCATACTTGGTTTCTGTTGATAAATGAAGACCATGGCTCCTGTCTCAGGTCTACTCATGCACAAACCCAAACTGGAAAGAAAACTAAATAATTCTGGGGTCTGTGTTTTCCACCACACAGGACATGGTGTGGAGTTTCTGTAACGGCAGAGGTGAAATGTAAGGCTGGAAACATCTGTCTGACGTGACCATAGTTCAAGCTGTCAACTGTGGCTTATAACTAGTAAAAAGTGAGAGGGGCAGAGAGAGAGCAAGGCTTAGCTGCCATATGGCCTTAGTTCTTTGCCTTCTCCTTTCTCCCGTCCAGGTGATATTCACCTTGTGAGTGTATGAGCGTGCCGTGATGATGTGGTGGGATCTGCTGATGTCCATCTCTTTCAGGCCTAAGCTGGCAGACTATTCAGTGTTCATTGTATTGGCACGATAGCTACGAAACGCAGCCATAGCCATATACAAATCAATGTGTTCAGGGCAGTTTGACACCCCGTGACACTGAGTTTCAGCAGTGATTTACTTTTCATCATATACAACAAGTTGTGAAGAGAAGATACAGCAAGAAAAGGGAACTGCAAGGGGAATACCAAGTAAAGTAGCGTGACAGGCTGAATTTAGCTCTGGAACACAGTCACAGCTCTAAAGCTTGGGAAAGTCCTCCAGGAGCAGCCCTGGGTGGCCTGTGGACTAGATGCCCAGTGCTAATGCTATTTTCCATTTCTAAGAAGTCCAACAGTTCTACAACAGAAGGAGCAACTTACAGCATCCATGAGTTGCCCCTGCAAGGCAAGCAGGGAGTTCACAAAATCAATTGAGCTTGAATCCAAACCTAAAAAATTCTCTAGGTTCATCCGTCCATAATATCTATGTTTTTTTCTCCCTTCAGCTGTTGCCACAATTGTGCCACTGGGGCGTTCTTTAATTCAGTTCTCCACTACTTATCCATGTTTCCCAGAAAGCTAACAACTGCAATATAATGAGATTATTTATGATTTCTAAATATCATCTTCTAATGTATCTCCCAGGCCAGCAAAGCAGCAGCCCAGCAAATCTCACTGAACCAGAGCTGCCTGTAACAATCCCAAAGTGTCCAGCCATCCATTTCCATTTCCCGCTTTCACTGGCTTCTCACTGCACTTTTTCAGATTTCCTTCTGGAGGGTTTTGGGGTTTTTGTTTGGTTTTTTGTTTTTGTTTTTGTTTTTTTTTTTTTCACAGCAATAACAGAAAGAAAAATGTTATTGGCTGCTGGTGTTCAATCCCCAAAGAGGTGTTGCAGCTGGAGCCTCTCTTCTAGGACTATTTTGGCGGTGTACAGAGGAAAGAATGTAAGTTCTGTCCTCGATGCTGTCCCCAGGCACGGGCACGGTGTCCCCTGGCCCAGCAGCCCCTGACAGAGACTCTGCAGTGACATGGATGGATGTGGTCCCACAACCTTCTGGTCTGGTCTCAACAGCTGGCATTTATTCCATTTCTGCATTTTTCTCACCCGCTTCAGGCCTTGCCCCTTCAGACAAGTACATCCTTTAGGGTGAACACGTTTCTAATGCTGCAAGTGAAGACTAATCTCCTTCAGTGTGAGAATGAGTTGACTGCTTTTCAGCAAACTTGTTGGTCATTTATGTCTAAATAAAGACTTTCATACCGCAACAAAACATAATTTCAGGTTTTTCCATTAAGTTCTATTTTATGTTGATTAATTTTCAAGAGACCTTTTGCTGCTTTATATAGCCAGAAGAATACCTACGAGCTCCTTTTTGTGATACTACTTGAAAATTTATCCTCCGCTTTCCATGGCCAAGGCGGATAGAGAGTAACTGTGTAATCCCTGTACCTCCCTTGCTGGTCAAGGCAGGGTAGCCCCGTTTTACAGACAGTAAACTGAATAAAAGACTTGCCCTTGGCCACACATTCCCTACACCAGTCTCTGCTCATTTATTGCAAAACTAATCACTGGTAGAAGCGATGACAAAGTCCCCATCTTTGCCAGTTTGGTACCGTATTAAAGGTAATGTTGCTCGATTTATACTTTCAAAATTTAAGTCAGATGGGAGGAAGACTGTGCTGCCTGATGACTGACACCACGCAGCATAGGTAGTCTGAGCCATATTTCTCATGTCGCTGTTGCAACATCACCCAGACATGCAGGCTTAGCGGGACCATGCTTAGTATTTTATCATCGACCCACGGCAAGGCGGTGGTGAACGTTTCCAGCTGCGGCTGCAAAGGCTGTGGGTTGCACAGGTGGGAGAACTTGACCATAGCATGCTGCTCCCGAGCGGTCCTGCTGCTGGCCAGGAGAAATCTTTGGGGCATAATTGCCGGCTCCTTACCAGCACGCAGAGCTGAAAAGGGCATCCCTGGAAAGACGGTGCTTGTGCCGACGGTGCCCCTCAGTTTGGTTTTACTCTCCCTCGGCATGCGGATAAGCGCAGCCCTGTGCCAGCAGCCTTGTGTAGGTGCACAGAGAAAAAGAGACAGTTGTCCAAATAATATGGTATGGAGGGCTGGGGAAAAGGCATGTTGAAAATGTAAAGGACATTTACATTAAAGGAAGGTGTGAGAGCTGTAGGAAGAGCCAAATTACAAAAAAAGTGAGTACTTCAAGCAGCCAAATTAAACAAGACACAATGGGGGCCAACTTTGCCTCCCAGGCATTTCACGAGCCCACACCCCAGAGTTCAGGGGTGCTGGGGGGAGAGCCATGTGTCTCTCCAGGTCTTATTTAACTTGGCCACGTGTAAGGAACTTTAACTTTTTGGGGACTTGCCTGTTTCTACAGCACTCGCATCTTCCCATTTTTTTTTCTTTATTTCTGGGTGCTTTTCGTTGAATGAGTTTTAAATCCTTTTGAAGACAAATAATTTCTTTCTATGTAGAAAAATAATCAGTGGAGGCAAAGCGTAAAGTCATTTTGGTCATAGTATCTTGGAGGAAAATAGATACAGTATTTTGGAAAGAATTTGAAATGAAAACACAAAGCCTGATGGGATTTAAATGTAGAAAACCAAAACTTCAGTCTCGCCCCCTCTTTTCCATCCCCCTGTTCATGAGGTCACCATTTCTCATCTCACAGACTATGGCATCTTGCCGGGATCCTGAGGCAGCCACGAGAAAAAGTGTTCTTGCTCCTGGGAGCACAAACTGGCCAAGAGAAAATAATCAGAGTGGCTTCTTGAAGCTACAAAGAGAGAAATTATTTCAGATTCTAAAAACTGTCCAACTATACCTATCATAGAATAGTTTGGGTCGGAAGGGACCTTTAAAGCTCATCTAGTCCAACCCCCCTGCCATGAGCAGGGACATCTTCAACTAGACCAGGTTGCTCAGAGCCCCGTCCAACCTGACTTTGAGTGTTTCCGGGGATGGAACATCGACCACCTCTCTGGGCAACCTGTTCCACTGTTTCACCACCCGCATCATAAAAAATTTCTTCCTCATATCTAGTCTAAACCTACCCTCTTTTAGTTTAAAACCATTACCCCTTGTCCTATCGCAACGGGGCCTGCTAAAAAGTTTGTCCCCATCTTTCTTATAAGCCCCCTTTAACCACCGAAAGGTGTCCCTGGAGCCTTCTCTTCTCCACACTGAACAACCCCAACTCTCTCAGCCTTTTCTCACAGGAGAGGTGTTCCATCCCTCCGACAACTCAACTCAACTTCTGGGACAACAGTGGCAAAGTGAATGCTCTAACTCTTACCAGAGTCAGGCTGCAGCACAGTTATTTTCAGTGTACGTTTCTGAGTTATTTTGTTGCTGCTTAAGTCCAGTGTGGACTTGAGTTGAAGATCCAGTTCAAAAATGTATCCTCATGGCAATTCCCCCAATGCAAGAAAGAAGGAGAACTTACCGCAAAGAAAAAATTGTGCCCATTAGAGAGACAGATTTGTTTGTTGAATTTTGGCTCTGGATCTGAATAGTCTCCAAGGAAAACTGATGGCATTAAGAGTGTGGAGTCAGTTTGGCTAGATGGGATAGTCCTCTGAATAGGGGAAAATCTTAAACATGTGCTCAGCATCACGCACATTCCTAATATTCTGTCCATAGTAATACGGATGACCATATGCCAAAGCCCGCGGCCGAAGTCTCCAGCTCAGTAAAAGCACATCTGCTGCCCTGGGCACGAGTCAGCTACCAGTGAGGAGCACAGTTCCTGACTGCACACCTACAAAGCTCTGGCTAAAACTCACCATTCAGCGATTTACCACCATGCTGACTTTGTCGCTCGGGACAAGACAAGCTCGAGCTGTACCTGACAAGACTTCCAGCCTACCATGGTGTTTTAAGCACATCATTCACTATAATGTTAGGGGATTCTCCTCTTTCTTAGTTTTCCTTTCCAGTCTGAAAGCCTCCACCAACCGTGTTCTTTTCAGCTCCTTAAATCAAACAGGCGTTTATTTCTGTGCAATGCCACGCAGCACCTTGGCTTGAAGCTGTCCCATACACCTCCTGGACTATACACTGGGGTTTTTACCCAGGTCCGCGGTTGTCCCCAGTATCTCTGAAAAGGAAATAATTCGGTTTTTTATTCTTTTCTCATTCTCTGGTGCTACTTTTGTCCTGGATCAGATGTCGCTCCTCAGCCTTGTAGTGATAGTTATTTTCCTTACACCATTTGTGGGAATGTAGGGATGAGCGCAGAGTGTCTGGCTCCGACACTGACAGATCTCACACTGCTCCCAGGGAGATGCCCAAATGTTACAAAGATGAACCATATGGGCGGCCCCAGCACTTGAGGCCATTAATAGGAATTTTTAAGCAACTGTGATTGATGGGGCAGTTCTTACAAGTCTGAGATCAATGAAAATGCAACTTGATCTTTTGAACCCAACTCCTTAATTTTTTTGTTCCTTTTTTTCTGCAGCGAATCCCATCAAACCATTTCTGTGCAGACAAAAGCTGTCTGGGACACTTCATGTGGATTTGTCATGCATTTTCCTTTTGCTCCCCTCTCCACCCCGTTTGCAGTTTCACATGCAGTTTGGGTTTAAGTCTTTCTCTGTGATTTGTACGGTCACTTCAAGATCAGCTTTTTCTATACTTGTGATTGGACATTGTCTTGAGGGTATTTTTTGAGACTCATTATTTTTCATTTCTTTTCAATTTAGTTAATGTACCCCTCATTATAACCTGAACACCAGGGAGGAAAAAGTGGTAAGAAAAAAGAAAAGCAGAAGTCACGTAGGACAGAGGAAAGACAGAACAACCTTCAGGAGAAAGCAGGGAGCCCAAGAAAAGAACAAGAGAAAGGACCATGTCTAATGAGTCTTGAATTACCCGATATTGATATTTTTCCCTCAGGATCTGCTGACACAAACCAACAGTATCCAAACCAGCTCTGCCTTCCAACATTCTCTGTCGGACTCTTGACCAACAGAGCAGTCACCCCCAGTAACTTTGGATTGAGCCAGTCCTCAGCCAAGATATTAATAGTCTTCTGCCGGCTGGATACTCCTGGAGATGAAAGAGGCTGGCAGGCCCCTTACGGCTGGAAGAGAATGAACCTAGAAAAGCAGAGGGAAGGGGCAACTTCTTAGAAAGCCAGACAGGGAATCAGGGAGAGCTTGGGGAGCAGGGGCAGGGAGGGAGAGCAACGCGGGGAGCTGTAATTAGCTAAGGTCACAGTTTGGGGACACGCGAGAGAGTCCAGGGTGCAGGAGGGAAGAGGCCAAAAGCAATGCAGGTGACGCGGGTGAGCTTGAGGGAGCACAGAGAGATATGAGGCACGGCAAGAAGAGAGGGCAGAGCGGTTCAGAGCGAGGATGTGAATGGCAAAGGGCTGCAGAGGAGAGGAGGGGAGTACGGCAGTAAGGACAACTGTGAGAAAGGCAAAGGAAGAGCCTTGGAGAGGTTGGGAGGGACGCAGTGGGTGAGGGCGAAAAGCAGAGAGACGAACAGCAACTCTTCCCTCTCTAGGGAGGGGAAGAGCAGGAAATGGAGCCCATGTTTTATGTAGGATTGACAGCTGTGTTTTGAACTTGAAACAACCACATGTAAGTCAAGAGTTGGGAAAATGTCCCTTTGGGCGCTAAAATGAAGAAATGGGTGAAAGCAATGAAAGCCACGTGTTTACTTACACGATGCTTAAACCAACGTCAGTGCAGAGGGGATTTGGAGAAGGAGTTGCAGGGCTGGTACTGACTCTTGGATTAGTAGTGCTTGGAGTGGGATATCTTCCCTTCCCTTGACTAGCTGTGGGGTCAGGCAACTCACCGCATGGCTCAAGGTAGAGAAGTTCTAGCAGAGTTTTGAGACAGCCTGCACATACTGGGCTTCCAGGAAGGGTGAGGATCTATTCCCAGAAATCCCAGTTTGAGTGCATTTTCTAGAGCACACCAAACCTTAATGGAGTAATGCTCTACTAATTGTGGGGAGGACTTTTTTGCTTCCTCTTCCCGCTGGGCTGCTCGGGTTGGACACACTTACCAGCTGATTACGACAAATGGCAACAAACAGGACCGTTAGTGGTGGAGGATGCAACGCAGTCCCTCGGAGTCATACAGACCTTCCAAAACACCGTGAATGAGCGTTCTTGCCTTTCTTTGGGGCTGTCAGTGTAAGGCTCAGCTAAAAGAGAAGCAGAGAGGTGGAATGAACTGGTTGAGAACAGCATGACTCTAGGAGCTGGGATTATTCAGCCTGTGTCACTTGCAGGCTTAGCCCACCCCGGCTCATGCTGCTTCCCTGCCCATGGCCACGATTGCCAAGGAGCAAGTCTGGGTTCAGAGCAGACAGCCAACTCGCAAAAAGAGTTGTTGAGGGCACTGATGGGATTGGGAGCACCCAGCTCTTCATCATCTACCGAAAGCACAAAGAAAATTGAAGGTGTTCCCAGGACCCAGCTCCAGACAGCCGGTCACCAAAGTGACCTGGGAACTTACAGTGTGTGACAGAATTTCCAGCACAGGCAGGCTTTCGTTACAGCTCTGTGTTTCTTTTGCTAGGGAAAGAGTCACACCTTTCCTCTGAACAACACCTTGGATTCTCCCTTACATTATGAGGTTTACAAAACTAGTCCCTCCGGGACGTGGTCCTGGACAGGCAGAAGGAAGGGTGGCTACAGATGCAGGGTGGGAATGATGGGTCCAGCACACTCCTCTGGAGCTTGTACCCACTTCTGGGAGAAGGGTAAGCAACTGCTGAGCAATGGAAAGTGCTGGTGCGCCCTCCAGACCTCAACCACCCCAAAGTGTTCAAGCACTTTGATACCTTCTTAACATTTGCAAAACGCAACGCTCCCTCACTGAAAATATTACTCTCATTTAGTTGATGGTAATGACTCAGACGTGCCTTAAGCTCCAGAGTGTGCCAGTAACAATGCTACTGACCTGAGTGGTTTGGACTTTACGGTCTTTTCTTTGTAACTAATACATGTGATTAACATTTTCCTTAAAACCGGTCAGCAGAGCGGTGAGACGTACCGGGCTGGCAGCGTTAAAAATTGGAGCTGTGTCCCCAAAGAGCAGATGTAGGCTGACAAAAGACAGGGCCAGCTTCTCACACCCACACAGGCCTCTGGCCACACAGCTTGGCCTCACACCCAACTCGGAGTGACGGCTTCGAGAAGCGAACGGCGAGCTCAGTCACCACGACTTTCTCAGACGCTGGCTGCAATTACTGAGGCTGCCAAAAGCCACAAGAAGGCGGCCAGCTAGCATCACCGCGTGCTGGCAGGGTTTGCCTCTTACGAGCATCTACCGACTGGACGCCCTTTCATCGCCATCGCCCCGCTTTTCTAGGTCAACTGCAGCACAGGGCTGAGCTTCAACAGGAGACCCAAAACAACCCGCCGTTGCCCTAACTCACCTCCCCTTGCAGACAGTTCCTCAGCTGGGCACTACTTGAACCAGGCGAGTGTTTGCTTCAGCGAAGCAGCACCCTGGTCTTACACAGTCGCTGCGACTGCTCACACTTAGCTTTTCCCTACCATGAGCATTAGGGAAAGACTAAACGATTGCAGGGAAGTTCCTTTCAGCCTTGCTATCTCTGAACCTCTGCTTTTTCCTTCCTTCCTTCCTTCCTTTCTTTTCTTTCTTTTCTTTCTTTCTCTTTCCTTCCTTCCTTCTTTCTTTCCTTCCTTCCTTCTTTCTTTCCTTTCTTCCTTCTTCCTTTCCTTCCTTCCTTCTTTCTTTTATTCCTTCTTTCT
>JANXJC010000031.1:1899317-1999348 GCA_027564655.1 Leptodon cayanensis
CTTTCTTCCTTTCCTTCCTTCTTTCTTTCCTTCCTTCTTCATTTCCTTCCTTCCTTCTTTCCTTCCTTCCTTCTTTCCTTCCTTTTTTCCTTCCTTCCTTCTTTCTTTCCTTTCTTCCTTCTTCCTTTCCTTCCTTCCTTCTTTCTTTTATTCCTTCTTTCTTTCCTTCCTTCTTTCTTCCTTTCCTTCCTTCTTTCTTTCCTTCCTTCTTCATTTCCTTCCTTCCTTCTTTCCTTCCTTCCTTCTTTCATTCCTTCTTTCTTTCTTTCCTTCCTTCTTTCCTTCCTTCTTTTTTCCTTTCCTTCCTTCCTTCTCTCTTTCTTTCTTTCCTATCTCCCATCCTGTTTTTAAAACTTCCTTTAAAGTGGCACTGCCTCTCCTACTTATAGTCACTGCTCTTGAGCTCAGTCAGCCTTGTTGATCCCTGCTGCAAGTGACAACACTTCTCACTGTCTTTTATATATCAGCTTAACAGCCTGATAACAACTGGGCAGGACTGGATATTCCTGGCACTCTGTGCGTATACTCTGCAAGGCTTGTAGTACAGTACTAGCTGTATTTTGCTGTCTCTTGCTCTTGAACTGTTACCTTCTGAGTGCTTGAAAGTGACTCACGAGATTCATCTGGTCCAAATTAAGCAAATGGCTGAACGCTCATGGTGCTGTAGATTACTTAGAGGATTTTAGGCAGAATCTTAATATTTCATTGTATGCCTGCAAACTCCTGAGATTTTTTTAGCAGGAAGCAAAAATGCAGATTTTGCAAACTACAGAAATGTTTCATCAGCTGAGGATCTGAACCCTACTTCCATGCTCATTTAATACCCTTTATAGTGCACTATGGTTAATGCAGCTATAAGGCAGTGTTAACAGAAACTTTCAGTCTCTCAGGGGCATTTCTCCATTTTTGTGCACTAGTTCAACACTAGAATTGTTCTTCATACAGTGGAGCATCTTCACCGGGTGTTTCTTTAAAAAACGTGGTAAGCATCTATGGGACATTTCCATTGTCTTGGGTTGCATAAGATGTTGTGTGTATAGAAATACTCATTTTGAGCTCTGCCTGGCAGAGTAATCTTTACTGTCAGCAGTTCTCTTCCAAGCCATCCTACGAGCTTCTCTCCAACCCCTGCCCCTACTCTCAGCCTCCCCACATCTGCAGCACTGGCCCTGCACTGCTGGTCCACCAGCTGCGCTCCTCACCAGCAAAGCAATGCTGGGGCATTTTCCAGAGCACATTTGGTGACGTGTATTGCTGAAGAATAGGCAAATACTGCTCCTGGTGTGCAAACTGTGACTGCACTCAACCACGCTTTCTCAGAGCTGCTGCTAAGCTTAGTCTCCATTTGAGAAGTATGTAGGTGGGACTCAAAAAGCTGAAAGGACAAAAGTCTTGGCTTCTCTATTCTCCATTACCCTAAAAACCTGACCTATGTACTGTTTTGGGGAGCTCTACCGTTGGTCTGGAAGTGACTCTTGCACCCCAGAACTTGCTGCGGAAAAAAAATTTATTCTTCCTTAGGTCTTAATTCTTTTATGCTTGAGTCTCCAGCATTCCCAAAGGGTCTTCAAAATGCCTCTAGCGCTTGGACTGTCCTTCTTAAATGTTAGCAAAGGCTGGAGGGTTTGCCAGTGGTTTTGCTTTCCCAGCATGAGCCAAACATGCCTGCCAGATTTCTCAAGAGGGGATGTAAGATTTTCCAATTTCTAAATAGGCCAATGAAGCATAAAAATATCGAAACATAAAATGAATGTGTTTTATGAAAGGATTCTCTGTTGTCAAGGAAGGAGGGCTGGCAAACACCTGAGGGGGCCGAGAACTTTTCTCCTCTGCAACCTGAAGCTCTTGGGAAATAACCTTTACCAGCCTGGAGGTGCAGGCATGTGGTGATGCCAAACTTCCCCTCCGCGTGTTGTGGGCAACTTAATGGAAAAACCTGTAAATATTGCAGAATGTTGTGAATCGTTAGTAGTATTACTATGTCTTTAGATAGAGGCATGTACTGTGCATTTTATTCTCTGTAACTCTCTTTTCATAACAGTTAACTACTGTCTAACAAGGAAATAAAAGTCAGAGGTTTCATGCTTACAGGAAGTGTATAGTGTCGATGGATTTGCATAGTATTTAGAAGAGTTAGAGTTACATGGCAGTGACGCAGTTCTACAGCACTTGCTAATTCCCCCTTCTCCCCAAATACTTCCTCCTGGCTCCCGCTTTTGTTTGTTTGAACATACCCAGCCTGTTATTCCTCTCTCCGTGCGCTGTGCAGTTACCGGACAATTGCAGTTTAACATATTAATGCTGCATTTACTATTCTGCAGCAGATCTCAGGCTGACAGTGCGTCCAGCTGGGGTTCCACTGCCCCAGCCACAAGCACCAGATGTGGTCATCCAGACTCTCCAGATGGGAACCCCAGACATTTGTCTCTTGTTGCATCTTTCCATCTTCCTTTCCGTATCAAAACGTTGCTCTCCATTCATGCATCTCTTCCAGCAACTGCAGTAAACCAGGTCTTAAAATCCCACTTGATTGCCTAGCAAAGCGGAGCGTGAAGCGTTCCCAGGAGACTTTGTGCAATGGCCATCTCCACGTCAGAGGCAGGCTTTATATTTGTCGGATTTCTATCCAGAGTTGAGGTTTCACACAGATATTGCCCCATCCCTACGCACACGTGGCAGCTCGTTACTCTGCACGGTGCCTGCCCAGAGGGAGCAGAGCTGTTGTACCATCTTCAGCTCTCATGCTGGTAAAGGGACAAACCTCCCGTGAACCATCTAACAGCATTGCAAGGGTGACCGTGGAAAACTCCCTGGAAATGCCCTTTCCTCTTTCCACCTTGAGAGCTGGTTTCAATTGCCCTCCTTTCGTGGCAAATGGGGGTAGAGGTGGTGACATCAGGCCCTTCTCGGCAGCTCCCTTTTCACAAGGAAGCATGCATTCAATTAGAGGATTTTAATTAAAATACTTTTCTGTAGCATCCTGTTTCCAGGCCCTGCTGTAAATTTAACTTGACGTTCTCTCATTTAACAGGTGGGTGAGATTATTCTGAGAGCTGCCAGATGGAAGAAAGCAGAAACAGGGCTGGCTGTTGAGATAGAAGAATGAAGAGGGGAAGAGAGAGAGAGCAAAAGCAAGGAGTGGGACAGATATCTGCTGCATATCTGTCAATATTTGCTCTGTAACATGCTATCCCTTTCTGTGATGGTCCTCCATTGCCATATGTGTGCGACTTCTTAAATTTCTTTTGAAGGATAAAAGTGGCAAATCCAGGATCAACACAGTTGCATATGATTTCCTTTCCTTTTGGATTGGAGCAGTTCAGGAACAACTAATGAACGGCAATTGATGCAAAATTCAAAGTACCCCCATCCTACCCCCCAAAAGATTAAAAAAAACCCCACCCTTTAACCTGGAAGCTGAGTAACAGCTGGGTAGCCATGGGGGTGGGCAGTTCGTTGGCAGTCCCTTCTGCAGCTGTGCCAGCACCAGCTTCCAGATGCAATGGGTTAAAGGATCCCCCAGATGCAAGGGATAAAGGGAGGGAAGAGATTGTTCCTAAGAGGTTAAAGCCCAGCAGCTAGCAGGAGCAAGGTTGAGGAATGTGGAAAGTTGCCAGCTGGGAGTCTGTGAGGTAGGAAGGCTGGAGACAAGGGGTGGCTAGGAAAGAAAATGAAAGGGACCAAAGGAAGAGAGAAAAAGGGGAAGGACAGTCTGGGAAGGAGGAACCCCTGGGGGTTGCTGAGCACAGGGAGAAGACTGAGAAAGTCACAGAGCTGACAAGGAGAGGAATGGCAAGGAAGAGGAACAAAGACCCTCATGCTCTTTTTTGCCCTTTGAAAGCAACAAAACATAAGGCAGTTAAAGACTAGACTTCAAGCTAATTTGGAAGGGTGCGTGTGCTGACCTCCTTCCACTGCGCTCTGTAGGACCGCAGTACTCCGACCCGTCCACCACACAGCGTGTGCTGCCAGAGGCGAGACCTCCGGAGCAAGGCAGGGAAGAGGCTGCCTGAGCCAGTGGGAAGCTGGGGTGCGAGCAAAGACAATGTTACGGAGCCTCGGGCGCATTGCGCGCTGCTGTCGTAACTCATAGCAGCAGTGTAAGTAGTCTCACTTTTGCATTGGTTGTCTGAACCGTCTGCTTTCAAAGGAGACTTTTGCAGCAGAAGGCTTAGCAGAGAAGGTGTTACCGGGGAAAATTCCTTGTAAACCCTGTCCTTCTTCTTTCCATTTGGTTGGTTTAGGCTCCAGCTTCAGAGGTCTGGAGCTTTCAAAGCTATTGACTATCTCTTTAGATTTGCTGTTCTAACTCCAGAGGCCCGAAGAGTGAACCCACGGTCTGTGTCATTTGGTTGTAGAGTGATAAACTTGAAATTGTTCAGGTAAGTGCTGAGAGTCCTCGTGGTTTCCCTGTGAAGAATGGGATTTCAGACAGAGCGGTGGTCAGCCCAGGATGGACACAAGAACATTTCATGGAGATGTGCCCCACCGAAAAGCCTACTCCTAGGATGGAATGGCAAAATACATAAGCATATTACACCCAAATTTGTGATTAGACTTTGCAGTATCATGGGCAAGTACAGCTTTGCTTCCGTTTAGCAGACTGAAATATTTCAATATACACCAAAAGCAAAACATATGGTTTCAATTCTCCAAATGGGAAAAATCCTATATAAAACAAGCTCCCAATAAAAAAAAAAAAAAAAAAGAAACAAAAAAAAAAAAGGTTCAGTGGAAGATTCTTCACCAACAAGCACAACCCAGACATTTGTATAAGCTGAAGCTTATATCAGAAAGTCATCGCGCAAAATCAAGTGCTTTGGCCAGCAAAGATACTTTTATCAGTCACATTGTAATCTCTCTTTTAAAAGAGATCTTAATTTTTTCCAACAGGATCTGCTCTCCATATTATTGCACCAATGGTCTTTAATTGCATCAGTATCCTTTAATTCTTTACCAGTCATGTCTCCTATGAATCTTTCTATAATTTTCCCTGGGATTGATGCCAGGCTAACGTGCCTGTGTTTGTTTGAGCAATCCCATTTATCCTCTTGAACACAGGAACAACAACTAGCTTTTTTTTCCAGTCATCTGGAACTGTCTCAGTGTTCCAGGACATGTGAAATACCAACAGGAATAGCTCAGAGCACTCTTCAGCAAGTCTCTTTTAAACTCTCTGGTAAAATGTACCTGGTCTGTGGATCTTAAAATGTTTAATTTTAGCAATTGTTCAGAACCTTCTCAAGTCACTCCTGAAAGTATTTTCAGAGATTCACAGAGAAGAAGAGCCCACCAAGCCGTCTGCTGGGACCTCCTGTATATCACCGACTTGTGACGCACATGTTGCCCAGCTACTTTTACGTTAAGTTCCAAGACCAAAGTCAAGGGCAAGGCACGGCAGAAGCCTCCGACGAGCCCTGTGCCCGTATCCCTGCGCGGGGGAAAGTGATCCATGAAGAAAATGGCACAGGATATCATCCCCGGGCATCTACAGTAGAAGTGCTTTGGGGCACAGATCAGCTCCCACTCAAAGAGCTGTCTTTGACTTTAGGTGATTTCTCAGGCCTCAAGAAAAAGCAAAGCAAGAAAAAAAATATTACTTTTTTCCCCCCAAACCCAGAAAACTCATCAGAACATGTCTGGTCAGCTGAACACTGAAGAAAACCTCCCTTCTGATACCTGCAGGGAACTAGAAGAAACCCTGATGAACTGTATTTGCTTGCAGATGTTGCTCATTTAGAGAGTTATACAGAACTGAAGGGTTTTTTCAGCATACTGAGGGCAAAGGGACATCATTATTTTACTGACAACTTCGACATGTGGCTGTCTGAACCATTGCTTTCCAAACTGTGGGCTCTCATGCTGGAAACTGAACGGGCATTTGTGAGTCTCAAGATTTCCCCGTGGCTCTATCCTTTGTTAACCCCCAGAACAAAAGTAAGAATCCTCCAAAACTTCCAGATTTTCCCAGATTCCCAAGATTTATGAAAAGAGTATGATTCAGGAAGTTTCCTTCACTACTTCAAGAAACTTTGTTCTTTAATTTAAGTAGCTTCTGTCTCGCACCTTCCTTTGCTACAGACCTCAAACTTTTTACTCCATCCATAGTATCATAGATAATACCCGCCCCCCCCGCCCGCAGCTTTATTTTGTCTGTAGAACTGAAATACCATGTGGACTGAACACCTCTGACTTTACAATTTTGCTGTTAAAGCTACCTGTATCTGAGCAAGGCTTTTTTTTTCTCTTGTTCCTAATGTATTTTTAAATCTTTGCTTTAAAGCATTGCTGGTCACTTTTGTTTTAAAAACTGCTTTATTTTGACTTCTCATGCATGTATTTTAAATTTATACATCGTATTGACCACCTGCTACTTTCTCTTTCTCTATTTTTTTATCTGACAGCTTGTTATTTAATCACTACTTTCAGATAGATAGTCTTTTAACCAGAGTGATTTCCATTCAGCTATATTTCCATCCATACCCAACAAAACAGCATTTTCCACATGCACACAATGATTTCTTGTGAGCATTAATGTGATAGGGGATCCACAAAGGACTCCCAGGCTTAGCTGAGCTTTCTGTTTTCCAGTCAGAAATACTTACAAGCCTTTGGAAATGGCCTTTGGAGTTTTAAATAAAAATTAAGTTACTGTTTCATGCAATTCCATTTGCACATGACAAATACACTTTTGCTGTCACTGGTGGTGATGTTATCAGAGACGCTTACGTTAGTTATTAACTCCTTGTCCAGCACAAGAGTCGGTAGTGAGCTACTTCATCCCAGATGTGGGATACTGCTTGTAAAGAAATTACACCTATTATTTTTAGCAACTCTTAGAAGTTTTGTCAGTAGTAACATGAGAAATCCAGCAAATACTCCCCAAGTTCTTATCAGCCAGATGTCTGTCATTCCCCACCCTCAGTGAAACTAGTTACACCTTTAGCCCACATGCATTCAAATTTTGTGATTCTGAAACAACAGTGACTCTTCGGTACATTACAGCCTCCCTGATGTCTGGAGGCACAGCCTCTCTGTTGCTATCCCTGCTGGACGAGTCATAATTGTGAATTTTAATGCCTGTGTCATAAGACTTATGTTGTAAGGACTGCTAGTTTTTTGGCTCTAGGATTGATGTCACCCAGTTTGGTTATTATCTCATGCACAGGCAGAACAGAGGAAAATTCCTTTAGTTCATGCACACGGAAGCATCTTAGAACTTGGACCCCATCAACTGGTTTGAGAAAGGTGCCTCAATGTCTTTACTTTTACATGCCACTACTGAGTGTACGGTCATCTCAGGTCAACCACAGCCATCGTGGTCTGACTTCACACTCACCCATCTCCTTTGGAAACAGATCTCTGCCTGTGGCCAAAGCTCAAGGGGACGCAACTGGGAAGATTTCCTATCATTTTGGGTGTACGAATGTGAGTTAAAATAATTTTTTGAAGTTTATGTGAACACAGGTTTTATTTCTGATGCTATTACTGTATCAGCATGGCCTATGGGGTTAGTTACCCTGAAGGCTGCCAATTTTTAAACATTTGGACTCTGTTTTGTGCCACAGACCACTGCTCGGACTTCTACATCTCCCATAGCCTTGTTTTTTCTGAGGAAAAAAAAAAAGGGATAAAGTGATTTAGGAAGAGTTAATGCCCCTGAACAGATGCACCAGCAAGAGATGTGACAAAATGTCAAGTGGAATGTGCCTGAGGGCTTGGAATTTGGCCGCGGAGGCAGCAGATGAGTCCCCAGGATGGCATGTCCCCCAGAGGCCCGGCGTGCTTTGGTGACAGCTGTGATTTTTATGACCCGTCTTCGATGACAGTTTGGGAGGGGTCAGCTCTGCTCTTTTCTGACAGGAATTTGGTTTGTCATCAGATTCTAAAATCCCTCTGATTTATGGCATCAGCCACTGCTGGCGTTTTACTCGGATGCATGTCCTCTCCCCAGTCCCTGCAGACTGGGAAGTTAAGGTGCAAACGCTATTGTTCAAATTAAACTAATTGGGAAGAAAAGGGAAGTGGTAGGTCACGAGGTGATAGGAAACGCCGAGAAGAGCTAGCTCCAAAAATCTCTCATTAAGAGCACTTCATCTGAAAACAGACAGCTCTTCCACCCCCATCTGAACACCAGCTCTCCTACTAACTTCCATGGTCCATAACCTGACAGACTTACGCACGTTGCAGGGAATTAAAAGATAACAGAGACCTACCCCTTGGTACCACATCCCCTCATATTTGCCAGTGACGAAGCAACCTCCCAGAAAGGTGATCTGCTCAGAACAAAAGCTTTAAGAGTAGGTGTCGAATGCCTACAGCCACGCAGGGTAAGGGCCGTGTCAGCACAGCGCTCCTCAGCTTCCCAGCTCCCGCTTGGTGTGACCATGGTGTGCATTTCCGTGGTCACTTAGCACCCAGCAGGAGATCCGTGTGGCATTTGCAGACAGTCATTTAAGGCACAGGTAGCTCTTGTTTCCCTCCAGGGTTTTCTGACCACTGAAACGTTTTGTTTTGTTTTGTTTTGTTTTTTTGCAGGCCTGGTAACACAAACAGTTGTCCTGCAAGCCAAGAGCCCAACTCCCACAGACAACGGCACTCAATTCACATCCTAAGAAAGGATGTTGTAGAACAAGGTAGGTCCATTCTGATGACTCTTTCAGCTGTCACCACAGCTTAAAACAAGGGACAAACAAGATTGCTTCTTCCAAACTTCAATTACCGTCTCACTCTTTACTTACCTTACAGGGTACAGCTTTGTTACCAACCAGAGATGTTAACTGTCTCCTGCTGGGAAATCCAGTTCTGTTCAGGCTTCAGAGCAGCTGGAAGAGCCCAAGGTATGGGATAGTCTCTGTGGAAGTGGACAGAGAAACCTGAAGGTGACCATTCAAATATCTGAGACAAGAAAAAAGGATTGATTCTGAAGCAGACTTCCTGCAACGGTGAGAAACACTGGTCTCAGACTAATGCAGTTGTGATCAACATTATTAAACAGTCCTTATTAAAAAGCCCTAAAATGGGTACAAGAAGCCACGGGTACATCCCCATGTAAAGGGATGAGGGTCTGCTCCGATGCTCCTCATGAGCTCTGCTATAAATGTGGCTGCACAAGCCTGGGACAGAGGCTGGCGACTTCAGGGATCGCTTTTTGGGGACATGACAACAAAACATTCAAAATCACTGGATACCCTGTGGCCGAACTGTGTGTGCTCTGTGGGATCAGGAAGGGCTGAGTGGTGGGAATTCTCAGCAGGGCACTTGACGCTCTTCTAGCAAAAAACACGTATTTCCCCCCTGGATGCACCACCATTCTTGCTTGGCATCCTCTTACTCTTGGGACTTAAGCATTTGCCTCCCTCTTTCCTCCTTAGATTCTGCCACATGGCATTTTTAGCAGTCTGATTAGAAGTTCCTTCCGTTCCTGCTTACTCAGGTTCTTTGCATGTTTGTAAAGGCACAGTCTTACTAATTCTCCAGCGGTCCATTGGGTTTTCCAGGGAAAAGGTGTAAAGATGTAATTTTCTGCTGTAAATTTCTAATGAAGTGAGTAAAAATTAAAGAAAAAAAGACAAAAATATATTCAACCCCTTTTTATCAAGCACAACTCCAAGGAGTGCCAGGCTCATATTTCTCATTGAAAGTTATCTGACCACAGGGTTTTACAGGATAAATACACTCCTTTCCACACTACTGATTAAAGGGATTTTACATCAGCTTTCCCACAAAATTTGCTTGAGATGTTCGGCGAGTTTCTCTTTGCCCAGGCAGGGGAGAAAATGCAAATATTCCCAAAAGTAAGAGAAGCAATTCAAATCAATCAAATATTATTTCACCAAAAAGAAAAAGCCTGGGAGAATCATGGTAGAGCAACAGCAAGAGGAAGCTCAACTCAGATTCTTGCCCACAAAGGATGCAGGGGACACAGAGGGTCCCAGGAGGTCTGTCACACCTCCTGGGGACTCGGAAAAAAGCTGAACTGGCCCTTGCTGTGGAAACATTCCAGTTCGTTTTTTTCATAAACCAGCTACAGTTTTGGTCTGTTGAAAAACTTCATCTCAGTAAGAAATGTCAGGCAGAGGTCAGTCAGGATGTCTCTACTTCTGGTGCAGTGGAAAACCATATTTTGTCATCCATTCATTGGGATGAAAAATATTTTGAAATCAGAATTTTCTGGTGAATGGGTGCTACACATTCCGACTGTATTTATGTAGAGTCAGTTTTTTTCTCCATTTGCCATCACAGGACTCTAGTAGTCATGTTCTAGCACTTTTCATAATTAGCTCTGTGTGAAAGATGTATATGAATGGCAATGGAAATCTCTCCCAGAGGCACTGTTCTGCTTCCTTTATGGCTATTTTGGTTTATGTTCCAGTTGTCATCCTAATATGCAACTGCCTAATCAGATAACAAATGCTCCCTAAAGACCTCAGGATTCTGCTTCCAGTTTGGGGACAGCACTGAGAACAGGAAAGGCCAGTGACACATGAAATAGAAGAATACATTTTTTTATTAGTAGTCTAAATATTTTTCCCCTGATTTCCAAGCAGCTGAGTTTAGTACGCACAATTCTCCTGTTTCCTTAGAGGGATAGCAACGCCAAAGCACAGGCTTTGGGCAAGATGAGTGGCTGAAGAATTGCAGAGAAAATAAAGAACCGACTGATTACAACTGCTAACACAATCAGAAAGTGTGAAATACTGGTCTGAGGGCCGAAAAGACTCCCAAGCTCCACAGCCGTTTGAATAAGCAATCAGAATTTCAGTACCATCTATCTGGCTCTAGACTCCACAATACTTCACTGATTTTTTTTTTCCCTGAGAAATGTTTTCCAGATTTCCTCTATTTTTGCTTCTTGCCAGTGATACAAATACCACAAGAACAGTCTATCTCAAAAGTGTTCTGGCAAACAATTCAGGTGCTGGCTAAGACTCCAATGCGCATTGGCTACATTAGGCTTTTATAACGTGTCAGCTAGCCCCTGATAGCTACCATGTGGTGATAACGATTATTCAGTCCAAGCTCTAAATGAGATGGAGAAAGCGCATGTGTAAAGTGGGAATCGACCTCTGCAACCATGCTCTCATTTCTACACTCGCTATATTTCCTGGAAAAGGGGTGAATTCAGTCTTGGGCTGTTACCACTGCAAGAGGTCCTGCTCTTCCCAGCCTCATATCTATGGGTTCATCACCACTATTTGTCACCACTATGTCTTCATCTCTTTACTTTTCACAGCTTAGTGATGCAGAGGTTGTGGAGAGCCTAGTGCAACTCACATCTCTCTCTAAAGCAGCTGATGGTCCCAGAGTCCACTGGAGAAAATTGATTGTGTCAGAGCAAATGAGCTGCTGCTGGGCTGATCAGCCTCACCAAAGTCAAGGTTTGCACTCAAGCGCCAATATTTTGGAGTTGCACATCAGGTATAATTTAATACTGGGGACCCAGAAGTGTCTGACTGGACTTTGGAGAGAACCTAACCACTCTGTTCTGCATGTCAAATTAACTACCCAGTAGTGAGCTCCCCTGGCTAAATGATCACCCGTTGGCCAGCTGCCACACCACAAAGCTCCCCATACAACCGTCTCAAAAATGGAAACTTGTTATTCTGGAGCTGCCCTGTGAATACCCGTTCT
This sequence comes from Leptodon cayanensis, assembly GCA_027564655.1. NCBI lineage: Eukaryota > Metazoa > Chordata > Aves > Accipitriformes > Accipitridae > Leptodon > Leptodon cayanensis. Next base: position 1,910,952 of record JANXJC010000031.1, read on the forward strand.
GTCAAGGCTGGAGGGAAATATTTGGGGCAGGCAGGCTGAGAAAACAGAGAGGTGTTGGGTGTCAGAATTGATTTAAATGGGCTGCAGCTTTGCATGGGAGCGATGGAGCTCAGCAGCCAGAGGATGGGAGGTAGCCGGGGTGGGGGGCTCAGGGGCTGAAGAAAATGTGCGGGAGATAAGCCTCAGGTGCCGGAGAGCGTCATTTGGATGAAAGAACAGAGCGTTGTCTGTTCCCACTTGACGTGCGAGGCCTTCCTAATCTTCACCAGCACTCACAGGTAGCAATTGCCTTCTGCCACTGGTAAAGTGGCAGATTCAGCGTCAGCAAACGACCTTTACTTGAATCGGCTGTAGCGTTAACCTTGTACCAGATGGAGCAGGCCATGATTGCTCACAAGGCCTTTCTGAAGATCCTTTGAGGGTGCTGAGCACTTCTGGGTGCTTCTCCCCACAAAGACTCCCGTGTCCCCAAAGCCCCTCCATTATCCAGGCCAGGAGACCTACTAAAGCACACCACATCTCCCTCATTCCAAAGGGATGTGTCTGTCATCCAGACACGCCATCAGGACATAGTCAGAGTGTGCCCAGGAGGCAGGAGCTGGAAAGTCGTAAATTGTGATCCCTTGATAAAGACGTGACCATGACCTAGAATCACAGGATCCTGCCAACCTGAAGGACATCTCTAGCCCAAGACTCTGCTCAAAGCAGTCTTGGTTGTGAGAACAAATTGGATTGCTCAGGGCTTGCTCCAGCTGTGTTGTGTAAGCCCTCTGGGCAGCCCATCTGCTTTACTGCCCTCGTGGAACGAGCTTCAGCTCTCTGAGGGGTTTTCAACGCTTCTGTGCCACCAGAAGGCCAAGAAGAGGGACAACATATTCATGAGGGATGACAGAAAATGCACCACTGTAAGTAAGTCAACTCTTTGTCCTATAACCTTTTCATTGGCCGCAGGCCACCCAAACCAGATCACATCAGCTAACATAACACAACTAGTCTACACCAGATTTTTTCAGACTGCTGGCTGCTGTCACCCGGACTTCATGAAGCAAGTTCACTCATGTGAGCGCCGGGTAAAGCACAGCTGCTTATGTGCTGTTAAGCAAACAAACCCTGGTCTTGCAACTTCCAGTCTCAAATTCCCAGGGTTGAGCTGGGGTACTATGCACACCCGATTCTATGCTTCCTTATCTCAGGGTGTTAGAAATAGACCATTCAATGAGTCAGTCTGCCGGGGAGAAACGTCTTTCCTGCTATAGGTTCATTACCAAGAAATACCACTCTTCCTCTAGCCTCCAGAAGCCACATGCTTCACTAACCCTACAGGTGCAAGTGCCTAAACACAGCGAGTGACACCAAGATGCTACCATACTAGGACCAACACAACAATAGCAAAAGCTAGCCAGGTCCACAAGAAATCTGGAAGAACCAAGAAAAATTGGTGTGCACATGAAACCAAGTGGCAACACATCATAACGTCGCGAGCTAGAGTCTACAGGAGTGAAACTGAACATGAGGAACTCTTCTGTCCCTCATGGCGTGTTGTCCGACACACTGTGCAGTCAGAGAGTACAGATCTTCTTGGAAAGAAATACACGTAACTGCCATTTTGTTCAGGTGGACATATTCTACGTGACTATTTTCTTAGTCATAAGATGATATTAGTTCTTCTTATTTTCAAATTAATTTTCTACCCCAATTTCCAACATCCATAGAATGTCACCTCCAATCTATGATACCTAAACAGATTTGGGACAAACAAAAGACACCCTAGATAAATATGTTAGTTATAAATATCTTTCACCCCTCTTCCAAAACTGTATTGAAACTGCTTCCTCACTTGGCAAAGTTACATTAAATTCTTTCCTCCTTACCTTGCATTGAGCCATTTTCTTCCTCGTCTTACACTAGTTTTCTCCTTCTATTCCACAGCTTACTGCCTGAAATTCTGACCACCTTCAGAAGGCTTTCTGATTTACTCCACCTCACAGGAAAAGACCCCTTACCATATTTTCTTCCTAATTTTGATATCCAATAGCATTGCGTACAAGAAATCCTTCTAAAATCCATTTTATAATCAAGATAGCATAAATCTAGTTATACTTTGTGCTACATATCACTGTTACATGTTTGCATTTACATTGTTCATTTGTTTATAATAATAGAGATAAGTTTATTGTAATTAATTTTTACTTTCCAAATACGAAGATGCTCAACTCTTTGACAGCAACTTTGCTGGGCACAACCTATTGTGTGCCAGTCTGATCTGCCACCCCATAAACAGTTGAGCTGTTTTAGTCTTTTTTGTTACACAGCTCTGTTAGCGCTCCCGGTGACCTTGGTTCATCCTTTTCAAACACGTCACTCTGCAGGGTCTGTGAGTCTACAATAATAGTGCCACAACTTATCAGATTTTCAGCTGTAGAGAGGCCCATCATTGCAGCCTTGATGTGACATCTTTGATAAATAGTTTGCTCCAAGATCTCTTCTGAACTTCCATATAGTACACAGGTGTGTATCAGCACTAGCAACTTTTTAATCTGGTCTGATTGTTATGCTTGGGCTGGCGAGCTACCCAGAAAAGATGCCCACATATGTTTCACTATCATCCTGGGCTTCCAGAGAATGTGAATGGTCAACAGGCTTGATAAGGCCACAGTATTAAGGTGACATTGCAGTGATATGTTGCATGCAACAGGTTTAAATCAGATCACAATTTTAGTGGTCTCATAATTTCTCTGTGTTGCTCTTTCTGCAACTGGAAGTCTAATGCTGCTTTCATAGGTATTTCCAAAGCGTTACGACATTTACATATGTTTTTTAACTACTGTTTGTATGACAAGATTGCTTTCCAGAAGAAGATATATGTTATTTGCTATGAACTCAAAGGGATAGCTGATTGTTTGATGAGGTGGTGTGTGCATTCTGTCTGTTTTGGCAAAACAAGAACTCTAATCTTAGGGAAGGCCTGAAGAATTTAGTCAACAATATCAGTATCTGAAGCTATGCCACAAAAAGGCTGATGGGAACTGCTGTGAAAGGCAAGAAGGTTGTAGGATTTAATATGGAATGACAAAAAAAAAAGTTACGTCGGTCACGTTCAATTTTTGGATGTTTTGGATAAGACTTCAGTACATTGACACCCCCAACAATACAATTAAAGCAGAAGCAGCAAGAATTCTGCTTGTTTGCGAAAGGGGGCTTCAGAAAGGAGTATACTGAGGACCTACAAAATGGCGTTTAGGTATTGCACGTTAAAACTCTTTCTTTTCTAGTTACTTCTGGAGAGACATGACAATTGTCATACCTGACCAAATGGAAATGAAATGTGCCCTGGTGTCCTTTCTGTAGCCAAGTCTGTGGAGTGGAATAATAGGAAAAACTCCTTCCTAGTTTCTGCCAACAGAAGAGAAAGGGTTCGTATTATTGCTTTTAAAAACATTATTTTCCACTGTAACTTCACTGTTCTCCACCACGCCCGCTTTTGAACCTCATTTGACTATTGACACAGTCCTCAGATGTTTTTGTGACCACTATGCATTCATTATGAGCTATGTAAAAAAAAAGAAAAAATCTCCTTAGGTTAAGTTAACCTAGTGTGATACTGCCATGCAAATTCAGGGATGCCCTCTGCTCTTGTTAACACCTCCCCTCCTCCATCTCTCCTTTCTACACTGAACAGATTTGGTCTTTTCACTCATCTGGAAGTCTGCCATGGTTACAACCATTTTTGTCATCTGACACAAACCCTTTCCCAGAAGTTAGCTGGAGTTGTTCTTTACCTGGACAGTTCCATCTGTGTGGCCACAGTGCAGGCTACCAGTATGCAACTCCAAGCATCCTACCAGATTTGGATCTGCTATTCTGCCAGCTGTGCCATTACCAGCAAATTCTCACATCCTTCATTTGACAGAACGAAATGCAAATGTTGGAAGATGTTTCAAAAATGGCTTGTGAATTTTCACTTGCCCACCTGAGCCATGAGCAGGTATGGGGTATGATCTATTTTGAAATCACAAGCCCAAATGCCATAAAATTCAAACACAGTAAACTTGTGTGCAGACAAGCAGCATAGCCTATGTGTTTGTGAACTTGTTACTGACTTGCATGAAGGGCCTGCCTGTATCTCTGCCCGCAAAATCAAATTATAGAAATGGAAAAGACTAAATCTCTACCCTTCCCCAGCCACTCTGTACTTGCAGAACAGCAGGTGCAAGTTTCAAGGGCAGGTCAAGGTCACTTTCAAAACGTGGCCCTTCATGTGAGGTTATCAAAGATCATCATCTTTTCCTTCCTAAAAGCTCATAACAACACAGGCTCCCATTAGAAACTGAATTACCTTACCCTTGCCAGCAACGAACTTTTCTGTTTCGTAAATCTGATGCCTACTTTGCTTCAGCACCGCCACACAAATCTAACAGCAGGTCTAAGGGTCTTTAGCTACTCCGCCATAGGTGAGGAGACAGAGATTCACACACAAGAAAAAAATTGCTCCTAAGTCTTTGCCCATAGTCTACCTGCCTGTTCCTTTTTGGCCTTTTAATGCCTATCACCAGGATGAGTAAGGTGGCTTGTGGCTGACCCATTGAATTCTCATCTCCCTACTTCACAGCTTTCCAGAGGACATCATATGCTATAAAAGTCTGAGAGATCCTTTCCACGCTGCTGCTCTCTGAGGCACAAGCAAAGTCTTTCCAGCCTGCCAACCTAATCAATACCCTTGCTCAATTCATGCTGCCCTTTCCTGCCCCCAGAATTTCCAGGCTTTCTCCCTAAAGACACGAGCTGCATCCAAAGGCCACTACCTCCTGAAGAAGGTAGAAACTGTCTGGCGGTGTTCTCACTGCAGATGCTCTCTCAAGGGAGGCATTCTCACAGCTTCCTCCCCAACTAACCTGCACAGAGCTCTCGTCAGCCTACCTCGTCAGGAGGCTCAAAGCACACAAGTTCAAGAACTTATTTCAGGGATACGAGATTTCGGCGTGACCTTGTACAACACAGGAACTTTCCCAGCTTAGCGGTTTCCCCAGAGGTGTAACTGTAAAGCACCCCCTGAAACAGCCCCAGGACAGCTGCTCTGAGAGCAATTCCCAGCCCTACCGTGCACATTCCTCTTGGGATTCGCAGTGGCACTACCCCAAACTTTCTCACGAGGTATAAGGTACCCATTACCTCCTCTGTGCCTCCCCCACCCCCGAATGCATTCCCCTAGGTGCAGGTCTTCCCACCTGGTCATATTTCTCAATCTCCTCACTCTTTGACTGTCCTTTTCATAGCTTTTTAAAAAAAAATTTTTTTTTTTTGGAGAATGAGGTTTCCCATCTATAAACATCATATGCACTTCTTTGTTACTGTATGTGCACTGTGTATTTGGATATATTCACATGTATGTTCAACCGTTGTCAGCCTAACAAGTAACCCAGTTTTCTTTACATCCATCAGAGGCTCCCATCCTCATTTACTATGCCATAAATCTTGTGTGATCAGCTAACTTAATTAGAAATACTGTCTTTATTTGCTTTCAGATTATCAGCAAAAATACTCAACAGTGCTGGACCAAAACCAGACCTTTGTGGGACCACATTAGAAACACACACCCCTTTACTGAAGATTCCCTGTTAGCAAATACAGTTTTGAGTCACTTAGCTGGTTTCTAATTTGTTTAATATGTGCAATGGTGTCCTGGCAGAGTCCTAGTTTTTAATCAGAATGCAAAATATTTTAAAAACATATTTGGAAGGAATTGAACCCTACACTAACAGGATTAGCTTTGTCAGCCAGGAACACAATCTTTTCAATGAACAACGTGAAGTTATTTTAACAGAATTCCTTTTGCATGAAACCTCATTGACTAATACTCATTGAATTTCTGTACTTTAACTGTTTTTTGATTGTGTCCCACTGTTATTTTTTCCCAGCATCAGTATCACCCTAACTGACCTATAACTTCCCCTGTTATGCCATTTATCACTCTAAAATGTCAGCAGGCTAGCTTCTCAATATTTCATTGGAATCCTTCCAGTTCTTCAAAACTTAAGAAATTAAAACCAATATCTCAGAAAGCTCTCTGATCCACTTAACAAAAACTGACTGCAAGTTAGCCAGATCTTCTAGCTTTAGGATATTTAAACTTTCATAGTTACTGTTTTACTCAGCTATCACTGGACTGTGCCACATCTACCAGTATACTACCCTAATGCAATAGATCTTTTTTTGGGCTACTTTCCAAGTTTTGTTCTCCAGGAATTGCACGGGCTCTTGGCACCTTTTCAGAGGAAGATATTGTTTTTAGTTTTTGGAGCTCTCCACATTTTGGTGCCTGGTATGATGGTTATGACCATTTCAATGGAGATTCTTCTCATGACGGTCATTTTTGTGCAAAATCACAGCTACAAGATCAAACATTCTCCAAGGAAAGTCCACATTCTGAGAGGCACATCTTTAGCAGCACATCAGAGTGTGAGCTATGTTTCAGCTTTTGCTAACCAAAGGTAATTCTTTTTTTTTTAAATTTCTGTGTTTTATTTTTATTTACATTTTGCTTACAATCAGCTGACAGCATGTGGGCATTTGGCATTAGCAACACAAATACTGAATAACTTCATCTGCATTGGATTTCATTAAAACAATCTGGCTAACTGAAGTTTTACTGACTTTGTGTATAATCCAGGATGTATATCTTCGATATGTGCTACTGTGTGTGTGTGTGCATCTATACAAACTGTATTTGACATCAATATATTTGCTTGCATTATCAGCATGGCCAACTTAATTTTCTCATTGTCCTTCATCTTTTCCTTTCTTTTTTCCAGTACTAAGACACTATTCATAAGCCTAGGAGACCAATTCTGCATGTCAGCCAATCTAAGAATAATAATAACAACCTTCCTTTAATTTGAACCAACTTTTTTACTAGCCTGGTTAGGAAAAGCAGGCACCACCAGGTATTTTTATTTTTTTTAACTCTCTTGTCACCAAGTATGTCACCCAGTACATAAGCATTTATCCAGGCTGTCTTCATCTTCAGTAGCCCTCAGGGATCTTCTTGCTAATTTTGGTTACGATCACTCTTCTGACTGGAAGATCTGTTACTGCTGCAGTGCCTGTGCCGGTGCCTCTGCATGGGGAGGCACTCCGGACGGCCTGTGAGACACGGCCTCTTCCCCAACAAGTAGATGTGGACAAGACAGGACATACCCTTTTGAAAAATCTGGGTCCTATGGTGTAGCAGGCACCAGCACTCAACTAAGTCAACATGAAATCTGTGGTTTTAACACTTCCTTTTTTCAAAGCCTGGCAATTAGGAGTTGTTGAAAGTATTCTTTAAATTGCCTTTTTCATAGCAAACATGCAAAATTGCCGAGCAGATGGTGCATCTCCTTCTTTGGGAGGGTCGAGCAGTGAGTGCGGTGCCCTTTTGAACCATGAGGGTGACGTTCACTGGCCACGGCACTACCCTGCGTACTTCAGTCCGTCTCGTGCTCTCTCGGCCTCTTCCTCTCTTTTTGCAGTTGTCGGTGCCGCGTGTGTAACAGGACCCTGCTGAAGCCATGCAGCACTTTCCATTCTCCCCAGCGGCGTGATGCACATGCTCTGCTAGCTCAGCTAATCCCCGTATTTCTCGAGAATGGAGGTCACCTCCTGGGAGAGGACTGAAGGGAGATTCCTCCTCCTCTGTGGAGATGCCAAATACAGCAACACATGGAGCCAGTTGGTGCGAGTTCATGAACAAACTGTGACACATAAAAAAGGACTCTCTGGCGGGTGTACTTTTTGGACATTTCCAGGTCTATAAAATACAAAGTGACTATTAAAATGCAAAATCCAGACCTGTTTCATCCTGTGGCTGCTACAGGGTGGTAACAAGTTGAGAAGGAGAAGGGAGTTTTCCCTGCAGTCGTTTCTGATTCTAGCAGTGATCATCTCCCCTGTTTGTTTTCACATGACACAGTACAAAGAGGGAAAGACTGGGCTCCCCTTAGTCTGGGAATATGCAGCTGACTTACTGGCTTTCTGTGTTAGCACCCTCCCTGATCCTCTTCTGCAGTGACAGTGTTTTTGGGGATATATCGAGGGTAGTTTTCCAGCATTCTTCATTGACGTGCTTTGGGCGTCAATGCCAACGTTGAGACAGATTTTTAAATAAGCACAGATACAGACCAGCAAAGGCTTTGAGATGAAAGACAAAGGCTTGAATGAGGAGATCTCTGTGGCATGCTCCTCTGCGGTGCTCTAGATAAATCAGCAAAGAAAGTGGGAATGGCACTGAATTGACTTCGACTTCCTTGGATCTCATCTTCTCATGACCTTGAAGAGGTAGAGAGAAAGGGAAGACAGCTGGTGTTTTACGTCAAGGTCGTGAGCAGTGTGGGTAGGACTCTGTCTCTGGGCCAGCCGAGGGCAGCATCCAGAGCACACACTAATTTTGATACAGCAAGCCTCACCACTTCTGCTGGCAAAACAAGTCTCCTGTATGGTCTTCTAAACATAGGCCTGCTGCCTCACGGCAATCCTCAGGGAGACCTTAAAGGGGCAATTGATCTGACACACTTCTCAGTTACACGGGGATAACTTCTCTATGGCTAGAACTGTTCCTTCAAGGACAGAGAAACGCAGACTAAGGTATTCTCAGCCTAGGATGTGAGCGTTTTGCTCTGGAAGGGGCAATGAGGTGTTGTGAATAACGCTCTGTCTAGTTTTGTCCAAAGTTTGGATCTCCGTTTTTCAGGGACGCAATCCTCCTGTCCTTTGACAGCCTAATGAAAAATGAAACCTATGTAAGTGAAAAGTCCCCTAAATCCTAAACCCAGACAAAATCACTGTTCCGTCTTTCGGTATTATTCAACACTCTCTCTGCAAATGCTTTCCATACTTGTTATTTTTCATAGCGGTACTGGCACGCTGACTGCTCGTGCCCTTTCTCTCTTGCAGCACTGGCTGGAGCGCTAGCCTTGGCAGAAGCCATTGTGAAAATCTTATCCTAAATCTGCCTTATCATTTTTAATGAAAGAGAAGGTCTTAGCCATGGTGTCCTGGCTGAAGGCCAACCCAGGTAATTGCATACTGGATTCTTGTAGTTCCATGCAATGTCAACTAGAGTCAAGGTTCTTCGGTGCTGCCTCAAGGCTTTATGCCATGCACTCTGATGCTCAGCTCATAACAAACTATATGCTCCATCATCACCTGAGAACCCACTCCATAACAGTCTCTGCCTTCTTTCAGCATCACCCCAAGATATGTCACATTTCTATGCCTGAATAGATTTAATCCAGAGCTGTAATGTAAATATTTTCCAAGCTTTATGTCCTGTGTTGTGTGCTGATGTAATTAAAGACCTTACCAGAATGCAACCAGCAGGCATAGACTCACTAAGGCAATCGCGACTCTGAATTTCCTAATATTTTTGAAATGAAAATCTTAACTTTTGTGCTATATAATTTTTTTTTTCCGGTGTTAGAAACATCTTTTACAAGCTATCTATTCCTGTGCTCTGGTTCCTCCGATCTACCATTTCTCATGTCCCTGGGGAGATGGGGAGGTTTCAAGCTTTTATTGAAATTCACCAGATTCCCCTCATGCTCCTGACCCAAGTCACGGCAAATAATTCTACCTAGATGGCAGGTCACTAGTGCTTGTGCTACATCAAAAACTGTAGTGCCTGCTTCTGTATAACAGAGGGAAAAGCACTTAAAACCTTGAAGGTGGGACTTATAGAAAGTTCTGATATCAACATTTATTTTGGATGCACATCTGGACAAAATGTTGAAACAGTAATGTTTTTACTGAAAGCAAGTTTGTCCTTTCTCAGAAAAAGTTTAGCTTCAGCTTGGTTCCATGTAACTGTGTGTCCCTTGGAACTGCTGCAATGCCTCATGAGGGTGATACATCATGTTTCTCAGTCGACGAAGTTCCCAGCCAGTGTCCTGTGATGTTTTGTGGCCATCTGACTCTCAGAGTACATTGCAAAAATTTAATGAGAGAGACAATTATGATGCATTATGGGAGTATGATGTCTATAAATTAAAATGTCCACAAGGCGCATAGTAACTCTTGCGGACATAAATTAAAGCTGAACTGCCCCATCATGAAATGTTTTAATTCAGTTTGACAAGCCAAAGTATTTCAATTTAAGCTGAGCTAATTCAAAACAAAGCATTTTATTTTTCCCAATGGGGAGTAAAAAAACTCCAGCAAAATGCCATGGGGAAATTCAGAGCTCTTAAAGACTACATTTCCATTCAGAAAAAGATATTCATGGGAAATATCTGACCCACTATAATACATATTCCATTTCCCCATATTTATATAAATATATAGATAAATGTATTCTCACAAATAAAGAAATATAAGCCAGCCCGGTCTGTTAAATATAGCTTAATGTGCTTAGTATACAGTTGGTGATATTTAAATTAGAGTTTGATGTATAATACCCATGTAGCAAGTCAGACAGAGGAAGTCATAGAGCATTTATTTCTATCCCCTATATGGATGAATCTGTATGTTGCAAGCTCAGCTCACTAGAAGCTATTTTTCTTAGTTTCTCGGGAAGAGCTGAGAGGAAAAGATGATACATTTCATCTCAGCCTTGATGTGTTCACAGCACTGACAGACCCTCTATTGCTTCATTATTATTCTCTAATGCTCCCAGCAACTGGGAAACATCTCACTACTTCTGCACAGTTTTCTGGCTTCCCATTTTACAAGAGGGAATTTGTTTCCCTGGGACAGAGCTCTGCTGTAGCATTGTGGCAGAAATCTGGTGTTTATGTATTGCTGACAAAGGGCTACGTACACCTTCTGTATCACCACTGTTTACCGGGAAAGATTTCACTTAATGGGAGCTGCGAATTCTTTCATTTTGGGCTCCCAGAAAAACAATTTCCCACTTTTTTTCAAAAGGATTTCTGTTTCCTGGAGACCAAAATTCTGTTTATGCCCCGAAGCAGAGGCCTATTCCCAGTGCCATCAGAGGTGGAAAGGTGCGAACAGCATCAAATCCAAACATCTCACAGTTTTTAATGAGATTTCACCATGGGAAAAGTATGAAATTACACTCTTGTTATTCTTATTTCAGGAACCATGAGTCATCGTAAACTGTTTTAGACACAGAATAATGGCAAAGCAGCTTTGGAAATAGATGGTAACCGTTCTCACAGGGACACGGCTTGCCACTCGCAGCTGTAATGGGGTTTTCTGTAAGAAACGCAGCGTTAACCTGACTGGTGACGCAAGAGAGCCCGCAGCCACGTCAGCTCTGCCAGCTGGATCCCGCTTCCAGCAAAAGCGAGGACTCCTGCAGGAGCGAGTATTTCTGAGCCGTAGGGGTTGCAAGCAGCGAGGGCTTTTACAAAACTGCGTCGTCTCAGCGAGGCGGCCCAGCGGGAAGAGCCACGTCCAATCTTCCCCTCGGCTCTCTCGCCCCTCCTGACGGTGACGGCGTATGTCTGTGCCACGACAGCTTGTGACCGTGAGCTGCTGCTTGGTGAGCGAACCAGACTGCTCGTTTCCCGTTCCTCATTTCGCTCCTTCAGCTCTAGGGTCTGATTTGCTGCTCCGCCTCAGCCGTCTGCCCGGCGTTATCCATCCCCGTGACCTTTCCAGAGTCTCTGCTTTCCAGGATGTGTGCCCGGCCTCGAGAGAGAGCTTTCCATTCCGTGCCACTAGATGCATGCCCTGGCATTTGGATTTATTCAAATGCCTATTTTTGCTTGAAGGGTGACCAAGACTGCATCGGTAGTGTGAACGAGTGCCCCTTCCTCCTCATCCTTTGCCACACCACCAACTTTGTCCTCCCCGCAAACCGCATCGGCTGAGTTTGTACTTCTCATCACGCTTGTCCCCGTTTGCCAAGATCGCATGTCTGGCATTTCTACTTAAAAGTATCACTGTAGAATATGAGCTGAAAATAAACAGGATAACAGCTGACAAAAGAAGCTGGAAAATATCGCCTCTGGAAGAGGAATAGCAAAATACGTTGTGTTGTAAAACACAGGGCAAAAACTCTCTGGGAGATATGGACATAGCTTCCGTACTCAGTCAAAGGTACTACCGGCTTTTATGTACGTCGGGGCAACGAGGCCCTGTGAACCTTCCAGAGAGACACCGGCATCCAGGGAGAGACAAGTCTGTGCAGTGCAGGTTGCCTTTTCTCAGTGTCCTGAGCCCTTGCTGCATGACAGCATCACCGTCTGTAGCTGCAATTTTGAGCTACAAATAGCATGAAACATTTTTTCCTTCCTTCGTGCCCGCTATGCCATTCACGCCACCAATGTCCTGCTGCAGACGCATCCAGTCCTTATCCCATTTACCCTCCTCCTTCCCTATATTTGTGCCAGACTTATTTTGAGCCCATTTATGTGAGCCATTAATCATAGCGTGGTTAGTCATTTAAAAATAAAAAGAATTACTGGTCTGTGGACGTGACAAGTCATTTCCAGCTACTGAACAACTTGGCAAGGTTTTTTTTTTCTCTTTGGTTGAAAATATTCTAGATACACCAGGGAGGTTTTTTATCTGTGTGTTAGTATAAGGAGAACATGTAAATGTGTCAGAGGGGGTGAGATGGGAAACAGCCAACTCTTGAGCAGTTGCTAAAAGATGACACTTTGTAAACTATGTTGATAACCCTCTGTGGGAGGAATAGCAAAAACTTAATTAGTACTGAAATATATTAGGAGAAGTCTTATTTTCAGAGTTCTGAATGAAGCCTGCAGGGACAACTTGTCCTTAACTTCTTGCGCAGAAGTACAAAGCCTTGACACCATGGGAAGGCGAGAGGCTTGACGGGGAATAAGGTGACCCACGGTTTCTTGTGACTTAGGTCTGTTCAGTCCACACAAAAGTCTTGCTGACTTCTAGGAAGGACAAAAATCAGGCTTGTCGTTTCTGGGATCTAAACGAAAATGAAGAAATAAATCGTCTTGTCACCTGGGAAAGGACCTCAACTATGAGGTGTCCCAGATCAGTTTCCTGCTGACTCCTTGAGTAATCTTGGGAAAGTCATTGAACCTTTTTGTACTTCACCTCTGTGCTGGCAAATGTCAATAGCGGCAGCAGCTGGGACACAAATAGCTTTTCCACCTTGTCAATATTTTTTGTTTTTAACATACGTTGTGCTTTTTGCATTAAGACATTCCAAAACCCTTTTAAAATTACCTACAAAAGGACAGAGATGGTAGATGAAATAGCTGGTGGCAGCATGCTAGGATCATTCACCCAGCATGTGAGAGGCTCAAGACTAAGTCAAAAGCCTAACTCAGACACCTGAGCCCAACTCTTCTTTAAACGTTAATACCTTAGCTGCCAGGCCCTTGGCTATTGAAGTCAGGCCAGCCTCACTCTAGAGTGGAAGAGACCCTTCTTTCAGATAAAGAGTTTTCAGTAAAAATAGCTTTGGCCCTGCAAAAATTTGCAGTTACCTGATAAGAAGCTGTTCTATTCAAATATTCTTCCCCATTCCAGATAACATTTTGCAGCTTTCACTTTGGACCAGTCTCATCTGGTAGGTGGGCTTTTCGGTGATGCTTCAGTTGAAGTGAACGGAAAACATACTGTCGTGGTTTAACCCCAGCTGGCAATTAAGCATCACACAGCTGCTTGCCCACTCGCCCCCTGGAGTGGGATGGGGGAGAGAATTGGGAAAAAAAAGTAAAAATCATGGCTTGAGATAAAGGCAGTTTAATAGGCTAGAAAAGGAAGGTAAAATAATAATAATAATAAAAACAACAACAACAATAATAATAATAGAATATACAAAACAAGTGATGCACAATACAATTGCTCACTACCCACTGAACAATTCCCAGCCAGTCTGGGAGCTGTGGTGCTCTCCGGCCAACTCCCCCCCATTTATATACTGGGCATGACATAATATGGTATGGAATACCCCTTCGGCTCGTTCGGGTCAGCTGTCCTGGCTGTGTCCCCTCCCAACTTCTTGTGCACTCCCTGTCTCCACTGGCAAGGCAGTATGAGAAGCTGAAAAATCCTTGACTTAGTGTAAACACTGCTTAGCAACAACTAAAACATCAGTGTGTTATCAACACTCTTCTCATCCTAAATCCAAAACACAGCACTATACCAGTTACTAGGAAGAAAATTAACTTTATTCCAGCCAAAGCCAGGATGCATACCATAAACTCTTTGTTGTCAGCGGCATTTAGATGTTGCATTTATCTGAGGAGGCCATTCCAGTCCTGTAGGAGGTCCCTTGGTTTCACTGCAGAACACAAAATAAATAATGAATTAGTAATAACAAAACTGAACAGTGAAAGCCAGTTGCTGAGAGCTATATGGGAGCACTGTCGTGGATGCCTCTTCCACTGTGTGAAAAGTCAGAGATGGCATAGCTGAACAGGAAAACACGGTGAGAAAATCTTTGTATAACAACACAGAAAGAAGCCTAAAAATAGCCCAAATCTCCTTTCTCCACTCATTTAAATAAATCATCTTTCTGAGGAGAACTGACACTTTGCAACCTCACAGCCATATTTATAGGAGGTGGTAATAATTTGCAAGAACGGTCTAAGCTGGGGGGGAAGTAATTGATCTGGGGGGCCATAACAGATTGGTGATGACTGATTTAGACTGCAACATAGTGAGCTGAGATTAAATAGCAGGGAACTTTATAAAAATGTCAGCTGAGCAAGAGAAAAGGCTTTGAGGAGGTGTGAAGGATTCAGAGAGCTTGGGGCGCATAGGGTCAAGGCTTGTGATCTCTCCCGACACTGGGCTTCTCCAGCAACCCAAGACATCGGTACAGGGGATGCTTGCAGCCCTGAGGGATGCTCGGGACAAGTCCCGGCTGCTCTCGGTGATGCTCTAGCTCTCCCTCCCCGCACAAGGGGAGGCTTGTGTGGCAACACCACGGAAAAACAGCCTGTGACACCCAAGCCTTGGAGAATCTGCCCTTGGGCTGCCCAGGGCAAGGATTCTGAGCCACTGGTGTCGGTGTGGTCCGGATGGTTGTCAGCCGTGGGAAGAGCTGAGCAGATGCCCCTGGTGCAGCCAGCCAGCGTCAATGCTGTACAGACAAGACGAGCAACAGCTTTGCTGTCACCTTCAGGAGGCTCCGCGCCATCTCCGCCCTGTACAGAGCCACACGGATGGTTGTTCTGGACTGGGATTCCCAACTCTTCAGCAAAAACCCGTCAGTGAATGAGAAGAAGAGCTGGCCTGCACGACACCTCTCTGGGTGTCCTGTTCCCTGGAGCTTGGGTAGCTCCGAACGCTTCTCATCACAACAAACAGCTCCCTTGTTTCCACTGCAGCTTGGGAGATAAATGAAGGGAAAACCAGCCATGCCCAGGGAAAGGAAGCCCACAAGAAGTTTGGAATATAATTGAAATATAAATGTCAGAGTACCATACTGCGACAAGAAATGCTGCTCTGAGCCACATACATCTGCCCCCCCCTTTCTGTCTTTTAAGATCCTCCCTAGGCTTGCTGGCAGTTTTGTGTGTTAATAACCGCCACACATCGTCAGACATTTACTGTCCGAGGAGGGGTGCTGAAGAACCCATCAAACGCTAATCAGCAAGAGAGTTTTCTTGTGTGACGGGAATCATTTACTCAAGCCTATTTCTAAGATGGGGAGGAGGCTAAAGACAAATCTGACCTTAGCTGTTAAAAGCATCCAGCTTTATTAGAAATCGTTGCTAGAGCACAAGCAATATTTTACAGCTGGTAAAATCATTCCTCCTGGGGGATTTCAACAGTGGAAATTTTTTTCCTTGTACTTTCATGTTCTCCTGTTATACACACTGGAGGGAGAAGGAAGTTATGAGGGATCAGGACGTATTGTAACAGACGTAAGAAAATGTCTGCATCTCTCCTGCTTTCTCTCCTTATAGCACTGTGCAAGTGTTGCCTCTCCCAGGTTTCATGGCCATCTCCATGTGAGAAATTAAACTGCTGCTGCAGCTGCTGCCTCCTCCTTCTTCATTTTCACTCCCATTTCCTGCTCGGTGGTGGGATGAACGGGAGTGAATGCAAGCGTTCATCATCATAGCCACAAAACTGTTTTAAGACATACAAGAGTGCCGTACTTCAGCCACACCATTTCTCATCCTGCAACCAAGCCTGCCAAACCAAAGGGCCAGGTTGTTTTGGAAAGAAGGCTGAAGGGCTGCAGTTGGTCATTCGAGAGCAGTGGCTAAGGTGGCATTTCTGTTTGCCTAGCTGGTCCCTCAGAAGACCACTGCCAGGGACGATGCACTCTGGGATTTCCTGCTGCATAGGGATGGGAAGAAGGCAGGCTAGAAGAGATGGCTCCATCTGCTTAACTGGAAAGCTCCCTGCACTCTGCAAAAGGACGGTACGCAGATTGACTTATGGCAAGGCAGTCATATGCCGTCCAAGACCAGCAGCAGAAACAAACTGCTCCAGACTTCCTCTGTTATCGGCCAACTATTAATCATGTTTGGAGACATAGTCCAAGCTTGTGCATAGCAGATAGGGTGTCCAGTTGCCACTTGGACTTCTGAGAACCCACTCCGTTGTGGCAAGCACAGGCCATGATTAGTGCTAACCATACCGTGAAGTGGTTGCAAGCTGAATTAAAACATGTTGTATGCATAGCCACTAACGTGATTGTTTTGGGTTTTGGGGAAGAGAGTGAAGACAAGATCAAATACAGCACAAGGGAATCCCTGAGAGACAGAAAGACTCAAGCATTTGTATCTCCCAGCTGGAAAGTTGAGTTGTTGAAAGGATACTGTGGTTTTAAGGAAGTTCACTGGATAAAATCTGACAGGGTGATAAAAATAGTTTGCATTTTTGTTCCATCTCCAGCAGCACCCATGTTATTCCCAGCATGGGCATGACTTAGGTCTCAGCCTCCATCTGCCTGCTTAGGGGAGATCATTTCACTGTGTCAGCTGTCTCAGAGTCACAGATGTGCACAGCACTGCTGGCCTGCTGCAGTCAAATTCAGCTATATTCCTTCACCTGCATTCACCTGAGTGACAGCCTCTGCCCTGCCTTCCGCAGCAAATGCCTTTAGAGACCAATCCAACACCCAGTGGTGTCACCTGGGGCTAACCTCAAAGGCACTTGGATCAAATTGTTAGGGTAGGATTCAGCATGTCTAATTTCAGGTGTCTGCAAGGATGCAGTTTATGACTCAGTGGGTTGCCCTGGGTCCTCTTTACAGTCACAAGGAGAAATAAACGCTTTTAGGACCTGATCTGTTTCACTCATTTTAGATGTCTACATGACAATGAGATAACTAGCACTCTGTAAAGGGAGACTATGCATCCCGACATCTAACTCAGGGGAAGATGCCCACATCTGCTCAGCTGCATGCCGCCCGTTGTGACTAAAGGCAGAGAGCCCAGCATACTTGCTCACACTCAGAATTTATACCATCCAAAGCCCTCTGCCAAAACCAGCAAGCCTCTTCACACCTTGAGACAGTACTCAGTATTATGTAGTTCTCAGTTACTCCTTGAAACCTGAAGAAATCAGAAACCGTAAGTGCAAGGAACTCTTTAGTGCAACATCAACCTTATCACGCAAGAGCATCTTCGGTATGTGAAAGCCCAGCCTCCACTCACAGCTTCTGGCGGATGGTTCCAGGCCCTTAATTCATCCACTAACTTAAAAACTTCATAAAAACTCTGTGTAAGAACAATGGATACAATAAGGGAAAAGGAAAAAGCCAGGATTTGCTAAGAAATATGGTTCAAATTGTTCTTACTAAAGCACAGGCAAATGTTTTGCCGAAGCAAGGCACAATAAACCTACAGTAAGTATTTAAAATACCCCAAGTGACTAAACAGTACTTGACCCAGCAAGACCGCAGCTTGAGGTTACTGGCAGCTCATCACCTAGAAACTGATTAGATGGATATATGAAAATAAATAGCTTATTTTCATTGCAAGGAGCAAAAGTGATTTTATGTGAATTAGTAGAGTTTCTTGAAATTATTCCATTTCTTACATTATGAAGTGATATTTTTAACAACAATACATAGTATTTGTAACACAGTAAGTAGTTTTGCTGTGAATTTGTCTAGAAGGTTATGTGACAGGAAAAACAGGGAAAATATATCTGTATTGAATTTGACAGGCAGGGACTTTTCCATCTTCCATAACTCCAATTATTTCACTTGCATTTGATCAGAATGAAAAAGCCACAGAAGACTTAAAATTGACTAAAAACTCACATCTTCTAACAGTTTTGTGGACTGTCTCTAGATGCTTATAAATCTGAGCGTCACTTCAGTGTTTAACAACTGGGGATTTTTAAGCTAACATGTAATTGTTGGTTCATTCTGGCTTGTGGCACCAGATAGTTGTGGTCCAATCTGGTCTAACTAACGGTGTCCTCTCTACATCCTGATTTTTTGCTGTTGCGGTTCTTACGCTACTGGTTGCTAAATATGTGGAATCCTCAATATTTTAAGCCCTGAATAGAATCATAGAATATTTCGAGTTGGAAGGGACCCATAAGGATCACTGAGTCCAACTCCCATACAGACCATATATTTATTTAGTGGGCTTGATTCTGTACCATCTTTCACCGGGAGGTGACGTGGTCTCTTTGCAATGGAAAGGACCTGTAAATGACACAGTTGCCTCCGTTGGTTCCCTAGACAGTGCACGCTACTCTCCACATGCCCGTGGGCCACACCGTGAAGAGGAAAGATGAGCAGTCCGCATGTGCTGCACGCTAGCTGTTGATCTGACCACGTGGGAAGGAGCATTGCAGGTGACAGTAAATTAGAGCTGAGTTTAAATTTTTTTTTTTTTGCCGGGGGGGGTGTCTGACACTGCTTCTGCTCCGACTCCCTGACGCAGCGCTGGCGTGGACCACGCTGTCTCCGGCGGGTTTGCTGTGGCAGTGCCCAGCACAGAGTCCCAGGGCCACCGCAGCCTCCTTCAGCCCCAGACGTGGGGAACGACGTGCACCGCTGAGTCGGCCGCTCGCGCCGGCCTGTAGCTTAAGGGCCGCAAAATTAAAGGTCTCTCCACTGCGTTGACAGCTGGATCCGTTTTGGTTATGACTACCCTCCGGCATCGCACTGCTTTTTTGATTATTCCGACTGGATGACGCTAAGCAACGCTCAGCTGAATTTTTCAGACTACAAACAGCTTTGTGAAACCAGAGTGCCCCTGCCACACAGCCCTGGGTGAGTACCATCATTCTTTCTCAAAAGCCAGCTTCAGACAGCAGCATCTCTGTTTGATACACCCTTTCCAAACATCAGGATTTATTCTTGGGAGCACACAATACCCTGGGTCTGTATTAAAGAACTCATTGTTAGAGCCCACAGGACTCAATAAATACGTCCCGATCTTCAGCTTGCCATTTTAAAGGAAATAATGTCAATTATATAGATAAAACTAGGAAAAAATTGCCTCACGCTTCATCTGCCTACGATTAACAAACCATACCCTGAGCTGAGACTGGAGAAAGGGCACCATCCAGCCTGGCTGTTTTGGGAGCTCCTGGAAAGGACATCATCTGTCTTGAAAGCCCTGCGTAACGCTCGGCATTGCACACCATTGCTCCAAGGGCTCCTCTCCGCAGGAACAGCTGGCACAACCACCCTTTCTCCACCAGCGTGGATCCCTGTGGAGCTTCACGCTGAAGCTCTTTCCCCATCTCGCACCTCTGCGGGAAGCCGGTGCGGGAGGTCCTGGTGTGCTACAGTTGAACGTGCCTGCTGTCTGCAGCCAGTTCTACCCAGCGTTTATTTCCCGAACTACCTCTGGCGTTATTCAGCTAGATCCCTGCCTGGTGGAGACAAGCGTGTGGACATGAGGGAATCGTGAAAATCAATTGCAGTGAAGTTTGCTGGCGAGAGGAGTGCCACAGGCAAAAAAGGGAAAACACACCAAAGATGTGGGGACCTGATAGATCAGCATGTTTTACTGAGAGAAAACTAAGCCATTTTCAGGGTCCCAGGTCTCAGTTTTAAGGAATTTTTGTAAAACCATTGACTAAATTGAGAACCACAGTCTTCTACCCCCATCTCTGCAGCGCTGTCTGCCTCCGAGGTCAAGTGGGCAAAAGCAGCTTACGCTCTTGGCAGCAAGGCAGGGATTTCGCAGGAGATGGGAATGGCCCCAGATGGAGTGACCTTCAGAGTGAAACTCTTTTCTTTAGCCTGTCTCGATGAAAGGAAGAGAAAAAAAGGAAAGAAAGAGAGAAAGCAAGGAAAAAAGAGAAAAAGAAAGAAAGAGAGAAAGAAAGAGGGAAAGAGACAAAAGAAGGATAGAGGAGGAGAGAGAAAGGAAAAAAGGAAGCCAGGAAGGAGGGAGGAAAAACTGGAGACTAAGTGTAGGCGAACTGAAGGGGAAAAAAGCTGAGAGGAAAGATTAATAAATTACAAAAAAAATATAAGGAAAAAAAGCCTCTAAGCATGATTACAGAACTACATGCAACCTTACTAGTTTGTGCAGAGCTCTGCATAAATTGGTGGGTCTGGTTAAAAGCCTAGGGAGACAGGTAACCCCCTCCGGAAGGAAAAAGAAATCAGAAGGTTTCCTTACTCATGGGCAGTGTTATGCTATTCTTCTTTTCCTCAACTATTCCAGAAACTTACATTATGGTCATTGCTTCTACTCATTTGTGCTCCTTTGCATTGTAAAGCAGGAGAATGACTTCACCGTACAGACAAGGGAGGAACTTTGGGCCACCCTGAAATTTTGCCATCTCTAGTGAAGAAGGTTTAAATAGTGACAGAAGCTTTACAGCACAACACAGGCAGAGAAACAAGACACTCCATCTTGGGGAGATGACACATACCAACTTCTAGGCTTGTTACTGATGTCCGATCAGATACAACCACACCGGATTATCCTGGCAGGAATGGTAACACGCAGCACAGAAGGTGCAAACAGCCATTTTAACTCACCGCAGGAATACATGCACTCACACACTACGCATTTTGAGGATGTTATCATGCAAAAGGGACACCCATCAGCTGAAGAGAGGCATAAAGCATTTGTGCCTTCTCAACACATGCCTGCCCCAGGCATTTTTCTATATAAACAAGCTACTTCTTGAAAACAAAGGACTGAACCTCAGACAAGTATTTATTGGGCACACACCTACTTAAAATGCTGGTTTTGCTGCCAAAGCACCAGGCTCAGGAAAAGAGAATAAGGAATAAAAGTCAAGAACTTTTGAATTGAAGTCCTTGAAAAGCAAAGACTCATGAAACCACAATGGCTGTGAGTAAATGTCTTGTCTGAATGCTAATTCTTGCCACTGAAAAAGTACATATAACGTCAACAATAGCAACAAGGAAAAACATGCATGGTTTAAACAAACAAACAAAACCCCTCCAAAACCACCCCAAACCCTCCGCGGTGCTGGAATACAATTACTCGGGTATGTATTCCCAAGGAGCAGTTTTTATCAGCCACTGGCTGGATTACATTTTCTCAAACAAAAAAATTGTATGTGTGTGACTTTCTATCACTTCATGAAAACAAAGTTATGTAAAAGCCGGTTATTTGCAGCATAACCTTTCTGAAGAAACGTCAGCTGATGTCAGGTAATTATTTGTCACCCGAATCTAATACTTTCCGCCCCGTGCCAAGTCATTTTCATGGGATCTGCAGGGTGTGATGTGGATCAGAAATACCTTTGCCATCCGTCACTGCTGAAAATCACTGGAGCTGGATCCATCTGCCTGTGTTTACCCAGCAACCAGAGTCGCGTTGCTAATGCGAAGGTCGCCCCATGTGAACCCATCAATCAGCGAGCTGGCGTTTTCAGCCCCGTACCAATATCAGAAATAAGTTCAAGGGAACAGCTTTTAACCCTTCCCTGTTTCTAAATGGTCGGATACATCCGTCCTTCATGGAAGTAATTTTCAAAAAGTCACATCCAAAGTGACCTTCAGTACGCAAGTTAAACGCCGTACCTATAAGATACCCCTGTCACCTCCCCATCCAAAACTGTAATTTACCCGCTGAATACATCGCAATATAGGTAGTGTAGCTAACCGAGTTGTAACTGCTGGATATAAATGTCAAGAAAACTCCTGCAGTATATGCTCTAAACTATCACTAGCTCTACTAAGAATACAGTTTAAACATTTCAACTCAAAACACAGTGTTACATTTAATGACAAGTAGCTTTTGGTTTTCTATAAAGTTTAAATGGTTCCTGTATTTGTTTATTCCTAATCTAATTCTTTTGGAAGGTCTATGACAAGATTATAAATGTAGTCAGCTGCTCAGTCATACTTTAAGGTAACATGCTACGTGCCTTTTTACTTTGTACAGACCTATGCCTTCACGCTCTTTTTGTGATTAAAGCTAGCCAGACTAATTAATTCAAAAAATTATTTCTATTTCTAAATTGTCTGCAGACAGACTGGGATTTCCGCTAATTTCTTTCTTGTCTGAAATCGTTCAATGGATGCTTTGTCCAAGCATACTTCAGACCGTAAACTCTTCATAACTGATCTGCAATGACTGATCCAACCATCTCATGTTCCCAGTACTGGGCCTGGGAGAGTTGTGTGTCTGTGTGTGGGTTGGACCCTGAACAGAGACAAAAAGATTTTGAAAAAGGTGTGTGCCAGAAGGATTCACAATTGCAAGACCTGAAGTAGCTTATCTTGGAGCTTGTGGAAAATAAACATATCTAAAAAGGACAAGTTCTTCATGTACCACTGAAGCGTATCCACCTCTGGGCAATAGTTCATAATAGTAGCTTAAATTTCCCAAGAGGTTGAGGTCAGAGAGTGAAAAATATCAACTGAAGCTAAGGGAGTTAATTCTGATTGGGGGCAATCTACCTCCTGTAGGTGGACCCTGGCCTGGATGCTGACTCTATAAAATTTTAACCCTATGACAGTATCCTGAAGCACTCAGTTCAACAGTTGAGATGACCCACGTTATAGCTTGAGCTAATAAAAGCTGGTCTTTTAAGAAGTTTAACCCTGTTGTGTTCCCAGTCTCTTTGTGAAGGAGACAGTTAACTATGAAATAATCCATAGCATTTCCCTATGTGTCCTAGATTATTTCACTACTTGTTTTTTATTTATCTGGCTGCTTTTGGTTTTTAATAAAACTGTTTTAAAACATGTACTCTTAAACAAGGTTTATAATACAAAATGGAGTGATCAATTGAAGGTCACCTTGTTTTGAAAAAAATAACACTGTTTTTAGGTGATGCAATTGTGTGAAAAATTCTGAGAAATAAGTGTTTTACAGCATGTTTTTGCAGCGTCTCCCGCTCATGCTTGAACCATTAACTTACATCAATTCTCGCCTGTATCGTTCCTCTAAAGCGTTGCAACGGGGAATGATTTTGGCTTCTTAGGTGTTTTGTTGCTCACACAAAATCCAGTGACAAGTCATCAGAATGCCTGTGATGAGATGGTGGTCTCAGCAGCTTTCTGCAGCGGCAGAGATGACAGTGTGAGGTGCTAATACAAGTCAGTGATTAATGGGATATAAGAACCCAGATAGATTAGATTGGATTAGGCATGCACACGCTTCATTTAAATTAAAACCATCACAAAAAAAAAAATACAAATCCTGTGTTTTGTTGCCTTGCCAGGGAGACCAAGCTATTCCAAGTCACTCCCTGGTTTTCCAGTGCCAGGAAGCGTTCACTCAAAGAAGTCTTATGTAGCCTGGCAAATCATGGTCTCTAGACCTGAACTCTTTCTGTCTACTACCTGTTTTATACCTGTCACTGCAGCAGCAAAGACAGATAAAGGAACCAGCAACAGGTTCCAGGGTGACCCTAGCCCTGGCCATATTGCAAGTTACACTGCTGTAGACAAAGGTGGGATTTAAAATCAACCAACCCATGTAAGCAGTCACCCCTGATCCAGTAATAATGTGGGTTATATGGTGTTAACTCAAGGTAGTGAAGAGCTGTTGCTTTATTTTTTGTTCAAAAAATTGAACAAATATTAATCAGTTGAGAATAATCGATGCTACAGCAGCAGCAAGTAGCTCAGTGTAGTACTATTAAAACCAACCAAAATTCAAGCTGTGTCACAGATGTACTCACTGTGCCTCATTTTTCCACAGATGAAACAGGGCTGCAATGCTTAGCAGAGTTTGCTGTTTGTAGGAACCCGTGGTAAGGATTGTAGGAATCCGTGGCTATGTGTTACCACGCACTGGGACATCAAGTGATCTCCTCCTTATAGACTCCTCTGAAGTTTTTCCTTCCCTGTAGGACCATTAAGACAGTTCTCTTATGAGCTAGAATTTCCTGTTCTGCTAGCTCATACGTCAGCCTCAACAAAGCTGGGTTCATGCAAGCACGGTTTAAGCCGCCTCTTCCTTCATGAAACAAAATGCAGCAGTAGTTAGGTATCTTCCTATTATTTCTGTGGACACTTTAACTTGAAATACTATGAGGTTTTATTTTTAAAAAAATCCTGTGTATTTTCTTTTTTGTGCCAGATCATGCTCTCCCCTTTCCTCTCGGTGCTTAAATACTGAGTGACTTTAATGGAATTGCTGAGATAAGGAATATGGAAGATTAGTGTGTTGCCTCAGATGCAGCTCCTCACATGAGCGAGAGAAGTGTGCTTTGGCCTTTAGAGATTTTTCCCCTCGCCTGCTTCAAGGTGTTGGTAAGTCACTGCCAAGTCAGAGCCCTTCATATCCAACACGCTCTAATCCAACATTGTTTGATCCCAGGAAAATACTGAGGGGCCTACTCTGAGAAACCTGGCTCAGCTAGAGAAAGGAGCACATCAATAAGCAGCTTGGCTGGGTATCTGTACCGCGGCTAACACAAAGTTGTTCATGGATGTGGACAGGGATGACCACCACCAGTTCAGCGCAGAGACCCGAAACCAGTAACAAACCAGCAGGCAGTGCCACGCCTCTGGACCGAGGCACCGATACGCTGCCAACGCTTCAGCGAAGGTTTCCTCCAAAGCTTTTTTTACCACAACTAGCAAGAGAAACAAAAACATTTGTGAATGCACTACTGCTGAGCTCCGTCCTACCAGCGGTGCTCACAGCCGTGCTCGGAAGATACGCAGACCTGTCTGTAGTAGTGCAGCTTGGGCTTGAGTGCATCCAAGAAAGGATGACAAATTAACTTCTGCTGCTCCAACATCTGAATTTTAACCTGGAGCTCTCTGCTGGCTCCGAGCACCCCTTTCCTGGACAGCAGTGATGAGCGTGGTGGGAGCAGCGAGGGACACCTCGGATGGGGACTGCCTGAGGTCACTGAGAAGGTCCCTCACCGTGCTGTGGTACCACGGTGCCCTTTGGAGGGAAGAGGGCAGTGAAGGGAAAAGAGAGCAAAAGGAGCGTTTAGGAGTGAATTAGTTAAAAAAGTTACTCTCCATGTGAACCTGTCAATCTTCTGTAGGGGATTAGGCCCGCCGGGGTGAGGAAGCCGAGGCGCGCGCGCGCACACACACACACACGCTTTCGCATAGTGTCGCTAAGGCCTTGCGGTTAATTATAGCTCTGAAATCTGACAGAGAAAAATTAGAGGGGAGAGGGACAGCTGCGGGATCCCGGGGTGTAGGGTCTGATTTCCAATGTAATCTGCAGCCCACCAAAGATCTTCACTTTGGAAAAATAAAGTTCAGCCATTTCTAGTCCCTGCCTGCTGCTTTTCCATTGCCTCATGTGTGCCGTGAACCTCTGAGCTCCTAGCAGGGTCCCCATCGCAGCGGCCTGGCCCATGCTAAGCAAGGGTGGCTTGTGCCAATGAAAAGTATACATAAGTCGGGGTTGCTCAGACCTCCTTCTTTTCCTTCTGCCCTGCTTTTCTTTCCAGCTTGTTGCAGGAGACGCGTCAGGAAGACTAGTCCTAGTTTCTTTCTTCCTAGGTCTGCCTGCAAACCTCTCCTAAACTTGAAATTAAAATGAGGTTGGCGAGTTTTACCTTTTCCGATCACACGTCATTTGGCTCTTCTGGCCTCCAGAGCCGAAGCCTCCAGAAACAATCCTGTTGATCCCACATTTTGAGGATAAGGCTAGTACAAGGTCTGTGTATTGCATCTGCCTCCCTTTGGAGCATGGGAGACTTCAGGGGGTCTTGCTGCCCATCCTGAACCTGCTTACCTGCTTACATGTAATGATCTCATCTTAAAAAAATGGAGACCTCATAAGGTGGTTGCAACGAGAGCTGAAAGGGAGAGTCCAAAGATTACACAAAGCTGGGGTCATTGTGTTTGAGGTTGGTACCTCTGGTCTGGGTTACGGTGGTTTGAGAGTCATTTTAATGTACACAGGCAAGTAATAACTCCTCAGAGGTCTAAAGTGCAGTCAGGATTTGGGACCGCGTCTCCACTACAGGGTCAACACCATTGTTGAATGCAATCGTAACTTTTAATGCATCTTGGAAGGACAAAGAAGCTCCAATGAACTGGAAAATATTAGTGGTGTGCCAATGCTTGAAGAGTAAATGTGGCGGGGAATTATAGGCCACTTCGCTTAGCTTGACAACAACCTGAGGCAAAAATCACGTACTGGCTGATCAGAAGATGGAAAATCCTACACAACATTAATAACTTCTTTATGTTAGGAATTTCTCATAACAGTTCCTTCTTTAGTATTACGATTGTTTACCAGTATTTTCCAAGGAAGATTAATTTAAAACATCCATACCAGCTTAATGTCTTGTTGTACTACCAGACATGTATTAAATGTGATTCATCTTCACCCTAAGAATAAAGTGCAAACCTCACACAAACCCAGACCCCAGACTCTGCTAGAGCTCATTAGAAGTTAAGCACAATGCAAAATATCACGTTCCTTTTGAAATCTATGACAAATTATTTTTAAATTGTATAATTATGGTTAACTAAATTCTCATTTCCCTATTCATAGCCACTCATCCAGAATACACTACAGCTTCCTAGACTTCTTTTGGTAACAGATACAGTCAGGCATAGAATCATAGAATCATCTAGGTTGGAAAAGACCTTTAAGATTATTGAGTCCAACTGTAAACCTAACACTGCCAAGTCCACCACTAAACCATATCCCTAAGTGCCACATCTACATGTCTTTTAAATACCTCCAGGGATGGTGACTCAGCCACTGGTTGGCCAAGCAGGCAGACATCTTTAGGACACAGGTGAAGCAGCTGAACACGTTATCAAACCCATTTCCTTCAATCAAACTTTCAACAGAGGTCAGCTGGCACAACATTAACCAGAGCTATCCTGCTGCAATGTAAAACAGGCAGGTTAGTTAAAATTACATTTACCAGTGACTTGAGCCATAAAAGTCTGGCTTTGCCCTCACGCAAAGATCCAAAGAGCTGGTTTGCCCGCTCTCTGTAGTAGACAGTAAGCAGCAGCATGGGTGCAAAGGTGGAATCAGATTGCTCAAAGCCTTGTCCAGCTGTGTTTTGAAAATCTCCAAGGATGAAGATCTTAGAAAAGTCCAAGACGACATTTCTTCCTTCACAAAATACCCATTCCCCTTTGGAGAGAACATTTCCCCTTTGCTGGGCTCCTAAGAATAAAATCCTCTGTATCCATGTACTGATTTACAGCCTCTTCTGTGTTCTGCTGGCTTTGCAAAAGAATCCCTTTCCTGTTAACCCATGCGTGGGGGCATGCCCCAGGGGACACAGATCCAGTAAGCTAACATCACCACCCACATGGGCTTTGCAGGTCCCGCCTGATGCACACGTTCACTCCAGGTCAAAAGTTTTTCTTGCAGCTGATCGTAGCAAGAGAAGAAGCCTTGTTCCAGCATAGCCAGGTGATGGTGGACGACGACACACGTCACCTATCCGTACGGTTCCAACCTCAGTGCAGTCACCATGATAGCTAGCCAGTTAGGTGGTTTCACCTCTCAAGAATGCTTTGGGACTGCCAGATGGAGGCTCTAGTCAAAGGCAAACCACCGTGAGCCTGATTCTCTACGAACTCACCCCTTCGTGTCATTCGAGAGAAAAACGGCTGAAGGTGTAAAGACAGCCTAAGCAAAGCAGGGAATCTGGTGCTGTGGGGCTGCTATCGCGACCGCTGAGCCACCCACAGGGAGCCAGGGTTCCCAGAAAGGCAAGTCTGCGACGTGTCCCCAGGCAAATCGGGCTTGCGCGTGTCTTTTTGTTGCTACACTGCATTGAAACCTTGCTTTGGAGGCCTGCCTTAGCGGGCAATGCCGAGATTAGGTCCAGAGCGCTGACAGATCCTGTAGCCACAGAGCTGCTTAAGCACTTGCTGTTTTCTCCATCAGGGCAGAAATTGCTCCCTATTTAACTGCTTACACCACAGCTTAGAGAGGATGTAGCCTGAGAAATTACCGAGTATTATAACACCGTAGTTACCCACAGCTCAGCTGCTGTCATTTCTGCTTGTCTTTATTTCCTTCCCTTGCCCTCAACCCCTTCATTCTCCTGCCTTACCCATCAGCCATTCATTTTCTCTTCTTGGTGTTTTTTGTTCCTATGCCTCCTTTTTACTCTCTTTCTCCGAACCACTTCTCCTCCCCTCCCCCTGCCCTGCATTTTCTGGCAGAGTTTTGGACTCTGAGTTCAGTTTTATTCTTCCCTGGAGAAATGACTTAATGCCTTGGCTCTAATGAGCAGTTTGCTAACTGCGAGCCCTTGCTGCTTAGTCTGTGTGGAGATGTGCATGCCAGTAATTGGGAGCCCCATTTTTCTTCTGCTTTGCTTTTCTTCTCCCCCCGCCCCCTTCTTTTCCCCAGTCTCATTTAGCCATATGATGGCTGAAGAGAGCAAAGAGTCAGACGACTTGGTAAGACCTTTTGTATTAGATCACTGCTGTTCAGGCGCTCAAGAGAACAAGCTCAACAGCTCAGGGAGCACGGACTGCAACAGGAATGAGCCTCCCGGGTATATATAAGGTTTCCCCTGTCGGGATATTTTCCCATTTATTTTGCAAGCAGATTAAGCTGCCCATGGATTGCATATGCTCTGCAGGGTGGACACTGCTCTGGGTTGCCATCTGCGGAGGTATGTGTCAGCTGAGCCCTGCTTTCCCAGGGCTTTGGTTGGCTGAAGCCAGTCTGTTCACCAAGAACTTTCCAATGCTCCCAGCTCTGACCAATTCCCCTCTACCTCATAAACACAGGATTTCTCTAAGTTTTAAAGGCCCTCGGGTGCCCTAACTTGATCTGTTCCATTCAACCACTTCCTGTAAACAGACATTTATGGTAATTTTAGAGGCCACCGGGGCCCCTTCTCTATTCAAAGTGAACCTTTGCTCCCAAACGTCTAGACTTTGACCTCCTCTTTCCCCAGCTTTCATGCTCAAACGCTGCCGTGCTTCCCACTCCCGTGTTTGCCTCTGAAGTGCCTGGTCCAGCCCCTCTGGTTCTTTCTCAGTCTTCACAGCTGCTGAACACCCTACTTGTGAGAAGACACCAGCAGAGTGGTAGCTGGCAGGACTTCCTCCTGCAAAGTAGTGGCAAGGCACCCCACCAGCAAGAGGCCAAGCTTCAGGGTGCTGCAGCTCCCCATAAAACAGAGGCTGAGAATACTGAAGGGACCTTGGATGCAGCTCACAGAAGGTGACAGACTTTTAAAGTCATTTTAGTGCCTGAAAAAGCTCAAGAACACAACGTTTTGTGCTGAAAGAGCCACTGATGTTTCTAAAGCTGTAGTTCACGTCACCAAACCACAGAATTAGCCACTTCCCAGAGATATCCGCCTGTCTCCTGGGTGGTCGTTTCAAAGTCACCTAGCGGCTGCTGTCCTGCAACGAAGGGCATCCTCCTGCCTGCTTTCTTGGGATCCACCAGGGCCTAATGCTTGGTGAAACCGCGTGTGCACCAGCCAGACGGTTGGCTGCTGTGGCAGTGCCAGCGCCCGCAGCTATCCGCAAAATCTAGGTAGCCTTTGTTCATTGCTGTGTGCCGTGCATCCAAGAAAGAGGCTCCACTTGGCTGCATCCAAGACCTGGATTCATTGCCTAGTCTGGGACCCACATGCAAGACCTTTATTCTGGGTGCGTTCCCAAGAGCTGTACATGACAGCAATCGGTATTTCTTCAGCGCACAGCCTGGACTCTCTGTCTTGAAAACCCAGTTTTTCCTTTTGTCGTTCAATACCACATCCTCCCATCCAAGCCGTAAGTTGCTAGTAAGACCTAAAGCCCATCATTGATAGAATGCATAATTAAAAACATTACAATCAACCTGTTAGCTAAGCTGATTAACAGTGGTCAGTTAGGTCTACAAAGTCTCTTGCACTCATACTTGGCTCTGCAAGTTTAACCAGGGTGTCAATGATGTTGATCTCGGGAGACAGTCAAGGATTTTGTTCTAGTGATTCCACATCTGAGGGCTGCTGTGCCTCGGACTGCTGCTGCTGTTGTCTGGAGCTCTATATCTCACTCTATTTGGGAACTGGATAAAGTAGCTGCTGTCCTCCCACAGACTCAGCCCATCACAGGTGATGACCTCATATCATCATGGATTAACGCATCATTTTCAAGAAGTGGAGGCAGTTTCCAACACCATGAATCCCATCTGACTTTTTTTTCCCCTTATTCGATTTTTTTCATTTTGGCAGGTCTCTAGTATCTCTGACATCAGCTTCTAATTGTTCGGACCATTCTTGGCTTTAGTTTTCTACTCAGCAAAACATCAGAAGGTGACAAGCCATGCTGACAATCTGCAATTTAAGAGAGCTAAATATGGATCAGAGTCTGACTAAGCATTCTTCTTTAGTTATTTTTACACCATTTCCCACCCATCTGTTGTATTGGGAATAATAGTAATTAGTAGTCCATGTCCAAACCCCAAATTCACCTGTAACTGCTTGAACTCATGGCCACAGATTGGCATTGATTTATCAGACCTCACTGCATCAGTAATGCCATGTAAAAGAAAATTATATTTGACAACTGCTTAAATTGCAATAGCATACACCAAGCGTATCTTATGTTGGTTAAAATAGTAGTGCAGAACAAGCACATAGTGTTTTTGCAGATAACACAAATAAACATGTGCTTACCTTTCCCCATGGAGCAATTATTCTTTTGCCAGGGGAAGTGTCTCCCTGCTCTTTTATACTTTTTAATGACATGGATTTTTTTCCTGCAGTATATTAAAACTCAACAACCTCACACCTTTAAACAAAATTCCGCCTTGCAATGAGATCTTACCCTCAAACTGGTGCAGGGGGCTGTCCTAGCCATTCTCAGCTAGCAGTTTGGAGAGTATCTCCAGCTGTAGCTCTAGCAGTCAGAGTCCGTGTTTCATCTGAGAGCTACCATGGTTTTGGCTTTACTTTGTTTTATTTTAAACCAAAAATATCATGTATGCTATCTAGGTTTGAACTTTGCTCCACTGTTCTTCGATTTAATGTTCTAAAACATCTCTGAAACCACTGAATCTTTCCCAGATCTGTCGTTCCTCTTCAAATTGTACTCTCGTACCTAAAAAAGAAATATGTATATTGTACAGCATGAGAGGTTACGGGGTCCCTTTTGGCAATGTTAGGGAGGTTTTATGGTCAGTTCAGCTAACACTGGCCTCCCATAAATAAAGAAGTGAAATTTTACACCTGTGGATTGGGGCCAAAGCCGCCTTCTCTATTTGAACATGCTGACGCTCTGTTTTTGTTGGTGTGTGTGACATATAAGCCACTGCTCTCCAACCCTGACCACACTGGTATAGGAAAGCCATACTGATACCCTCCTCAGAGGCATCTGTGGACAACTTGCTTTTGCATTTACTGTTAGAGTCTCCCGGGATTCCAGCCTCTTTCATTAACTCCTTCAGCTTTGCCAGCTGTTAAAAGTTTGCACTCTGTGTCTTCTGGACACCTCTCAGTGGTCATTTCCTACATTCCTTTCTGAGCTTCATGAGCACATCACACTTGACTACTTTCTCCCAGCCTTCTTCCATCGCAGGCGTTTGTTGATCTGTCACACTCTGCGTGCCTGTGTTCTACAGTTGCTACTTCAAGTAAATGAGCTAGCTGCAAACTTTCCTATGCACTACACTGGTCCGAGGAATCTCTCTGTGGCTTTCTGATCTCTTGGGGCAGCAATACTGGTGTTCTTCTGACCACCCCGAGATCCGTCGTCACATGTTATTGCTTTAATATCTCTCCCCGCTCTTTCTTACACTACAAAGAATTTGTAATTTTTTCAGTTTTACTCCAGCAACATGAGCTCTCCTTTAAGATGCCTGAGGACTTGGTCATGCTCTCCCCCTGTTTCTCCCCAGGTTAAGATGATATGCAGGACCTATTACCATCCATACCATCCAAAATGCTGCAGCCATTATATACACTTTTCAGTGGAAGTAATATCACTACATTTTTACTGGCACCTATGTGTAGACAATCTTTTACAGTTAGTGTCCAGCACAAAAGCATAAGTCTCATTTAGTGGTTGGTGAGTCCATTCATCTTGAGTTACAGCAAGAACAGCCATTGAGCCTGTGGAAAAGCCATCTATGTTATCTTCTGATCCACACTGTGGATGCTCTGTTGGACTATGCAATGCATAGCAAAGTCATAGGAGCTGTTCCTTTTGCATTTAGTTCCTCTTCCTTCAGAAAAAGACTATCAGTGTGCACTTGAATATGTTGGTTTTGCTTGACTCTGGCTGAACACCACATGCTTTTCTGCTTCTGCTCATTTTTTTCCCCAGTGTAGTTGAAATCTCTGTCATGTTGCATACCCTTCCTCCATTCCTCCCCTCCAGCATCAGGCTGCCCGCCAGTACCATGTTCTGCACAGACTTTTACAGCCTGAACAACCAACCTGTGCACAGTCCTCACGGAGGGCTCGATGACCTGCACTCTACCTTACTGCTGTCTTTCTCTGCCCAATTATGTTCCAGAAAACATCCAGGCAAAGTATGACAACAGAAGTAGTCACCAAAGCCCTCTTTTATCCACAAACACGTTTGATTTCTATTAAATTGCTTGTTAAATACTTCTGTGGCTGTTTTTCATCCTGAAAGCTATTCGCTTTGCCGGCTCACTTTCGGTAGCCTATGCTTGTTCACTTAACAAGGGTATTTCCAATCTCTGAATGGTTGACTGAACTTTTTATAACTAGGAAGGATAGCAAAGCAATTTCAAGGCAGAGACGCAAATACTTCTAGAAAACACTTTGGAACTAATTTCATGACATGTTGATCTTCCCTGGACTCGGTAACTTATCTCTGGGGAGCTCCAGACTGAGCTCTGCACAGCCCTTTGTTCAGTGTTCATTGTACTTCCCTATTTCCTGTCATTTTTTGTAACTGAAATCTATTACAGTCTTAATTATATTAGCCACTGTTAAGCATATCAAACCATGGAACTTGGGTTTTTTTCTCAATAATTTGGAAAATTTAATTTAGCTTTTAACATGACAACATCAGCTACAGGATTACTAACTGTGATTCAGTAATTTAGATACAAGCTACCACATAGCTATTGCTCTTTTAGTCTAGCCTTGAAGAATAATGAGAAACTTACTTCTTTCACACAGGAGATTATTTGTAATCTGCTTGAACTTTATAGCGTATAATCACTGACCTCAACCATACCATGCTGGATCTGCCTCACGACTACATCAAGACCTGAAAGTTTTAAAAATGGTATAAAAACAACTAGAAAAAAAGATGCCCCAAAAGCCAGGCATAATAGATTTTTAAAGCTGAATTTCATGATTTTTAACATGGGGAGCATTTACTGGAGTGTCTGGAAATCATTCTTGTGGGCAAATACATGTGAATTAGCAAAACCCCTAATCATAGCCTAAACTGAACTGAGCTCCTATCTTAAGATTTTCTAGTAAGATTTGTCACTGCTCTGCTTATTTCTAACTGATTTTTCAATGATTACCAGCTAGCAAAGGTATGGGTAAAGGCTTCTGATCTCATTTGTTCTCGGCCATCGCTTGTATTGCAATGTCACAGGCTTTCACGCTCCTTCGCAGGGGAATACTCATGTCCGAGCAGATCTAAGTAAAACTTTATAGGGCCTGCAACAAACAGAAAGGCTAACTCCCCTCTAATTCCTGTAAACTCATGCATTAAATTCCAACTTTTGAGCAGCAATAAAGACAACTGAATTACATTTGATTGTCCCGGCTGTATACCTTGTCTGCAGTCTGGTCACAGCTTTCCTCTCCAACCTACTGTCAGATTTCATCGTCAGCCACATTTTACTTTGAGACAACGTGAAGATGGCTGCGCAGCCTTTCCAGGTTTTTTTTTTACAAACCATGACTCCCAAATTCTGCGATATTCCTGGAGCACCCGAGGAGGATTATAGTCTCAAAGTTCGCACAGACTTATAACGACTGCAAGTAGCAACATGACAGACAGAACTATAAAACAATTTCTACAGTAATGCTCTTCTAACATATGTATAAGTCTCTGAGATTTTCATTTGGTGGACCAAAGCATACCTATATTCAGTGGGATTCACGCTGCAAGTTTTTTTATTCTTGTATTATTTTTGGAGGAAAGAGAAGCATGTCTTCCTTAGTACACTGGAGAGATTAATGTGGAAACCAGCCTTAAACTGGGAAACGGCATAGCAATGTGTCTGTTAATGAGGATTATGAGTTTTTCTAACTTTTAGGGAAATTACAAGATTATTTCTGTTTCAAAATTTACTTGTGCTGAAATACATAGTATCAATAATAAATTTCAAGCTGGAGCTATGAACTCCTAGGTCTGTCCAGCTACATTTAAACGCCAGGTGCATTTGAAAAACAGTGCCACAGCTGAGGCATAAAATTACTTCCCCAAAGCCATAACTCTACTCCATAATATTATTACAATCCCACTTTTTTAAATCTCTATAAAAAAATCTTCAAGGACAGAAAGTCAAGGACACAAACTTGGGAGCTGCTTATGCAATATTAACGTGTGATTGCAAACTCATTTTCCCATAGGACGCCTACCTCCATCAACTGGCAAGAAGGCCGCAAGGCCCCAGCTCAGGAGGAATCCAGGCTGAGCAGCGAGAGGATCTTTCTTATGGAGGACACTCACATCATCTGCTGCAGGAGCTGACAGGCGTGAAGCAGAGGAAGGGGAGAAATATAACAAGACATCCTTTATACATTATGGATTTTCCTACGTTGCAAGAAACAACGTAGGAATTAAAAAAAGGAGAAAAAGTTTGGGTCGTCTGCCAGACCTGGATGACTAGGCTCACAGTTTATCCTTTGAACTAAGGGTTTGTATCCCCATTTGATGCTCTGTTTCCCCCACAGGCTGTGTCTTGCTCCTGGAACCATCTCTATTCTGTCTGCGCAGCAGGGATGAGCCCACGGGCACACCAAGGGCTACCTCTAGTCTAACTGCGATGCTGAACAACTGCCTGGTCCCTGCTGCACCCAGTCACTGGAGACACCAGCAAGGAAGCTGGTGAGAAGGAAAGAAGTGGGAGAGAGGGGAAGGAAAAGGGGAAACCTCTGTCCCAGTCAATATCCAACACTGGAGCCATGGGGTCAGGAGCATGCCTAGAAAACATTGGGTCGTCAGGAGACAAAGCTGCCAATGCCTGAAAACCCTCCTGTTCAGGAAGCACAGACTTACTAATTTAGAGTATGTTACTAAATTAATACTAATTTAGTATGTTGGTCAAACCTAGAAGAATTTTCACAGGGACAGGGAAAAGCACACACCATGTATAAAGGCACCAGCCCTATGACAAATTTCAAGCCCTTACTTCAAAGCTTGGACTTTCTTAATGAAATATCTCTCCCTCTAATCTCACGTTTGGAAACTGTTGCTCCAGTTTAGCTGAAACAGTTGATCCATCCTCCCAAAGTCATCATTAGGTAGACATTTGGCATGGAAATCTTCCATCTGTACTGTTTGTGTTTGGCAGAGCATTTCATGGGGAACTGCTTTAAAAGAGTGTAGCTTTGGAAAGTGCAGAACATTGTTAATGGTGAGATGTGTCATGCCATGAGCCATGAAAATTATCCAAGGAGCTTGACAGGGCTTCATGGAATAATTTGCAAAGCAGAGGGGAATGATCCTGAAAGCATAAACTTACGTGCTCAGGACTATAAAGAGAACTAACAAAAGAGCTTTGAATAGAATTGCTGGCGATGGTTTCCCAAGCTTTTTTTCCCAATGTATACCAACTTTTAAGACTAAAGCCTCCTCATCTTGCCTCCTTTCTTAGCCTCTAAGACACACTGACATTGACAGCTGTATATCTTTAGTGTGGCTGTTGCTATGATTCCTGCATCTTGTATTTGCACATCTAGAAGAAAGCGATTTCTGCCCGATGTAGGAATTTGACACTGTCACAGGGTGTTCTCAACCCCACCTACATCCATCAAATCTCCAGCTCTTTTTTTGGGACCCCCTACATATACCCTTGCCCTGCTGTGCCTGCAGCTACGGGGAAGCCATAGCACGATGCCGTCGTTTGACTGCAAAGACTCGTACAGTAACATGTCCCTCCCTAAACCATGCATCGGTTCAGGGGAAGCAGAGACGGCAGCAGAGAAGACTAATGCATTATGCAAAGAGAGGAAAGAGGAGGCAAGCTGTCCTTCACCGGCAAATGGTTTCCTCAAGCGGGGCTAAAAGTCCAGTGGACTTACCACCACAAGAGTAGCTCTGGCAGGAGCTAAAAAGGGGAGTTGTAAGAGTTTCCTAGTGCTGCCCTGGTGAGCAAAGGAGGCTAACCACAAGGCATGAGCAGTCCTATGGTTCTGAGGCTGTTTGTCTTACTTTACGTCATCTTTAACGGAGAAGAAAGGTCACCAAAAAAAAAAGCCCAAGATTATAGATTCTGCAACTTCTGCTGTGCGAGCTGAAAGTGTCCTGGGAGGTTATCTCACGCAGCTGGCTAGCACGGTGTTTGGGGCTGAGGGCTGGGACAGGGGTCACCTCGCGGAGGAATGCTGGAAAGAACACATGCTTGCTATTTCTTCCGCTATTTTTGGCTCTTCCTAGGCTATAAAATCTTGTCATTTAAAGAAAGAAAAATCGCGAAGCACCAAAAAATGAATCCAAACTGACTTTCCAGTCACAAACAGGTCAACATAAGCCAACTGGCATGGCGACTGTGCAGCTGCCCGTAGCTCTAATTAGCTACTTCTCTTTTCCAATTTGCTCAAATGATCTAAATGGCCCCTCTGCAAAAGGCGATTCAGGGAATGTCTTTCCCTGAGTAGTTATTTATAAAATGTCAACCCAAGCTCGATAGCTAATAAACCTCAACCTGTACTGAGTTCAGCAAGGGTGATTTCACCTTGCCTCATCCTTCTCTCCCCATTGTATTGCGCTTGTGTGGTGTGGGTTTTGGTAGCAGGAGACAGGCTGCAGGGCTGGCTCCTGTGAGAAGCTGCTTGAAGCTTCCATGGCTCCAAGTCAGACCCACCTCTGGCCCAGGGCGAGCCCATCAGCAATGGTGTGCCTTTGGGAGAACATGTTTAAGAAAGGGAACCTGCAGTGGGAGAGGGGATTGGAATGTGAGAGGAACCCCTCTGCAGATACCGAGGTCAGTGAAGCAGGAGGGGGAGGAGGTGTGCCGGAGGAGGCTGATGCCCCTGCAGCCGGTGGTGAGAGGGCAGGCTGTCCCCCTCCAGTCCATGGAGGGGAGCGGGGGAGCAGATGCCCACCTGGAGCCCAGGGAAAGAGGAGCCCATGCCAGAGCAGGGGGATGCCCTGAAGATGGCCGTGACTCCATGGGAAAGCCTGCACTGGAGCAGTCTGTGCCTGAAGGACTGCAGCCCACAGAAAGGACCCAAGTTGGAGAAGTTCGTGAAGGGCTGTCTCCTGTGGGAGGGACCCCACGGCGGAGCAGGGGCCGAGTGAGGAGTCCTCCTCCCCCTGAGGAGGAAGGAGCGGCAGAGACAATGTGTGAGGAACCGACCCCAATCTCCATTCCCCATCCCTCTGCACTGTTGGGGGGGAGAAGGTAGAGAAAATCAGGAGTGGAGTTGAACCGGGAAGGAGGGAGGGGTGGGGAGAAAGTGTTTTAAGATTTGATTTTACTTCTCATTATCCTGTTTTGATTTGATTGGTAACAAATTAAATTTATTTTGGTTTTTTTGCAGGAAGTCGAGTCTGTTTTTTGCCCGTGACCGTAACTGGTGAATGATCCCTCTCTGTCCTTGTCTCAACCCACGAGCCTTTCTTTATATTTTCTCCTCACCATCCCACCAGGGGGGAGGAGGGAGCGAGCAGCCTCGTGGTGCTTTGTTGCCAGCTGGGCTTAAACCACAACACCCATCCATGCCTGTTGGACGTCAAGAGTTTGTTTATGCTATTTGTGCCTTTTCTCTCTGAAGCTGAAACTCTTCTAAATGTGTCAGGAGTATGGGAAAACACAAAAGGAATTTCTCTGGTCTGCAAAAAGTGCTAAGCTTAACACAATGGTATCTAATAACAGCAATGCCAGTGTGACTGGAAGCTGGCCAGGGTCCATACCGGCTTCAGCGCTAAACACAGCAACACATGCTGAGGCCTCTTTCTTTGGCTAAGTCTGAAGACTTTTGCCTCACACCCAGCCCACATTGCGCTTGGCATGAACGAGTGGGGAGACACTGTGAGGTCTGGACATAATGGGATGTCCGTCTGCAAGTCTCTCTTTCTCCAGAGTGACCCCCTTCCCCTCCCCCATTCTTCTTTTCTGCAGATTTAATTTTCTGTAAAGTTCACACTTTCCATCTCAACAGCCAGGATATACAAACATGAGCTCATCTTCCACCCTTGACCAAACCAGAAAGGAGACCTGTTGTTATTGCCGTTGCAGAGGAAAGATTCTCAGCTGGGGAGGTGCCAGACCAGGGGGGCACAGGCCTTACCCCCTGTGCACCACCACCTCTGAAAACACCATCTCCAAGCTGGACAGACTGCCTGAGCACGGCGGACAAGGGAAGCTGTCAGAAGATGAGGGCAATCTGGTCCAGTTTCAGAAAAACTCGGAATTTCTTTTCCAAGCAGCTCCCTAGCTTCAGGCAGACCGACATCACCCCCCCCTCCCCGTCCGAAGGTCAGAACCCACCACCCTGCAATGGCCTTGACATTCTCCCAGTTACAGCATTTCCTGCTCCTGGAGGACGGGAGGAAAAGTCTTCCTCTCCTATCCTCTGGATGCCTTCCAGTCAATGAAATGCTGAGCGCTACATGCAGTGCGGCAACGGTGGAAAAATACCACCAGTGTTTGGAAAGGAGCTAAATACTCCTTCACTTTTGCCAGGACCAGTGGAGGCAAGATGATGGGCTGAAGCTGCAAAACTTGTGACCCAGTCCTTTCAGATGCACCGGCGAACAAGAGACATCCCTCCGCGCAAAAAGGGACATTTTTGTTGTTTGGCCGGTCGAGACTACCGTAAGTAGACAAAACAGTGCTCTCCCCAAGACCGCTGGGGATGCTTTAGCAACCTAAGTGACTGCTTTGAGGCAGCAAGACTTCAAGGAACCGCAGTTTCTAATCCCAGCAGAACCCATTAAGCAGTTTATCCTCGGACAGATAAAATGCCTATCATGTAGTTACTGCACTCAGATCTTTTCAATGAGACCTCAGAGACTGAGCTCATTGCTG
The DNA here is from genome assembly GCA_027564655.1 of Leptodon cayanensis. Taxonomy (NCBI): domain Eukaryota; kingdom Metazoa; phylum Chordata; class Aves; order Accipitriformes; family Accipitridae; genus Leptodon; species Leptodon cayanensis. Next base: position 1,950,365 of record JANXJC010000031.1, read on the forward strand.
GGCTTAGCGGAAAGTAAAGACCTCATGATGCTAGTGGTAAGAGCAGAAGTTTTCCTCGGTGAGTCTGGTTAAGTTTTTTTCCAGACTCCCTCCTGTGCAGTTGTGTGCTATCCTGCACAGGGTTTTTTTTTTTATGGCAGCCCAGCCTACAGAATAGTTACGTGCGTAAGCTGTGCTTTCTGGGACAGTCCTCTGGGAGGAACCCACTCCAGAAATATACAACGAATTTATATTCAGATCAAACAGAGAAGGTGTTGTTTTAAGATTCAGAAAGCTCAACAGAGAAAAGGTTTTCTGAAAAAAAAAATTTCCTTTCATTTCAGATCAAAGCAGCAGAGCGGGAGGAAGTTTCCCTGCTGAAAAATACACTTTTGTCAAAAAAGCCACTGCCTAGAAACAATCTCCGTTTGCAGGTATATTTTTAATGTGCAGTTTCCCAGATTAATTCAGTGTGGCCATTTTTACTGTCTTTTTTTGTTTGTTTCCTGTTGTAATGTAATTTTCAGGTATTAGATAATTATGCTGTCACTTCTTCCTTCCTTTTTCTTTCCTAATTGTCTCCCTTCCCTCCCCATCCTTACTCCACCAGAAAGAATTTTCAACAATTCAGAAGCCTGAAAAAGTGGAAGATGAGCATTTTGACATATTTATTTCTTCTCTTAGAAGATAAAAAGCATGAAAAAAATGTATATATGTCTTTTTGCTTTTGCCTTTGACAAAACCAAAATCATAAGAAAGATTACTCCAGTGCTTTCTTGCATTTTTCATGTATGTGTGTTTCTCATTTTCCCATATTTTTTCTCTCTCCTTTTTACAGAGGGACAGGGAAGAGAAAAGAAGCTAGGAGAAAAAACTAAACTGTGTTTTTCTTTAGGAATTAGATTTAAATGAAAACTTCAGCATGAAGTGAAAAGAAGTAACTCATTTTATTTTGGTTAGAATTTTTCTCCAGAAGAAGTTGTGTGAGAACTTTGAATAATTTTTTAAAGAGCTTTTCACTATATAAAGTGGCTTTTTGAGCTAATGTTTCAAAGAAGTACAGCTGGCAACAGGCAGTCTCCAGGACACATTTCACCCGTACATCTACACTAGGAACATATTTTATCAGAGCAATTACCAGATATATAAATCTAACATGGGACCTACTATAAGTCACGCCATAGACATTAATTTATGCCAATCAATAATAAGTAACTGTTTAAAGCACAACAGGAATTTACCTCAAATAGGAGAGACAGTGTAGGAAGGAGTGATTTTATTCAAGGAGAGATGACAGATTTACCACCATCAGATTTTCTGAGTGCAAACAGGATGGCAAGATTGCAGCTCCTCACATTTAAGGGACTGTAATAAAGGCTGAAACATTCTTTATAGGAAGGAGATGAAATATTATCATTGGGTCTTAATAAGGTCGCTCTGAAAAAGAACAGATGGTTTTACACAACTGGACTTGCAGCAAAGCTCAGCAAAAGCTGAAAAAAAATAATTTTGGCTAGAATTTGTGTAACTTTCCAAATTAATTCACTGTGGCCATGCTTATACTGCTTCTTCATTCGTTTCCCATGAACATCAGAGCGATCAAATTTTACCCACACAAATTCCTGCAGAAGGCACATTTTCAGCTTGCTTCCTCACATACTCAGCAATGATGTATTTTAAAGTTGCCCCCAGAGTTTACAGTCTGATATGAAACTGGTCTTGGCTTAAGAAAAGCAGGCAAAGACTTCCAAAGCCCCTTACTAGAGCCGTGGTGTTGCAGCTTTTCAGCTTATAGGATCTTACGTTACCTCTTGAAATAAGGATCCACAGCAATTTTTACATTGTGTGACTGTGATGATCACAGAAAATTAAAAGAAACCCTACACTCGTCTGCTAAATTTCACATGGAGCAACGTTTGCTAGGGAATGATGCTTTAAGTATGGTCTCGTTCACCAAGAAGTTTTTTTTTTGGGGGGGGGTTGTTTTCTAAATCTTGTTCAGCGAGCTAATCTGAATTCTCTGCTGTCTTTTGCCAAGCTGCAGCAGCTTGTTCAAGCCCTCCTATTGACGAGGGCATGTTAATTAGCACAGCACACAGGGAAGTATATTATAAACCTGGAAACCAAGCATAGCTAATTAACAATATTTCAACTGTGAAATAATCCATAAGAATACAATTCCTTAGAGAGAGAGGGGGAAAAAAAACCCAACAGAATACTTTTGAATGAGGTGTACCTTGCAAGGAGACTCCCATCGGTGAAGAAATGACCAAGAGGTGGAGCAAGAAGCAGGGATAAATCAAGGCCTAAGCTCTCATTTGTAACTTTATGAACAGTATCTCATTTGCATGACCTAACCTGGCCAGTCTTCAGAGTGAATAACCTTTCTTTATGTATATAGCAGGGGCTAGGAGGTTTTCCAGACATTTGAGACAGAGACGGCAGCCACCTTTTTTCATTCCAGAAGAACAAAGTTGTTCCAGCAGTTTTGCTGGTTTAGCTGAGGGAGGGAGAGAGGATAGCGGACGCTAACATTTCCATCGTGAGACTTTCACCCGTACCAGCAACCATGTATTAAGAATGAGACATCAGTGCGTAACAGAGCAGACATGCCGCCAATGCTCGTAGACCCTGAGGGAAAAGACCGACAAAGTGCCCGCTGGTATTTCCCCATCCTATGTGAAGTGAGAAATGGAGAACGAAACCTTCATCCCTCTGAGAAGACACTGCCACATCCCCCCCCGAATGAGCCACCAGTGTCACTCCAAGGGTGCTGCAGACTTTCCGACGTGATGAAAGCCACGTGATGAAAGAAGGATCACGGAATTATCTGGTTGAAATGCTGAGCCTGACCCCGAGGGCACTGTGTGAACAGCACTGGCACATCAGCACTGGGGACCAGCTGGGTTGTTCTTCCACCCACCCTCCGGAGACACGTATAGCCTGGCCTCTGCAACGGCGTGATGTGCCAGAACCCCGTCACGTATAATGTTGGAGCACAGGGCAATCTCGCGTGCTGTGGCTGAGCCGGACTTTTCAAATGTCACACTGGTTTGACGCTGGGTCAGCTGCAGGGAGCGGCTGCAGCACCGAGCTCCTGCGGTCCCCCAGCGTAGGGCATCCCCTCGGGCTCCATCACTGGCCCTGATCTGTTCAGGTCCCATCTAAACTGGCCTAAACTGAGGCTGGAGCTAGTGCTACTGAAGACGCTGGTCCTCCTCAGAGCACACAGACCCCAGCGGTGCCCTTCCTTGCTGGTCCCCATGCAGATCGGTGCTGCTCCCCCAGCCAAACAGCACCATACCCCCACCCCACCGTAGGGCAGAAGCCGTTTGCCTCTGTCGCTTCCCATCGTTCTCCTCATCCACAGGGCAGAGCACCGGCTGTCCCTATCGGGGTTAAAGTCAGCCCCATAAACCTGTGCTTTCACTTCAACCAGCCTCCTGCGTGGTTCTCCGCCTCTGATTTCAGTTGCGACCAGAGGTGCTAAACACTTCGTTAGTGAGGAAGCCATTCAGTTGTGTGTCTTGGACCTCAAAAGAAATCCCCACATTCAGGCATGCTTTCTTCATGAAAAAGAGCCCAGTTCTGCCAAAATCTTTTTTTTCCTACAGTATGCCTACATTTTCACTTCTGGTGAGAGGTGACAGAGGGGAAAGAAGGGTGAAAATCAAAGCACTCTGCTACACCCAGTTACACCTAAAGCAGCAAGAGCAAAAGCTCCCTCGCACCACCTTTGCCCGGGCACTTCATCCCTGGGGTGTCTGCAAGCCTCAAAAGGATTTTTTAGCTCCCACCAGCACGTGGCTCAGCGACGGAGAATGAAGGAGCAGCTTTGTGCCCTTGCTTGTGTTGTGTACCTTGAGGATGGGACTACACACCTCGACCTATTTCACACAGACCTGGGAGACCATATGCTACGATCCCAGCTTCCAGGCACTGGGAGCTTAGGGCGGATTTTAAACCATAATCTGGGGGTGAAAAGACATACATTCCAGTAAGCATTCCAGATCTCACAGAGCTGAGTTCACTGGGAAAAAATCCTGGATCAAGCCAACATTAAAGGGATCACTTTAAAAAAGAAGGAAAATGCAGGCTTAGTATCAGGAAATATTTGCTAGCAGGGAGCTTTATTCAATGTGCAGCTTTCTCCCAAAGGAAGAGATGGGGCTTCCATCATGGCAGTCAGTTAAAACTAGACCTGACAAAGCCCTGAAGAATAATTTGCTTGTACTGGCCGGAGGGATGTATTAGATGGGATAAGAAGTCTTTTTTCCACTTCTAAATTTCAGTTATTCCTCCTTAACCTTCTTTTGCTGTAAGCTCGCTCCCCTCAGCTGGGTATTGCAGGAATGGATTTCGGCTAAGCGAACACAGAGGAGTGGAAGAGGCAAGGAGCTCAGTCTGAATTTCTGTGTGGGCCTGAGTCCAGGAAGAAAATGGCTTCCCGAGGCTGGATAATTAATTTCTAATTTAATTATCAGCTTAATATCAAACACTTAAATACAACAGCTATCTGTGCATACTGCAGCCTTCTATTTCCAGGCACTATCTGCTTTAAAGCTGCAACTCTAATGCTGTTAGCAGATGGATGTGTGTTATTGCAGTATAGGGAACTGGAAATTCTCCATATACCAAGCTATAAATATTTCTTTGACATTTATTATCCTCACTTGAGTTCAGGTGCTAAAATACTTGGACTGAAGTCATGTTTGTAGCAGAAAAAGTCAATCTTGGATCTTACCTTGTTGCTGGCTAAATTATTAAGAACAGACAAAGACAGCAGGGAAAGGGAGTCCCTCACTTAGCAGAGGTCATGCAACCTTTGAATCAAATTAGCTGAAGTTTCGACTCATTTAATGATACCAGTTCTCAAACACTCCTGCTCAGACAATGTGATAGATCACTTCACCAGGCCTTTTCTTTTTCTCTCTCTCTCTTTTTTTTTTCCCTTTTCTTGTCCTTCTTAGTGTGTGTGCAGTAGGATTGCATTTGCAGTCATGAATCTGAATCCCAGTTTTGCCAGCTGCATTGGATTGTAAACTCCAAGTCATATGAATCTCAATTTTGATTGCCCTAAGGGAAGTGTTGGATTATGTAAACCAGGAGATAATAGCCCTTATAAAATCCCTCCAATAAAATAAAATCAAGGTGTATGTGTCATGGTGGATTAACAGACTTGCCTTTTCCTTTTTTTTTTCTATTTCAGGCTCCTGGTTGCAGTTGACTAGAAGCACGTATCACAGGGGGAAGGGGAGCATATTGTCATTTGTGAATCATACAGAAATGTCTGATAATTTTTAAGATGGCAAGTCAGTTCCCTGTGGTGAAGATTAAATTGAAGAAAAATGGTGAATTGTCTGTGTGACAGTACTCAGCAACCGCTTATCTAGCAAAGAACAGCTATTTGAAACAGCACGGGAAGGTAGTGCAGCCAAAGCGAGTGGCCTGGCTTGGCATTTGTCCAGGACGAAATAATGACCATCTCTGCCCTTCAAAAACTATGGAGGAACTTCTAATAACTAAACCCCAAATTTACTCCTAGCAACCAAAAGTCTCACCCAACAGTACAGCTTGAATAGCATGAGATCTCCCAGCTACTCACTACTCACTTTCCTTTCCAGAAAGGAAAGTCCCGGCTGTCCAGCTATTCCCAACATATTCCCCCCCACCACCTATGGTGCATGTATGGATGGCTGGGACCTTTCTGCTGAGATGAGTCTTTTTTTTTACGGAAGAACAGGGAAACACCTCTGCAGAACAGACGTTTTTCACCAGGAAACTCCATGCTGGCGGAAATCATTGATTTTTGTTTGATAAAACCAGCATGCCCTCTTTCATTTGGTACAACTGGCGGTTAAGCTCTGCAACACTGTGATGCCGAGAGAATTAGACTTCAGGGGACCTAGGCAACCAGTCTTTACCACAAGCCAAATTACCCCTGTGGACTGTATCTCCCATGGTACCCCACTATCACAAGGAGGAGATCCTCTCTATGGGAGGACCATGATGCATTACATAAGGTCAGCCATGAATGGGCTTTTCAGCTCTTTTTTTATACAGACCAGATGGGTCATAGAATCCTAGCATCCTAGAATAGTTTGGGTTGGAAGGGACCTCCAAAGATCATCTAGTCCAACCCACCTGCGATGAGCAGGGACATAGAATAGAATAGAATAGGATAGAATAGAATAGAATAGAATAGAATCATGAAGTTTGGGAAAGACCTCTAAGATCGTCAAGTCCAAACTTCAGCAATAGCGAGTGTATACCAGGCAGCCTAATGAGCTGGGGTTGCGGTCCCCAAAATCTTGTGGCTGATCTACAGGTGCCTCTGCAGCTTCGGGTCTAGTCTGGAGCACTGGCATCCCGCTCTGAGGACATTCTGCAGGGGCAAGTCTGCCCGTCCCGGGCCACAGGCTGCCCAGCCCAGCAGTGAGGAGGTGCAGCTCCATCACAGCCCACAAGTGCAGGTCAGCGTTAATCCAAAAGTAAATGAAACAGTTTGATTGGTTCCAAAGGGAAAAAGTTCAGAACTTTTTGTCCCATATGAAATTTCAGCATCTCAAACTTTGTGGGTTTTTTTTTTCCCCTCCCCGTTTTGGGGCTGAAAAACAGATGTCAACATTCATAGCAGCAGTTTTGCCTGTCTATCCTTTGGGTTACTCTCAAGATATTCCTGCCAAATCCTGAGTCATCTGAACAGTACTTTGCTGACAGCATGGTTCAGTCAGTGGCCCATCACAGACAAGGCAAAAAATGGGGCCACTGGAGTCACAAATAAAATCTGAAGAACTAAATAACCCTTCCTCCTACCACTCTCAAGACCAAAAAAAGTCAAATAAGAAATACCATGCTTGTTTAAAGCCCTGCAAGTAATTAACCTTTGCAAGAAAACTACCATAGGATGCGGTAAATTCTCCATCACTTGGGTCTTAAAATCAAGGTTAAACAACCTTTTTTTTTTTATAAGATACACTTTGGTTCAGCTACAAGTTGTTGAAGTTAAGGCAGGATTTACTTAGTGACATTATTTGGCATGTGCTATGTGGGAGGCCAGGCCAGACCAGATGATCATTAAAGTCCTTTCTGGCTTTACAATCTATGAAATTACTAACCTGAGAACTGAGCCCTTGAGCTCGACCACATTGCTAGTGGGTGAAATAACTCCTCAAGGTGTGGACAGACCCCCTACAAGCAGTAAAGGTCTTGCTCTACGGGGTTCAGATTAAGTGAGGGCACCTACCCGTAAGGAGCCCATGGTGCATTTGCTGCTCAGAGTACCTGTAGTGGTCTTAAGGGGGGTAAGGTGCTTCTGTAGGATAGAACAGCATCTTCGCACGCTCACGGGTTATTTATGGCTGCTGACATGTCTGCATTAATGCCGAGCTGTGCTTGCCCACCTCCAGGACTAGTTAGATATCTTCTATTGCCAGATTCCTGCCGGCCATCTTAGCTTCATAAACAAAGGCTGAAAGCTGTCTTGTGGGACAAATTGCTTGGAAACGGGGACACTTTTGGAAAGGGATGGAAAGAGTCTTAACCTTTGGATCACTGGCCAAGGTAGACCCTTCCTACTAAAACTGCACCGTGAAACTTCAGAGAAGTATCCATCGTCAGCTGCTCATTCCTCCTTTTCCTTTCAAGTCCCCAGTTCCTGGTCTGAACTCATGGCAATCTTCCTGAGAGACTTCTCCTCCTATAAGAATCTCTTATTCTCTCAACTTCAATGCTCCCATCCGCCTTGGTCCTGACTAGTCATCTCCAGAATCCCCTATAACATGCTTGCTCCCAACCCCATCCCCACGTCAGAGCAGCACACGGTGGGCAGGAAAGAGAGCACCTCTTCTAGAGGAACATCGAGAAAACAGAGAGCTTGTTCCAACCGTGGGTCCGAAACTGCCTCTGTGGTTGGGAAGTTGCCTTGAACTTACAAATAGTTGTAGCTCAGTTCTCAACACAGACCACATTTGAAGGTACATCAATCTTGGTTCAATATTGGTGCTAGAACTTCAGTAGTGTCTGCTGCTCTCCTAGCAGTAAAGTGGTTTATTTCTCTTGACATTCACCCAAATTTCAGAAAGGTTAAAAGGTTAAACAATCCTAAAGCAGAAGGAGTTTAGGTCTGGGGTTAAATGAATAGTTGGAGATTGATGCAAAATAATTTTACTGATCCAACGGATTTCTTTTGAACTCTCTCAATGTCTTCATTATTCCCACAGTTGTCTCCAGCACTGTGTGGCCAGCTTCTAACTACACCTACTGTCTCAACAGGAACTCCTTGCAGTTCACAGAAGGGTCAGCTGAAGGGAGGAAGTGGGCAGTGATTTGGTCAACAAAGGCTCCAGTTTATTAACTGCTACAGGTGGCCAAAAGTAAAGCATACAGTGAAGCAGAGAGCACTTTATCATGCAAGTAACCAAGATGTTTTCACTTGATTTAGATAAAGATTGCACTGTCAAGACAGGAGCACAGCCTTAAGTCTACTGTGATTATACGTCATCAGCGGTGAGAAAGAAAAGGCGAGAAGGTAGAGAGAAATAAAATGGAGACAAAGAATCGTATGCTCTCCTATTTCTGACCTCTGTAAATATGACCGCTCTTTTTTGCTTTGAGCCAACCATATCAAAGACATGGGAACTCTCATTGCGAGCGTCCTTTGGAAAGTTGTGAAGTCTGTTTTCTGGCAATAATGCTGTCCAAGTGTATCAGGGCTATTTCTTTCTGGACATATTGAGCTGACTCAGTAAAGTGCAGGGCTTTAAAAATCCCTCCTACAGGGAGATCTGCAGCCACACAGCCTATCTACAGCTACAGGGAAACACTGGGGGAAAGTATCTGAGAACCATGTGCACAATCCAAATGATTCAGCACTGACCTTCTAGTGTAGTGTTTATTAGCTCTTAACTATTAGCATTTGCTCAGTGTGCTTCATTGGGTGAGACTGACATAATCCAACAGTATGGTGTGGCATCTGGATGATGTTATCACACATACTCTTGCATGCACAATCACATTCGTGCGCATATGTATGTACGCACACAGGCGCACATACGTAGAGAGATATGAGCACAGCAGAACGGGCAACAGGAGGCTTTTCTTTTCCTAACGTCATAGGTGATGAACTAGACAGGATGAACGAAATCAAAGCCTTTCTTTCCTCTCTCGTTGGAAAGGGCAATTTACTTCCAGCAGTATTGATGGTTTCTGAAAATCCACAGAAAGATACAGGAGCACGCATGAAACGTAGAGGGAAATGTTTTTCTGGAGTTGGAGGATAACAACAATACCATGTGCTTTCTGAACAGGCTTCACAGGCAGGAACCCATAACTTCCTGCACTGAGATGGAAGAAGTCCATTTATGCTTGTCTTTATTCAATAGTGAGTAGACTCGTGATTACTGCTGGGCGTGACCATAAGTCTTTAGATATGGCCCTTTGTCTCTTAGGATAGGTCAGCATAAACTGAGATTATAATCTAGTGTATTGTCTCTCTTTCCACTTCCCTCTCCTCAGGAAATGAAGGCCACATGGGAATATCGTAGCCGGAGCTGGAAAGGACACCTACACTAAATACTGCTCTGCTCATCCGATTACGCATTTCTTCTCTCTCTTTTAATGAACTGTGCTGAACCTGAGAATTGTTGGAACAGATTCCTGCCCCGCTGTGGGGGGCTGTTCAGGTTCATTTGTTCTTTCCTGAAATATCAGCCAAAAAAAAAAAAAAAAAGTTCAGCTATGTCTGAGATTAGGCAGAAAAATACAGTTTCATCCTTAGTATAAATTTACGTCAGGGCTTTCACCAAGAAGTCGGTGCCTTGAAGTTTAGGATCAGCAGTGGTGGGGACTCAGGTGGAGGGGTAGAGACATGCCTGGGGGGAGCATTATGGGGAGAGGCTGAGAGAGGGGACTAGAAATAGAAAGGAAGGCTGGGACTGAAGGAAGCAGCTGGTCACTGTCTGGAAACTGAGATGAGGAGGTGGAGATGAGGAGCTGAAGCGTAGGGGAAGACGGGAACAGGACAAGGGCAGCCTGGAGGGTCATGGACAAGCTGGGAGGGAAAAAAGAAAATAAGCGTCTGCAATCATTTGAGCCAGCACTTCCACAGCAGGAAAGCGGTCTTTGCTGTGGAGACACAGGCACCACCGCACGTTGCACGTTGCACGTTGCACGTTGCACGTTGCACGCAGAGTCCTGGCTCCTGCCAACCTCCAGGCTGTTTCTGCAACGGGGCTGGACAGGCAGCTCTGCACCACTGTCCTGGAGATGGGCACCACAGCCCAGGGACAGGAGGGGTGATGGTAGCACCTCAGGGCAGGGCAGGGGGACCCTGACCCCTCTGAGAAGGGGGGACACTGCCAGATTTCTCAAGGGAGATCCAGCCAGGATTTCTAGGTCTTTTCCTGTTAGCAAGTGGCTGCAGACTTCCTGGGCAAAGTGCCTCCTCACCTCCTAGCCCACATGAAAAAATGACCCCTTTCCCACTACGGCCAGTTGCGCTGCTCCCTCAAGGGGCAGAAGGCAGGGAAGACTCTGGAGACATGGGCCTTGCTGAGGAAAAACCACCACCACGGATTGCAGTGTGTGTCGATAGCGCCGAACTGTTTTCAGTGATGTGAAGATCCTGAGAAATCTAAATGTTTCCTTCAAACACTTTGAAAAGGAGGAATTTTGATTTTTCCATGTGGATTTACGTCTCGTATAGAGACTCGTTTCAGCTGGAATCAGAATTATTAATGTGTCACAAGAAAAACAAAACTCATAATGAAACCACTTTGTTTGACCCCTGTGATGCTTTTACATTATTGAGACCTGCCTTTGAGTGAAGTAATCAGCCCTCCTGATGGTCCGTGGGGGAGCAGTTATTGTTTCTTGCAAGGGAATTCCCAGGTTTTCAGTTTGCTGTCCTAAAACCAGGAAAATTACACAAAAACTACATTAAAAGATCATCAGGGTTGTAAAATAAAATACTAAAAATTTAGGAGGGACCAAAATTGAGATAGCGGTGAAATTTAAATTCAGTCCTCTTGCGCATGAGCACTACGATGATTAATTATAAACACAACCACGTCCTATTTTGCTCCAGGATCCCCATCTCATGCAATATGCAGATGGATGGTTCCTTGGCGATGAAAGAGGGTTGCGCAATGAAAAAAGCTGTTGTCTATCAGACCTTGCACAAGCACTGAAGTAAAAAGATAGAGGATGAGAGAGGATCATGCCGTGGTTAAGACAACTGGAAGCTGTCCCGAGAGAACTGGACTCCAGCCTTGCTTCTGCCTCAGAGCTCCTCAGACTGTCAAATCCCTCCAACTGGGTTTTTACTGGGGGGTTGGTCACTAACTGCACCTTCCTCCATCGTCCATGCGCTGAAGACGAGAAGCCAAGCCTGGTCTGCAGAGCTGAGCGCTGAGTCGACGGGAGCTGTGCTTGGAGGACGGGGTTCTGCCATGGAAGGAGTCATTTATTTATTTATTTTACACTGGGCTCCCCAGCTTGGCACTCACACGTTCACGGAGCACATTGCATAAAGAGCCTGTGCATGGACTAATAGCTCTGTCTTCGTACACGGGGCTGAAGAGTGATCAGTAACACGGGGCCAGAGATCACGCGCCGAACAATGAGGATTAAAGCAAAATGGCAAAACTTGTCGGTGACTGAACACCATGCTCTGAGTGGGGGGCGTCTTTGGAAAGAAGATTACATGATCTCATAATAAAAGACTGCAGGATATGCATGTTGTACCGGTCGCCTTAATTGGGGTATTTCCTAACTTTTGGTGCCGGACTCTGCAACTTTAACATTTATATAATCAATTTAGCTTATGGTGGTAAATCAAAGTAACTCATTTCTAAAGCACGTTAAGAATGTCCACATGTTCAGCTGATTCAGTGACAAATCATATGCCTTTTTGTACGGAGAGACCTTTGGATTAAATTCCTTATGGCCATGCGCTTTGGTGAGCTGCAAAATAGTCACACAAGGGCTTATAACAGTTTCAATTCGTTATTGTTTTAAACCAGTTTACTCTAAGCTGATGCAAATTTCTCACAAACATGTCTCCTGGGAGACTTTGTTGGAGATTTCCAAAGGCACAAAGAGCAGTTCAAGCATTTAACTCTGTGTGAACCGGCAACACACAAGTTGCATAAATAGGCTGACCTTTTCTTGCTTCGTCTGCTCACAGCAGACCCATCTGTAATTGCTCAGCTGTTCCTGGACTATTTCAGATCTACTTGTTTCATCGCATTATCTTCAGGAGGAAAGAATTTGGGGGGCCATTTATTAGCACAAAATTGCCTTTACAGTAGAAAAGCTTCACCTTAGACACATTCCTCAAACATGAAGGAATCCCTGCCATCATGAACCTATTTTAGCTGTCTCTTCTCTAATTGCTGCTCTGTATATCTTCCTTTTCCTCTCTTTCATTTCCCTAATGTTCTCTTTGTTTTTAATTGGCAACGCCAGCCCAGCCATATGGAAAGAGAAACAGGAGGGAGAGTTTACAGAGAAACAAACTTTGGGCGCTTCTGCCCGTGCAGTGCTCAGAAAGTCACCATGATAAAAAAAGGGTGCCATCAGCATCCCTTATCAGCAGTTTTCATCCAGTGCCTTTCACTCCAGGAGCCGAGAGCCCTTCCGTCTATACCCCCAGGTCACAGATGGGCATCTGAGACACAGAGAACGCCAGTGCAGGCTGGTGGCAGAGGCAAAAATAAAGCTTAGGTCACCTGGCTTCCAGATCCCCGCTCCCAGCTACGTAGCAGGCAGCAGTGACTCCTTCAGTTCATGGCTTTGGAAATTAATTTCCTATTCTTTCCAGAATTATTTACTTCCCAGTGTGGGCCCAAGTGTGCACACACATACACTCTCACTCTTCTTTGTCAGGGTTTAATGATACCAAAAGAGTTTCCTTACTATATTTTGTCATTCACCGATGCTAGGATCACCAGATATCACCTGTCATACGGTGTTCCCCATATCACAGCTACAAACCCCATGTTTCTTATTGACCAGGACACCACTGCTCCTGTGTTTTCCCACCTCCATCCAGATAGGAATTCAGTACCTACCACGAACATCCATGAAGCCTCTTGTGCTCGTGTCTCATCACTGCTCGAGGCTGAGACTGCCCAGCTGTGGTAGTGCCAGTACCCTGATGCTTGCCAGTCCTGCCAGTGTGCTGGTAGCTGGTGGGACTCTTGCCCTGATGGATTAGGGGGAGGTTGCTCCATACTCATACTCCATTTACCCTTGGGCGCAAGTGGAAGTGAACCTGCATCCCCCCAGTTCCCCATGAACTTCAGGTTGAGGACGGGGAGAGCACAGTGTGGAGCACTCTGGCTGAGGAAAATGAGTCATGTCCACACTTCTTAATGTAAAAGTTGCCAAATCCAGGTAGGATGGAGGGACTGGCACAAGAGTGTGATGGCTTTTAGTGGGATAAGCTTGAAGGTTTGCCCTGGCAGGATACAGATCCCATGTGGCATCTTTTCAGGTACCTTTATGGCGCAGTGGTTTGCAAGGAGGGAGGATATATCCATGAAAATATTCACAGACAATCCTCTCCAAGGACTAAAAACAGAATTTGTAATTGCTAAATTATGGTGCTCTTCAAAGGCAACAATATGCTCTGCAGCTAGGAAAAATACTCGGTTGCGCTGTGGACAGTGTACTTGGTATTCAGACATAAGGATGAAATTTGCTAATGACAGGGAAATGGTTCTCCTGAGTCCACAGTCCCCCTTTCATATTACACCACGGGGGATGATTTAGTTTCAATGCATGACAGGTCCCACAAAGGGAATTATGCTATTAACTTCTGAACCAAAATTAATATAATCATATAAATAAAATGCATTGTTTCCTGTCTGCACAGTGCATAAAGTTGGAAATTAAAAAAGTCTCACTCATCTTCTATTTTACATTTAACAGACCCTGCAACCTAGCCGCTTTCTTCCATCATCTCTCTTTATAGCCATCTGTGCACACAGAGGTCACACAGGCTCAACAGGTCAGTTTAGAAACTTATATAGCTAAACGTATGGAGCCCTTGCATAGTGTTAGTGTAATCAGTGAGGAATCAAGGCGAATTAAACAAATAAAAGTTACTTTTCAACTTTTTCAGTTGTTTCCTGACTTGGTTGAACTGATGTAACTTTTGAGTGTAGAGGTGGTCCATGTACCAGCATTTCACTCGCTCTTCTAGGCCAGAAGAGCAGAGCAGGCTTTTTCAGTCTCCCAAGCAGACTTGCCTGCAGATATACAGAGAGAGGTCTTCCAGAGTCCTTGTTCCTATTACAGAGTAATTTAAAAAATCAAAATCAAGCAATCACTCAAAAGAAGAGTTTCGTACCTCCAAACTGACCTCTTGAGAAAGATGCGTCTTCAAAACTTGTACTTATCCTATTGAAAGCAAACATTCCCCAATTATTTTTCTTTCTCACTTGATCTATTTCTTCAGAAAAGTCTATGCTAATTGCATGCATCCTGCATTCTCCTGTGAGAGCCCTGGCAGGAGCCAGACCAGGGTGCTCTTTTCCCTGCTCAGGCTATGGGGGGTTCCCCTCCTGGCTATTCTGCTTGCCTTCGTGTCTGCGGAGATGAGCCTTTAATCCCATAACCCAAGTGCCACCTTCACCTGAGCAATGCCTGGAACACGCTCGGGAAAGCTGAAGTTCCCACAAGAGGAGAAAAACCCAGGAGACAGGTTTCAAAGGTCCTGCTTTCCTTAGGTTTGTAAGAATGGAAGAGGGGGAGCTGTGCAGGAGGTCTGGAGGGGCTGCAACCTCCCACCCCCTGCCCAGCTGCATCACACACTTCCACAGCAAGGGGCAACGTCTATCGCGACATAACGCACAACTTCCATCGGGACTGCCACTGCCCATACGAGCGCTCATTTGAACACAGATGTGGATGCGTTTTTGGAGAGAGGAGGAACAAAAGACCTCATCGAAGACCGAACAACTTTTCCTCTTCAACCCAGACCGAGCCAACGCAAAAAAAAAAAAAAAATCTGTCTGTTTTTTCCTTATGGCTTATAAAACATAGACCGAACTGCGAATCTCAAGTTTCATTTTGCTGGCTGACGTGTGTGCGGAGGCGTGCATGTGGCCGGCCGTGGGTGTGCTGGCGTTTGAACTTGCGAGCATGTGCTTCGCTCGGGGTAAGCTGCACGTCTGCAATCTGTGCAGCACTTCAGCCTGGCTATGCAGCTTCATGTAAAACATACTGTTACGTCTATTACCTTGCTGCAGCTACTACCTCTTTCCCATTTATCACTCCCTTCCTCTCTCTGCCCTCTGTTTTTTATTGTTTCTTTTACCAAGCCTGGCTTATGTCACTTCCTCTATCTTTCTCCCCATCTTCACACTTCTCCTTTGCCTGCCTTTTACTCTCTTATTTCTCTCATCACATCCCTTTAATGTCTTTCTAAATTTCTTTTTGTTTCCCTTCTTTCTCTGATTCATTTCCTCATCTCTGCACTCCCTTCTTCCTTTTTTCTCCACCTCCTATCTCCCTCCAGTCCCTCCCTTTCTGAACTCTGATTTTCATCCTGCAGCCACCGGTCTACCCTCTGCTTTCGAGCACAAAATGCCTCTGGATCTATCGGTTCGATCTAATCTGGCTGATGTCCTGTCTCAGACTGGTGTAAAAACTGGAACGGCAACAGTTTGCAAGATTTGTAAGAGCAGAATATCTCCCACAAGCTGACTTGCAGTGAGCCTTTGCTCTTATTTTAGGAAATCCAGTCTCACAGTTAGCTTCTCTGAGGTGCCAGACCTAGATTTTAGCTCCCAATATATAAGTCAACACAGAGTCTTTTTAGCACCAGCGCCCAAAAAGAACTTTGGAATAGATGCTAGAATAAACTATTGCAAACAGGTTTTCATGACACTGTATCTCTTTTCTGATCACACTTGTCTGGACCTGCATTTAAAGCCAAACATTAACATTGACCTGGCTAGGAAAGCCAATACCAGACTTACAAGTACCAGAATCAGCCATGAAACTCCACATACATGTATGGAGTATCATGTACATGTACATAGCATGCATGACAGACATGCATTACAGATAGGGTTGTCAGTCTGGATTTACATACACCAAAGGCTTCCAGGAAAGTTCATGCCCAGTCAAACAGTTTCCCCTCTCCAGGGGGATGATAGATGACCTCAAGGGCAGAAGCAAAGCCAGGGATGAACTCCCTGTAATATGAAGGAAGACACAGGCCATTTCTCACTGCTGTTCCTGCTATCGCGGTTGGCCATGCGCTCGTAGTATCCGTCTTGGGTGGATGGGGGGCCATGCACCTAAGGTATTGTATGGCTCGAGTACTGCACCTGGGGCCTTAATGAGTTATATTGGGATGTTTCAGTTTTAAACCATCCTCCTGCAGCCAGATGAAAACATTTAGGCAATTTAAATGTTCCTGGGAAGCCCTCTTTAAAACAGTCAGATAATGCAGATAACTGAACATGTGGTCCTCTGCAAATATGCTAAATTGAAATCCTTTAACCTTTTGAAGGGTACATGGAGAATTATGAAGACCTAAAGGCATCAGCGCTGCACTGAAAAGTCCTTCTTCAAGCACAGACTTGGGGAGATCTCAGGGACTTCTTTTCACTGTTCAGAAGCCGCTGCCTAAATCAGAGTAGGAAAGCTGTACGTCCAGACAAGTGTGTCCGAGGTTTCAGTCTCTTTGAGGCAACTGATATTCACCTTTTGCAATGTTTTCTTTAAATTTGCTGCAATTAGGGCACAACTAGAGACACTGCTTTACTTTGCAAGTGACATCTCGAGTGCCCAGTACCTCTCTGGCTGCTGGGGATTAGCTCTGTGCAGGACTGAGAGTTTGCTTTCACATGCGGGTTTTTTTGGTGGGATTTACAACAAATATGAAAAAACTCCTTACAAATATTTTTTTTTTTCATGGAGGTTTTTTTTGAAATGGAGTTCCTTCCGATTTACAGCAGAAGGAGCGGCAAATCAGGACACTGCGCGTAACTAAAGCCAAAATGGAGGCTCTTGCACAAAACCTGCTCTGCTTTTGTCTGGCATAGCTGCCAGTCTGAATGCCCTGGGTGCAACCGCCAATGTCATCAGCAGCAAATAGGCTTGGACTAGCAGAGGGGAGAATTTTCCTTCCTGAATCAGGGAATAGTCATGGACCACTGCTGATAAGGTATAATAAGTCATATGGGTGTCATTGACAGGTTTCTGCTCATCACCAGCTCAAATATCTGTCATGGAAGTGTACCAATCCAGGCACAAAACCCTTCTAACCCACCCTACACAGTGAGAACAGTGAGAATATCACCATCACTACATGCTGCTTGACTGGTCTTTAGGGAAAGGGCGAAGGATTCTTCTCAGCAAATCTTCATTATCTCTGTCCTTATCCATGTGAGGAGCGGGAGAAAGAGTCTAAAAAATTCACCAGTGGACTTGTGCACAAAGTAAATCTAAATGTAACTTCTTTTTGTCCTGGTTTTTTTCCTTTCTTTTTCCCCCCAGTGCATCTTCCGTGCAACTTCCACTGGCAAGTATTTAAATCTGAAAAGCAAGTCACAGGTGGAGACTCACTACCCAGTTTTTCCAGCTCTACCTGCAGTATTCACCACCAAAATTCTCTGAAAGTGAAAAAAGCCAAATTAGTTTTTTCCTCACCTAGTCTGGCTATGCTACTCAGCAGTTACTGAGAATAGCCAGGCTGCTTGAAGCTAAACTGCACTGAGTTAGGAGCTGTTTTAAGAATCTAGTTTGGCTTATTTTCCGTTATATTAACACTTCAAAATACTCCATCTGCTTACAAGATGGGTGTGAGAGAAGAAGAGAAACACAGCTGGCCCAGAGTGGGAAGAATGTAAGTTTAAACAGCCTCGCCCCTTCCCAAATGTCTTTTTGGCGGTACTTTGTGACTTTCTGGATATTTTCATTTCTCGCTTTCTTTTACAAAAGCTCATCATACCCAATTTAATTTTTATAACAAAAAAATGAACTGAGAATTGCTGCCAGCCCACTTCACTGCTGCTGAAAATGCACTGGTATTCAAGATTAAAAGGAAGAGAAAGAAAGGTCCTGTAAGAAGCCCTAAGAAGGGGAAACTTATCCATGATGAAAAGATGTTTTCCTCTATCTCCTGTTTTGGTAGTTCCTCCTATCCTTCTTCTTAGAGATATTTATTCATAGACGAATGTTTTATTACTTAAAACCTTGAACTTTTTCCTTTGTAAAGCAAGTAAAGAGCCAAATTCAGGGATATATTCCAGAAGTGATTGCAATAGTTTGCACAATTTCTTGCCATGTGATCTTCAATTTCATGCCCCAGAAGCATATCCTTCCACGGCTCATTGCTAATTTCTTCCCCGACCTGAGACACCAGCTTGCAGTTTCTTACCATGCTTTAATCCACCCTAGCCCTGAAGCTGGAGGCACAGTGGGTGCCACTCAGCCGAGTTCAGCCTTGGTATCTTGTGGCCAGATTACAGCCATCATCTGCTGCCAGGCAACTTAGATTGTTCCCAATGGTGTCCCAAGAACCAGATGAGAAGAGGATGGGGTGCCCTTCTGAGCTCCACCTATTGAAATAAATCCTAAGCATGCACCTAAACAAGAGCAGCTCGCAGCAGATTTTATAGAGGATTAAAGTATGATATGTGCTCTCTGGGATCCCATCAGCTCAGCTTTTACTGACCAAGGGCTCTTGACCTTGCCTCCTTTTTGAGCAGGGATAGAAACCTAAGGTGCAGCACCTCCCAAAGGCCACCAATTAACGGCTCAGTAAACTGTGCAACTCTCCATCTTCTTTTCAAATGAGTAATGATATCACTGATGATCATGACGTTTAAATAATCATATTTAACATAAGGTATCATTTGTTGGACTAAAGGAGGTAATTTACCTTTCCAAGCTTGCTGGCTGCTGACTTCTGTGGATATCTCCCACTCAGACATGGTCAAGTCCTACCTCCGAGTTTTTCTGGGCAATTGTGAAAACGGGAGAGTCTTGCTTTCCTGTTTTCCAGTACAAGCTGAGGTTGTGTGGAGCAGAACAAGACACACGCGGGTGCACTGAAATACGCTTCTTGCAAAGGTTATAGCACCCTTCTCTCACCTTGCTTCTTTCTCCCCTGGCTGACTCTTTCCATCCCGTCTGCAACAAAACCAGTGCAGGTTTCAATCATACATTGCAGCCTGGCCTGCCATGTCTTGGTAGATAGTCCCATCTCTTCTTTGCAGTTCTGCCTCCCCTCTCCTCCACCACAGGTTAGAAGAAGATGTTAGTTCTGGCTTCCTTCAAGGTTTGTTCAACAAAGGAGACTATAAAACAAGTTTAAAACATTTTTCAGATAGCCCAGAATGAAACAAGCCTTCATCAGAGAAGAATCTCACCAGGCTCACTTGCAGTTTAAAACAAAGACCATCTCTTCAGCTGGGCTCAGGTCCAGCCCAGAGGCATCCCCCTTTTGAAGGTACAATGAATACAAAGGGTCTGGCATGCACCTGAAAGCTGGTACTTTCTTTCAGGCTTGGATTTCAGGAAATAACTAGGGAGAGCTCTTCTCGCCCTTAGTAATTCCCTATGCTCATTACAGGGTTTCATGTTTGGGTGAAGGCTACGAAGGATTGTGGACAACTTGAAACACTGAAGTCAGAAGTGCCTCAGGCACCAATTTTCCCTTCCAACTAATCCATCATTCCTGCTGTGATTGCAGGGAAGTGATATAGTAACCTGTCTCCTTAGAAGAAAGGATGGCCCGCTGCTGTCTTTTATATTCTGTTGAATTATAACACTTTCCTTTTTCATCTGGCCTTTCATCACAGACTTAAGTGTTTTTCTTTCCATGTATACAACTGTGCAGGTTTCTCATTCATTATCTACACAGGGATGGCCACACTGAGCCCATCTGCAATCCTTCCTCTCTGCTCCCATAGGACCTTCTGGGAAGCAAAGTTTTTCTAATTTGGAACAGACTCTCAATTCCTTACCAGAACCTCACCACCGACTGCATCCGAACTCACTGCAGAAAGGGATTTTTATGTAAAAGTACTGCCTTCCCTTCATTTCCAGCCATCCACCGCAGCAGGCATTGCACTATCTTCGAACGGTGTATTCAGGTGTCGGAGGCAGTGCAGTGAAGCATGAGAGGTCACTTCTTCTGGTCCTTCTCTTTGCATCTGGTCAAAACAAAGGGTTAAAATCTAGGTATCGGTGCAATTTCAGTATGTTTAATGTGTGTTTTATACTGTGCAGTGGTAAGTTGCACGATGGTCACACTTCTACCCTGATTCAAAAGTACAGAATATCTCCCATTCTGAGACGACATTAAAGATTTTATCAGAGGTGTCTGGTAAGATTTTAAGGGTAATTCATTAAATATTTGCTACAAATATGTCAAGCAATTATTGAATCTCTGCTCAAGTAGGATCATATTGTGTAGTCTTAAGAGGAAAGCAAATGCATGGGGGGGTGCAACATTTTTTTGTTCAGAAGGTACAAAACAAATTTACTTGTGAGGCAAAAGGATTATTGTGTACTTGGTGTTGCAGGTATGTCAGATGGATTTTCTGAGTCATGGAAGTTGTTGGCAAGGTGTCCTGCAGTCAGCTGCCTTCCTTTATGTTCTTAAATCTACAGTTTTGCTGATGGTGCTTTGAGGCTCTTTTAAATTCAGAGGAGTGCCTGCCCCAGCTCCCATCTGAAAGTGCTCAGTGAGGATTTCTGAGCAGTGCGAGACATAGCAAAGTTACAGAGTCACAATCATGAAAAATTCCGCAGCAGAAAGCAGCTCCAAGAAATTCCTCCTCAGTTTGTGTCCCGCCGCACTCCGTTTCCCTCTCGGAGGATGCTGCCCTCAGTCCATCATTTAAAGCACCCATAGAAATGTATCAGGAGGATAAAAATGGGGGGGTATGGGAACACAGATGTATATGTGACGCTGCAATAGTTGTTCAGAGTTGTGCATATGTTCCCTGACTTATTTAATCAACCCTATCAATGAATAGGCCTGATGAGGTCACCATTCCTAAGTTTTGTTTCTTTATTCGAGGAACAGGCATCAGTAGAAGAGCTTGGGTTTAGTTTGGAAGTGTCTCTCTGCTCTTCTCAGTTTCAGTCTCTTAAGGGTAGAAATCTGGCAGGGATTTCACTTCACCTCAGATAATACAGTTCCCTCCACATGGGCTGGTTACCATCAAGTCCCTTTAGAGTTACGCCAAGAAACAGGCACCTCTCTGGTGCAGTTCATGACCTATTTTGGATGAAATTAATTTTTTCTTCCTTGGACAACAAAGGGAGTCTGGACAGCTCTCACAGTTGAAGAAACCTATATTTTTCACTTCTCAGCTTAGGGGATGACAGATCCTGCCCCTGCAGCCTGAAGCCAAAGTCCTGATTTTCACTGCCCAAAACAAAAATTTGATTTGTGGACTTCCTGATAGGCTGGAGGCTGCCGTGGAGGCCAGTGGAATACCCTCAAGCCTGGTACTTTCTGAAAGCAAGTATTGAAACAACGCATGCAGACAGCATGGTAACTAAATACAGTGAAGAATTTTGCAGTAACAAGAACAGGCCATGGCCTTTTTGATTCAGCATCTTCACGTACTGGATAATCCCTCCTTCCAACACTGCCACTCAGTTCTTTTGATTCAGTACAAAGCCACTTTCTTCTCCTGGGTAGTCTTTCCCTTTGCAACTGTTGACACATAACACTGCAATAACCTCTTCTGTTCGCTTCTCGCTATCTCATTCCCAGATGCTTATATCATGGGTTGAACCTGTTTTCTTAAAGGCCGTTTTATGTGCTTCCATTTATTTGCATTCCTTAAGTTCTGCTGTAGAATGAATTTGTGTGTTTTGCACTGGTTTGGGTACTTTTTTTACTCCTCTCTTCACTGAAAACTCTCAAATGTTTTGCTTGTTCAACAGCTTTGCTGATTACTTTGGGAGTTTATAAATTTAACTCCCCTACTCTCAGTAACGACTCACATATCTTGTCTAGAGCTGCGTGTCTGCAGCATGTTCTTTAATGCTTTCCTGCACCTGTTAGGTTCTCATGAGAAAAATGAATTTTTCATAAGATGCATTCTTCTGGTAGACACAATAGGTTTCAGTTTGTGCAGTGATCCTATCAATTTCTGTGCAGCTGTGAGTAAGATCTAGATGTAACTGAAGATATATAGGACATTTGCATCATCAACAGTAAAAATAAGAATTATTTTTCAATTAAGAATATTTTCAAGCAAAAAATTTCTTGACACCGTTCAGTGCCTCTGTTCCTCTTCCAAACATGTAGAGCAAAAAAAATCTTATTGAAAATGGTACCAGGATTCCAAAAAACTCAAACCTCAATTCAGGAGAGAGTTTCATGCTGTCTGGGCTCATAAGCTGTGCTGTGTATGTTGCCCTCATCAAATACCGGGCAGGTGCATTTCATGGGAAAACAAAAAGTCCCTTGTACCTGCACTGAAAACGACTTTATTTTTCAGATGGCTTTAAGGAACAAAAGCGAGACCCTGCTGTTAAAATGTATAATCCAGATCTCTGGCCAAGACCACTGGCATTTCTTTGCTCCGACAGGTAAATACGCAGTCGCCGGGCTGGTGGGAGGCTGCAGAGGTTCTTTCTCCTCAAAGCCTTCTGAGTGCCCGAGTGGATGCGAAGGGTGAGGAGGGCGGCGGGGGGGCCAGGGTGCGTGTTTCTCGCATCCCACTGCACTTTCTGCATGGCTGCTTGCTCCCAACAGCGGCGCGTCCAGCTGCGTGGGGCAGGTTTGGAGTCAGAGCCCCGCGGGATGGAGGTTTCTGTTCCTCCGCGATGCGGGAACATCCGCCAAGGTTTCTCCTGCTGCTCTGCAAAGGAGACTTGGTCCCGGCTGACAGCCCACCCCCTTCCCCCTCTCCCACGAGACGGTCTCAAGGAAAGCCCATCCGCCCAGCTCAAGCAGCAGCACGGGAACATTTTTGCCGTATATTTTCCTTCACCAGCTGAGCCCTTCGGGCTGTTTCTAGGCACAGGTGCCTTTCACCAGCCCTACCCGCTGTCTCGAGCCGCAGCTCAGCTCGGCAGGAGGATGAGCAGAGAGCTACAAACCTGCTGAGGCCCCTTCTTCTCCCCTTGAGGAGATGGAGCGTGTGCATTCCCAACGCCCTCCGGGCGTGAACCGTGTGTTCCCAGCCCGTGCTTTTCATCTTCGGTGGCCCCGGCCTCATCTTGATGAAGAAATACTGCTATTCTCAAAAAAGAGGGGACTCCTCCTGCGGAACTGGTCCAATATTAATCAGCCAGTAGACGGAGATTTTCAAAATTGTTATACAGGCAAGCTAACGGTGCTAATCACGAGGTTTTGCGCCTGCCTTGCCTATTCAAGGATGTGAATATCCTCCTCTTTTCTCCCTTCCATCACCTTCCATTTACTCTCCCGTCTCCTTGGTCCCTTAAATTTATGCAAAGACCATTTTAAAATGTGTCAGAGGGCCATGAAATGATTTTCCTCATGCAGCAGATTTCAGGATCTTTAGCAATGACATCACAGGCCATCTGGAAAGGCCGGCAGCAGCCACATATCATCCCAGAACACACACATACCCAACACCTCCTTCCTATGTGGAAAAACGCAATCAAGTCCTCCTGGCTCAACGGAGTTGTAAATGTCCTTTAAATCTGTCACTTTAATGTCCTCCTTGGAAGAGGCAGAATGAGGAGGTAGGTTTTTTCCTTATGGCTCCGTATATTATAAACCAGAGGAATTCAAAGTACTCCATGGATTTGTTACAGGAGTTCTTTAAAAATACTGTATTGTCTTCTGGCAGCAGCACCAGCAGCAGCAATAAAGTTTTGAACTGTGTTTCCTTCTGACATTCAGGAGAGTCAGAAGTCAACCTGGCCGTGAGCAGCTGAGACAAGACAAATCTTTCATGGCAGCAGAATACCAAAGTCAGGCATTCTCTGTGGGGAAGGCTTCATTCTTCCAGGGTGCACTTAGGAAAGGTGTAAAAATCAGGTTTTCCATCCCAGGGAAAAACATCATGCAGGACTACAGTGCCTGCTGTCCGTGGAAAATTAGCAAATCTGTAAAAAAATTAATGCACAATTCGTAGAGCGGTTAGCAACCCTCACAAGCACATAATACCTCTCCAAAATGATGTCAGCAAAACCAAGGGTAGTCAAACACTATATTGCTGTACCCCAGTGCGCCAATATTTGAAGCACCTTTCCTGACCATTGGAACTACAAGGGCTTATTATGCTGAGCTAAATAGAAAACTGCATGCAATGAGGAGACCAGCACAATAAGACAAACAGCAAACAGAACTACCAGCAAGCACAACATGGAAATCATCAAATAAGAAAAGGGGCTGTAATGGAAAACCAGGTATTTTCAAGTTGAAAATTTTGGACAAGCTTTTCTTTTCAGTTCAATTAATGCTTCAATACATAAGGAAGTTACACTACATTCCTTTTCATATTTTTTTGCACTTTAATCCTTTTTTTCCACTTGATATTTATTTTTCAGTTCAGTTTTTCCTTTCTTTTTTCCTTTAATTATCTTTTCACTCTACAGTTCATTTTAGCATAGTGGCATGCTTGACTGGCCAACCTGGCAGACATGTAACATTCCAGTACTGCATTTATGAAAGCAATGGATGAACTGGTTTCCCTGTTAACTATTTTTTCTTTTTAATTGTTGAGGATGCACTAAAAGACATAACCAGCTTTTGCATTTTGATTTTTGTAAATTTGTCTTTCATAAACTTTTTTGCCTTCTAATTTCTCACTCCTGATATTCCTGGTTTGATCCGTAGTCAGCATCATGGTCTTCTTTGCCAAGTCTGCAGCAGCCGTCATATGATTTTTCTTGTTCTTGTTTCTTGCTCAGAGTTTGTGCTCTTGTTCGTCCTGCATTGGAGTTTCATCCTTGTATTTACAAGCCTGACGGAAGGTTTGGACCTAAAGGGCCCTGAACACAATGTCCCCGCTTGAGAGACATGCCATGGCAAGTGCTCGGAAGATCTGATCCCAAACATACATGTGGTGGTTTCTGTACATGAGTAACTCCTTGGTTTGCTTCTGATTACTGTATTCATTTTTCTTAAAATAGTTTTGAATCTCCGTCCCTGTAACCTCCCTTCTGCATCCATTAGAACTCTCTGACTGTGTATTTTCCTCAATTATTGCAATTTTCTCCTTTTTTTGTGGTCAGTCGCTGTTTCACTTTTGTGTGGGCAGGAAAAGAGGTTTTGTGCTGACAATGTTGATTAATCAGTACAGCCACATGTTGGGATATTTTTAGAGGGAAAAAAGACCCAAGTTTTGAAACATTTTTTATGTGGAAAATGAACAAATGAAAGCATTGCAACCAGAATTAATACTTAGATAACCATTCTTAAAAGCAAATAATTATTCAGTGTAAAGGACAGATGAAATTAAAATAATCTTGAAATTTTCCTCAGCACTTGTAAAACTCCTTTGGTTCTGGCTGTTTTAAAACGGTTCTGGTAATGCAGACTGGAAAGTGAAGGAATGTATACAGACCATGTAATTCTCTGTGAAAAGAGAGAACAGTGAGGCTGATATTTCCATAGCCTGATTTCTTTAAGAAACCTTCTTTAGCAGGAATTGGGAATAAATTCACGGGACTTGGCCAACTTACAAATTATAACCAAACACAATGAAGATCCCACAATGCAAAACCTGTTTAGGCATGTAACATCCCCACGAATGCTAGACAGAAAGGGCAAGTAAGTGAGACTTTTTAAATTAAAAATCTGAATTCTTCTGAACTGAGAGCTCTGGCTACAGTCTGTAAAGTGACCATTAGCTAAAAGCACTCAGTTTGCCAAGAAGCTTGGGTTTATGTAGCCCTTAAAGTCCCAGAAATTTCGCAAAGCCACCTAAAGTGGAGAAGGCTGGGAGCGTACCAGCCAGATCTTACACTTCTGATTGCACCGTCGGCGTGTTTTCCAGATGTTCTGCTCGCGGCCAGCCGGCTGGCATGGCAAATCCTCATCACGTGCCGGCCATTCTCCGCAGGGCTGTGCCGCTGGGCTGCTCTGCCGGACCGGTGGTCCAAAGGCGGCCAAGGGTCTCGGCGCGTGGGCTTCTGCCAGCCAGCTCCTCCCTTCTGGGAGGCAGTGCTTCAGGTTTACTTATCGCAGGCAATTTACCCAAACTGGGAATCGCTTCGATTTGCCTGCGCTGCTGGGACTTCTGGCACTGTTAAATTGGACTGCTACATCAGCAGAAATGGTCTGGGGCAGCCAGACGATTACAAGTCCTCCAGATAGACTTTTTGACCAAGAAAGATGTATGGCCCTTTCCTTATAATACCTCTCGCCTTGTTAACCAGAAAGCCACAGTTAGGGGCTGTGTTTCAGCATCAAGTGCAGAGCAACTGGAGGACAGCAACAGCTTTTCAGTCTTGCATACAACACCCAAGAAGGGGTGAGGAGACTCCCAGCAAAGCAGCTGCGCTGGCACCCTTTTCCTACTTTTTCTATTCCGTTGCTCATGACTCGGAGAAACCTTTCTCCCTACAGTTAGGAAATTCACACAGATCTTAGTAAAATAAGATTTAACTAAGGAAGCTTTTTGTATGTGCATTTTTGAATCATTGTTTCACTAATCTGCAGCCTTAGAGCTTCTGATAAACCCTTTAATCTGTACTGCTGAAGCTCCATTAAGCTGTACCATCGAAGCTAACACAGTTTTGTCGGAATGACTGTCTTCCACAGCCTATACTGCTTCACAGATGCAGCGGTAGTGGTGACACACTGATCAGCAGTCACTACTGGGACACTATGAAAATACCCAAAAGAGTGTTTTCCAAAATGTCCTGAAGGAATAGGCCTCTTAACCTTTCTTAGAAGAGACTGAATATAATTCCCCTGTAAACATCATGTTTTTCTCCAACTCATTCAAGAAAGATTGTAATGGTGTGGTTATGTGGCCTGCTCAATTGAACTTCACAGGCAAAAGTCATATGCACAGCAAAGGTTACCTTAAGCAACAAAATTATCCTCTATTCAACAAGGCAGATAAGAGAAGAAGGAGAGACTGCATCCTGGAAAAGCCCTGGGGTGATCCTGGTATTTTCCAGTGGGATGAGGGAAGAGCAATACTAAACTTTGTAAGGGTGGGCTTTAGAGTTATGGAAGAACTTGGGCTGATGCAGGCTGAGGGCAAATAAAAGCTTTCACTGACATTTTCAAAACTGCCTCAGCCTTAGCAACTTACGTTCCATTTTCAAGAGTAATTCCAGCCTGGCTTTCTGAGGTTTTGAGGTGCCTGCAGGTACAGAAAAGCATTTCTGGAGAATTTCAGCAACAGTCTGTCACATTAAGTGCCTAAATTCCCCTGAACTCAAGAGGCACAAGGAACCTAACCTATTAAAATGCTTCTAGATACCTGTTTGCACCTGAAAATCTGACCTAAGTCTCACTGAAAGTCAGCAGGACTCCCAGATCTCCACTCTGTTCAGTGACTTCGATGCCTGACCCCCACTGTCAGATTGACTTTTGTAAGTGGGACCTAATCCATTATGGAGTACATCCAGCATGCTTCCCTTTGGTGCTAGTGGGAGTATAAGCCCCAGGAGAAGGACAAGTGAGTAGGGAAAACATGAACTAAACTGTGGAAAAAAAATGCTTCTGTTACGAGGACTTGAAAACTTACTAAAAAAAAAAATAGCTGCCTTAACATAGCACAAGTCATACCATAGAGCTGGAAAGAAATTGGAAATAAAAAGGGGGAAAACTGATAGGAAGGACAGATATCCAGAGACACTGAGCCAAACTAAGAAATATGCTAGATGCATTAGAAACAAGAAAGCTCTAGGTATATCTGGGAAAGGTGGTGGCATAAAAGCAATTTCCAGGAAGCAGAGGAGCAACAAAGATGAGTTCTCTGCATGTTTTCATCATGGAAAACAATGGGGAAATTCTTATTGCAAAGGTCCTTTTATGGGAAATGAGTGTAACCTTAAGAAGTGTAATCTGCAAGGCGAAAGTTTCAGAGAAATCTGAAAAACTCAGGTGACTTAAATCACTGTGAGCTGATGGCTTTGTCAAAGGGTTTAGAAAGAAAGAAAATATAAAATTGCACATCTATTTGTAAGGATGTGGAGTTTATGCGGAAGTATGGCAACTGCTTCTGAAGACTAGAAAGCTCTTGCGTGTTAACTCGTTCAGCTTTTGAAAGGGGCCAAGAAAGAGCTGGGGAACTGGAGATGACCGACTTACCTGTGCACTAAAGAAAGATGAAGACTTTCTCCCTAGGAGCAGATAGACTAGTCTGTATCACAACACACATGGAGCACTCCTCCTTCATTTATTTTCCTCAGGGAAGGTGGGTTCCAACAACTGGGACGTTTCTTTTGCAGCATTCCTCTGAGATGAGAGCGTATCAGCATGACCTTTTCAGCACCCTGTTTTTTACTGTGGTACTTCAGTGAAAACGATCCTTACGTACGCCAGGATAAACCACAATTTTTTGCATCGTAGAAAAGAACAAACCATAATCAGATTTTAACAGCAAAAATCTCTGCAAAAATTTGGCATGCACACATCTTTCCAACATTGTATATGTTCAAAACACAGATTGCAGAAGACAATTCCCAACAGCCTTTTCATCTGTTTTTCTTCTTCAGACAGAAGTTCCGCAGATACTGATACTACCACCAAGCTAGTGTCTTATCAGCCTGGCCAGCGTTATTCACAGCATACTGTTTGCAGCAAGATAACTTAGCTCACCAGATCTGTTTCTAACTTGAATAGGCCATACTGGTTGCACATCAGAAACTCGAAGCGGAGCAGAGCTGATGCATTCAGGACACTGCAGAACCACATTGGACAATCACATAT
Organism: Leptodon cayanensis; assembly: GCA_027564655.1. NCBI lineage: Eukaryota > Metazoa > Chordata > Aves > Accipitriformes > Accipitridae > Leptodon > Leptodon cayanensis. The sequence continues at coordinate 1,979,205 of JANXJC010000031.1, forward strand.
TGAAACAGGCCATTACTTTTAAATAGCCACAAAGCTATCCTGAACCTTAGAAATGGCCTTAACTTGTAAAGGCCCTGCAGACTCTCCTTTAGTGATGCTGCAGGCGCCAATTCATATTCACAGAGACTGAGTGTACAAGCAAGCTATCAAACTTTGTAAAGAGTCAAATAAATAAGCAAAGATACAGCCTCCACACTAGCATTTCCTGACTTGATTTTTAATGGCACAACCTAAATTGTCGCTTCAGAGAGTGTTGTGGTGGTTTAAAACATCAACACAGCAATGATCCATTAAGCATGTAATTCTGAAATTTTTTTTTTTGTTATTCCAAAGCCTAAAGTTAATCGTGAAAGTATATAAGGGGAATAAATATAACTATGTACCACAGCCTTTTCAAGTGTAAAAAAAATATTCACTTATTAATACCAACGTACTGTAATGTAAGCGTGGCGAATAATGTGGGGAATCCAAAGGGGAGAGGGTGCCTGGGCACTGTGTGTGAGAACGCTGTCACAGAAGGTGTTGCATGTCACAAATACAACCATCTGAAATTTGTTAAATATTTTTTGTTGAACGGTGGAATTTACAAAAAAATATTTTGATACAACTCAGAGGATTTTCTTTGACGTATATACAAACACACATGTTCACACCAAAACTTCCTTTTGTGAGGTTATTGAGAATACCACCTAAGGGAGAGGTAGAGGTGGTCTTTATGCTCTGCAACTACTGCTTTCTGTCATTGTTCTGCTCTTCTTTTCGGTCCATCATTTTTGTCATCCTAGATCTCTTTTGCTCCCTAAGCCTGAAGAACCCCAAACACTTCCCTGCAAGCCTTGTTTTTCTCATACATATCCTTCTGCAAACCTTTCTTCCTCTTTGTGCTATGGCAAGTGGTACCTGTAGGTAGAGAAGAGAAATACATACAGGTCACCAGCTTGGCACAGCTGCCTTACACAGACCTTTCTCTTCTGAGCTCTGAGAAGGTCCCTGCAAGAGCTCTTTCCTGGTCCTGGAGGTAGGTGACTTGACAGTTTTTTTATGCTCTAACATGTAGTGGAAGGACAGAAAAAGCCTTAACCTCAAAATTTGTGGCAACAGTAAGATGCTCAAGTGATTAAAATGAAGAATTTCCGCAAAAAGGAGTGTAAGTGGTTTTATTCCAGCTTTGGGGGTATCTCTGAACACCCTGAATAGTAGAGCTGACCTCTATTTTCTAGCGTCTGCACACAAAAAAAAAAAAAAAAGAATGAGAAGAAAAAAAGACATTCTTTAAAAAATCAACTCCTTTGCAACTTAATAGGACTCTGATCACCCATGTAAAATGAGTCATGTTTTATTACGCTCTTCTCTAACCCTGACCTCCTCCACTCAGACACACCTCATGGAAAGAGAGGTGGAAGCACAATTTCAAGGGCAAGAAGCAGGTAATAATATTAAATGGCCACGGTGGGACTGCAGCAATGGATTGAACAGATTGGATTTGCCCAGTGCACCAAAATGCCCATTCAGCCCTCGCCTCTTTACAGGCTGCCTTCCCAGTCCCTCTGTGCTATATTTCATGGTCAAATTCAGGTGATGACATGGACAATTTAGTGTCTGAGTTCTTTCTAACCCAGGACATGGTGTTGTAATTACACGCTCCAGTGCAGGCCTGCATTCCGAGATAACAAACAACCTTGTAAAAGAGGGGAAAAAAATCCTTTAATAGAGTGCAGTTCCCTTCTCCCTGGACTGAGAAAGCAGAACAGCAAAGGAAATTTCACAGCATCGCTGCGTACCTGGAAGGGCCAATCAGAGTGAGCCCAAGTAACGCCAGAAATTATTCACCAAGAGCTAATGACCACTAAAAGCATAGTTTCTTCCTTTGTCCTAAGTGTTTCGCTATAGGCTTAACGCAAATGCAATTTTCATAAGCAGCTCTTTCCCAGATACATTACCTCTGACAATTCTATTTCAGTCTCTGGTCTTGCTCGAAACTCTCCTCATTGAGCATCAGAGGCTCATTCCATAAAGCAGTTTTCGTGCAAGCAAATTATCTCCCAGCACACACTCAATAAATCTACACCCAAATCGTCTGCATTTCCATGCTTTGGCCTCAAGTCAGTGGTAAAGGACTGCAAGTTAGGACTGCAAAGTACTGTGGGATGTAAATCACAGGAGAAAATTCCCGTGTATCAGAAGGCAGAAGAAACAGGAGAGTAGAAGATCACATAAAGTTTCTCTTAAAGATATAATTAAGGGAGACCCGGTAGGGGTGAGATGGGGTTTGCAGGTAGCAATATCATTACATAGCTGCTCGAAAAAGGTGCCAGTTTTTTTGCCAGCATGAGTTTTAATCTTCATTTAAAAATTGAGAGTTGTTGCCTGATCCATTTGTTGAAAAACTTATGGTTACCACCGCCTCAGCCACAGCATCGGTCTCTTTTTGGGTCCTTCAGCTCTCTGTCCTTTGTCCAAGTACAACATATCAAAATACTTCCATTTCTAGACTGGGTCCTCAAAGTTTATCATTCTGCCATCACCTTTTAACAGCCTTTGGGCATTTGTGTTCTTTAATTTGAGACCTTCCTGCTTGGGTTTTGGTTTTTTTTCCTTATAGTCTACTTATACATATAAATGCATTCACAGCAAATATCCCAAAAATCAAGTTAAGAGACAATGTTCATGTAATATCATAGACAAGACGCTCCCTTTTCACTTACATTTTTTCAAGCTCTGTCATGAACATATGTTATTTTATCTTCAGGCCAACTGGAACAACAGCTCTAGGAGGTATGAACTCTACCATTTATCTCAGCACGGTGTTAATTCAGGGTTCATCTATACATAGGCTGGAACTAAAAAAAGACCAGCCCTATAAATCATACCTGTAGTTCAAGTGTGTACATGAATATTTTGGAGGCTCATTCACATACTAACCTGATTTGGTTAAATCACTGCCAGAAGGGGGGATAGACAAACCCCTATATCAGCTCCAGCGTCTTCTGTGCAAATCTGACAGAGATTTGCTTAACAGGAAAAGGCCACTCTGTAAAAGCACAGCGTTGTCACACCGAGATTCACTGGCAAATTCAGATTTAAACCCAAGTTGCTATTTTGGTTCCAGTTTGGGTGCACATAAGCCATCCAATGGCTGGAGATAACAGCTTAAATGTCACTACAATTAACCTTTTCATTCCTGATCACAGGTCTCCATAACTTATTTACTGTGCATCACTCCATTGCCACGTATGGACAGGCATAGGAGACACGATGCCTTATGTTTCTCCTTATGTTTCCCAGTAAAGAACCAAACTTAATGGCTTACCTGTTGCCTCTACAACTACCTTGTCCGAAAGCAGCCAAGCTCGTTAGCCGAAAGCCAGACAGTCTGGATATACTGCGCCCGGAGTAGTTCTGAGAGAGTGGATAGACCCACAGGTGAACGACTGGGGTACTGCCTCGAGCTGGAGGAGCTGCTCCGGTGCTCCCACCTCCCTGGAACCACCTCTCTGAGGAGACTGAAGTAGATGGACGCCTGTAAAGTTGATAGCAGATGACGCTTTATTGCTAAAACACACACATATTTATAGTCACATATTCTGCAAAGTCACTGTACACGCGCACAAGCATAAAATATGATTGGTTATATCAACTCTGTACACGAGCATAAACATAAAATATAATTGGTTATATCAACTTAAACACGCGAAGCTTGTCTCAGGCTAATTGATTGAGATAAACTGACGAATTGAGGTTTTTTGTCCCAAGTTCCCTTTATTGTGGAATGCACACCTGTGTTCTTCTAATTGGCTTTATTATCATGTTTCTTTTTTTGTCTTCTTGTTTATTCTGTTCAAGGTCTTCTAAAGGCATCTGCAATGCTCTTGTGACCTGTGTTAGCTAAATATGTGTCCACACCTCTCCTTCTCCCTGGGCAGCCCCCAGAGAGAGATGGACAAAGGACCTGGACTTCTCCCAGGCTCTTTCCATAAACCTCTCTCCCTTTCTCCTCTACAGCAAATTATGGGAGAGGAAAGATGCAAAGCATTTGGCGTGCAAGGAGGAGCAAGGTAGTTGTGGGCAGAGACTGGAGGAGGAAAAAGAGCAGAGTGTATGTTCACCGGTGGGCCTGAAGCAAGGCACTAGGGCAGCTGGAGGGCAGGGCAAAGAGACAGAGACCAGGCAAGAAGGAAAGGATCACTAGGAGGTTGGGGATGCACAGCCCACTAAGGTGGGGAGGAAAAGAAAATCGATTTCTAGGCGAAGATAGAGCAGAAAGGGAATGAAGATGGAGTGGGGAAAGAATTAAACTGGTTCTGGCAAAATGCGGGCACCAGCAGAGATCCGGCATCGCACCGGTGGCAATGAATTACAGTGCCATTTTTTTACCACAGCTTATTCCTTTTGTAATGCAACAATGCATGATTTCATTGTATGCAGGCTCTGAGAATAAAGGTAAAAAAATGCTCCTCAGCCACACTACTGCAAACATGGCTTTAGCACTCTATGCAACACCTGCTCTGTGTTTTATGGGTGCTGAGCCTCAAAAGCAGGCTTGCTACATAGCGGGATGTTATTTAAAGGCTAGCAGAGTAAAACTGCTAGTGATGTATACAAAAATGTTTACAATATTTATTATGTGATCTAGCATGGTGCATAAACACACCCAAGCTCCGTGCACAAGCAGTCACTGACATATTTACACTGTGGCTCTGGAGCTTAAATGCAAAAATGTGCAATAAAGCACTAGACTGAGACATTTAGGCATGAGGGAACAACCAAGTACCATGTGATGAAACAAAATCGGAAACCATTATATCTTCCAGATTCTGAAAGTAGATTTTTTTAGAATATTTTAGTGTTAAATGCTATTTTGAAAGGCATCGTAAAAACTCACTTTCAAATGGAAGAGGATAAAAAAGGGATCCTTCCCTTTTGAGATGACAAACATTCCTAGGCACTGCACTTCACTACAGAAGTTTCCAATGACAGCAAATAATATTGTATTGGCAAGCTCTCAAGTGGCAGGCTGCATTGCACATCAAAAACTACTATCTGATGGTGATTTCACAGGAGGAACAAGCATCTCTTATGCCAAGCCATTATCTTAAGCCTATGAAAACAAAACTGAAATGATTGAATATAAAGTGCATGCTGAACAGTAGGGATAAAGTTAAAGAATTAGGTTGGACGATGACCATACAATTCAACTAGCAGCTGATTTAGATAAATGTGACTGTTTTTCCATTCATTTTGATGAGCTCATTGATATAAGGTTGGTAATACAGCTACACAGATGCACAGAGTAAAGGAAAGAGAGAGTACTATAGCTATATCCATATATCCTCCAGATGCTGAAATAAAAAATACACTAATGAAGTTGCCTAACTTCAAGGGCCAAGTGAAGGTTAAGATGTGTGTACAGAGGAGGATTGAAGTTGATGTCTGAATTGATATTGATGTATCAAAAGTTTTAAGCATCACTGCAGGTGCTCATGAGCTATGATTGCTACAAATGTCAAATTTGAAAAATCAGTTTGATACCGACTCGTGGCATCGCATGTTACTGTGTATAAAGAAGCATTCCGGATGAACGAGAGGAAAAAAAACAGAGAAATGGTAGTGAGAACTTTAACAAAGTTGTGTCGCTTCAGATGGGTTGCCTCTTCTCCTAGGGTGAAGAGGATGGTTAGCATCTTCACCTAGGAGCATCTAGGTGAAGATGCTCCTAGAAAAAGATAGCACTCAACAAGTAAGATCATTGATTTGTAAGAGCAAGCAATACTTTTGCTAAGTGTTTGGAGAAAACAAGTCCATTTCTGATCTCATCAAATCGGTTGAGGAGGGAGATTAGGGACACTGTTGCAAGAATGAGAAAAAACAAGCATTATTAAGCTCTGTCCTCATCTTCCCTCTTCCATAGCCTCTTTTTGCTTCTTCTCAGGCCTTCTGTCCTTTGCTAGTGCAGCTGTCTAAACAGTCCGGGGGAAAGGAAAGAGAAAAAAGTTCCTGCCTTTCTTCTTTCTCTATACCACAAAACTTTCTCATCTTGAATTGCAACCACAGCAGTCTCCTTTTTTTTCTGGCCTAGTCTCCCACAAACTTCCCCCCACTAAAAACAACGTCACTAAAGATAAGTTTCAGGTCCACAGTTTTGGCCACTAACCAGTGACATGCTGCCTAAGTTTTATGAAGAGGCCCTCCCACTCCTGCCAAATGTTCTCCATTTCAGATGGGGATATGTGACGTACAGGCTAATCCCAAATCATGAGCCTCATTCCATCAAGCAGCTCATTCTTAATCCCTCATGACTCTCACAGACACTGTAAATCTCCCACCCCCTGCATCTATTTCTCGTCTGTAAGAAAAGTCAGCACTAGCATTCCTCTAACACACCCATGCTGAGAGACTAACGTAGCCGGTGCAACTGCTTAAGGCTCTGTTTGCTCAACTTACAGGATAAAAAAAATCAAATACAAGAAGCCTATTACAAGAAGTAATTGCACAGCCTCGTTTTGCTACGAAGCTGTGGCCACCCAGAGACAAGAGGCCCCACTCCTCTTGTCCTCGGTACATTCCCCCATTCCCCCAGTCTCTGCTAGTCCCTTAAACGCAAGATGCCCTCTCCAGTGCACTCAGAATTTCCCTCCTTGGCTTTGTCGGGTTTTTAGCTAATCTTAAAATAAATGACCTTGGCATCTCTTCCTAGATTCATCAGTGTTTATTACCCCATAGGAAGGTCTGTCAGATCCAGCCTCGAAGAATTATAACCCCCCTTGTCCCAGGGGCAAAACCATTCCTTGAAAAACAAAACCCCCAAAACCCAGTCAAATTTCTCTCTCGAGCAACCTTTCTTCAGTGAACGCCCCGCGGTTTCAGCAAGTAGGTAGAGAATAACCCAAGAGCAATTATCAATAGGCCCTTCAGCAATTTTAGAGGGACATTGTCTTCAAACAGCACATTTCCATCTGCTGCAAACCTTTCCTTTCTCTCCCTCATCGTTTCCTACATTCACTATGTAGTGACAAGAGAGGGGACAGGCCTTTGCCCCCGCGCTAATGCAAACCAAGGCCACGCAAAGCAGTGAGACCATCGGGAAGCAGTAGAGTGGGGCTGCCCCACAAGGGAGGACAAATGGGGGGGGCCAAGGGTGACCCCAGCCCAGGCAGGGACCTGGAGAGGATCTGGAGAGGGAGGGCAGCACCGGCGGGGGGGCTGATAACTATCTATTTTGAGAGCCCCAGCCAAGGCAAGGTGATGGATCACATCCAGGGTCCTTCTGGGGAGCTCAGTAAGGAACAGATGGAGAAGGGGGCCGGAGACGGGACTGGATGTGAGACTGCAACGTAGGTCCATAGGTTCCTGAGTTGAAACAGAGCCCAGGGCCCATGGGCAGTGTGGGTGGGTGGAATGACCTTGCTGCTCAGGGCCGTTAAGGCCTATGAGTGCATTAAAGGCCCTGACAGATATATCTTGACAACTCAGGGTAAAGCGAATAACTTTTAAAATGAAGTCTCTGGAGGAACTCCCCAGCAGTGAGCTCTAGTGCACAGGCTGCAGTACCTGTACCTCCCCCACAAAGCATCAGTGAGTTATTGGAGAACCAGCACACCAGCTCGGTAATAATAACAACCATGATGTATAGTGTCTTGTGTGGTGGGCTGAAAGAGGCGGTCACGGCTCGGGACTCCTCAGCGGAGAGTGGTGGAAGCCAGGAATACTGCCAGTGGAGGGGAGGGATGATCCTGTGCAACGCTGGGCCACCACAAAGATGAACAAAGAAAACTTTTCTGCACATTTTTCGTGGGGTTTTTCTGTTTTTTAAAAAATTCTTACTGTACCTCTGAGCTGAACTATTCCTTTACCTGCAAGCAGATTTGTCAAGTTGCTTCAATTTTCTGAGGCTTTAAAGCACCTGATGTTTTGCAGCTATGTTAACTTGTGGTATCTTCTGCATCTTAAGCTTACTATTCTACACAGCTCTTAATTTTGACATGTAACCGCTGTAAAACATCTGGACTGTAAAGAACCAGTCTCTTCTCTCACCAAATAAGGAATTGTCCTACATTAAGAGGAATGTTATTCCTTTCATTTTCTCTCTCACTGACTTCTCTAAGGAATTTCCCTGACCCCTTTCCTGCCTCCCTTCTTCTCTGCAACGTTAAAAGGGAAGAGACTCTTACATTCCTGCTCTTCTAACCCTGACTTACCTCCACTCCTGCCATGGACAAACCTTTCTGTGGACTAACACCTCCCTTTGTCTGCAATCCCACTCGCGTGGGATCCCTGTTCACCCTTAGTCTGAAAGAAGACACACATCTTTCATCAGAACATCACACCAAATGGGCTGCAGGCTAAGGTACTACCCCATGCAGGGCAGGCGGGTAACGCTGCACGTTGACATCGCTTTTTTGAACAGAAATCCTAAGAAATATTTATTTGCTTGGTTTCTCTCCCTGCTTATTTTGCTCTGACACATACCTTTGCTGTATCTTTTTTTTCTTTCATACAGTCTTCATCAGTTCAACTTCTTCTCTTTTGCAAAACCTGATGAAGTTTTCCCAAGAAAGACTGTGTTCTTAAGAGGTATTTACTGTACGTTTTGTCTTCCCCTTAAGAAACTAATCGATGTGGGTTGTTTTTTTCTTTTTTTTTTTTCCTATTTCTTTCTCTATTTTCACGTTGCAATTTGCATATTTGTTTTGTGACATTCCTTTGTGAGTTGCTTTGTTTCTCTAAGGGTGAATCCATATTTTAACTTAGATTCTCCTTATTTCCCCTTAGCTGCCTTGGTTACGGCACATGTGTTCCTCATGAAAAAAACTGACTGTCAGTGCTTTGTTAAGGTTGGTTCTAGCTGGTTCATGCGGGTCAGGAAAGGAGAAAATAAAGGTGAAGAACCAGATCTGTAGTGGAAGAAGATATGATGTTTGGAGAAGCATTTTCCCACCTTCCTCACTGCTGTGGACCCAACCACTTTCCTGTGACATCCTGCCAACACTTTTCATGTCCGAATTTGTCACTTTGAAAACCTGGCAAGCCTGCTAGGGGAGGACAGAAAGGTGGAGGTGGAGGCATGGTGGGGAGGGACAGCCTCTTCCATTAGTTTCTGCCACTGGCCGTGCAAGATGAAAGACCCTGAGGTTTAGGACACGGGGGGTGTATCTGCAGGGAGAACTGAAACTCAAGCAGAGGAAAACATTTCCAGAGGCAGCAAGGCGCGGGTCTGCATATTGAAAACAGAAAACGGGTATCAGATGATATTGATTCCTAGATGTCCCTCTCTCGCCCGTGTATTCTTCCCATCTGAGCTCCACTCACATTAGGACGGGCCTGTGTAATCTGTCTTCCATCTGTTGTAAAGGGAAACTGTCTCTTCGATGGCAAAACCATATCAATTGTTCCCTGCCAGACCCCTCCCCGCGGCTCGTGATGAATGGCCCCAGCATGCAGCCTGCTCTGGGAGAGACGCGCTTCGCTCACTGGAGATCGCAGCCTTTCTCCAAACCTTTCAGCAAGGTTTAACAAGTTCATATTTCTTAACCAGACCCTGTTCACAGAACTCTGTCAGAAGTGGATAAATCAGGCTGGAGAGTTACAAAGAGGCATTATCTTGTCACTTGGGCTAAGTTTCTGGTAGGTACTTGGGAACCTGACTCCCGCTCCCACTGCAATCAATAGCAGAGAGGTAGTAAGCTCTTTGGGAGCCCGGGCCTTACTGGCCAAGTAGATTTTTCTGCATATTAGGATTTTGCTGTTGCATTTTTGTACTGCCTGTTGACTTCAATAGCAATTCAGTGGTTGTGGAGGCGTTGTGGAGTGGTCCAACACCTTAGGGGGCAGGAAACTATTTTTAGTCATCAATATTTCTTGTGAAATCACTACATGCCTTTATCACTATATTTTTAATAAAGGACGTTATTCAGTTTCCTGCTTAAAAATATGGTTTTAAAGACGAACGATTTGAGTTACCAGTTTGGGTCCAACAAAGAGTTCAGCAAAATCTGAAATCCTGTACCGATATGTAACTTCTTGCATAAAGAGATTTTACATGTTAGAAACATGCCTTTTCTGCCATTGCCTTGTGGAGCCGTAAGCACCAGTTACCACAACAGCAGGAAAAGGGTATCTCAGGTCAAAGCTCCTGAGCAACTGCAGCATCCCTGGCAGAGTGGAATCAGACAGCACTGTGCTCATTGTCTGGGTGTCCTAACACAATCTCACCCAAAGATGGTGTGATTGACCCTAATCCACAGTGAAGACAACAATGTTTGCATAAGCAAGAGTGAACACAAGGGGCACAGAGTGGCATGGAGGGGGGACAGAAGGGCCAAGTGCTCCTCTTCCCAGGAGCATCATGACCTTGCCTCTTCTCATTCCTCAGCATCCTTCCGCTTCTCTACCTGGCTTACTTTCTCTTGTTGTTCTCCCCACCTCGCTAAAACCTTTGTTCCTTCTATTACTCCATTTTTTTTAATGTTCTGCCGTGTTCCCTCGCTACATCTGAGAGTTTTGCACCTGCTGCTGTCTGCCCATGTCCTAACGAAAGGGCTGCCCTCTCCCATCAGAGCCCTTCTCCTGCCACCAGAACCTTCAATCAAACCAGGGGAAGCAGTTGAATCAGCAAGGACTCCCAAAAAGTCATCATCCCTGGCTTCCTCCTCTGAGAAAAGTACATTCAGGAGGGTAGGTGCTAGTGCATCCCTCGCCAGCGAGTCTGAGCAGTAAGCCCCTGACTGTCACCCTCAAAGGAACAGAAATAAGACGGAAACAGCAACCTGACAGCGATATGACCAGGAACAGACGCAAGGCTCTCTCCCCTGCCTGAGGTCCTGTGGGTAGCAGTGGCAGGAATGAGGACGTGCTATCATCCTCTGCGTGAGACTGCCAAAAAAGCAGTGTGGTGCTCCCGGGCACAGCCCACCGAGGGGCCCAGAGGCTGGAAAGCAAAAGTTTATAGGATGGCTTCCCCTCCGACAGCTTCAAGCCATGTGAGTAATGGGGACACTCTGTCTCTTGGGCTGCAGTAACTCTATTACACCCCAAAATATGTACAGTGTTGACGTAGCAGTCTCAGCACAAGCTTTTTTTGATGTATTGGTTTGCTCGTCCTGTGCTACGCTACTTGAAAACGTACATGCAAAGATTTATAGAGGAAATACCGCACCGGTGTGCGTGGAGCGTGAATGACAGTGTGCCTGTCCATGGGCATCGGAAGACAGGGCAGAGCAGGAGTTAAACACTGCTGATCACAGAGCAAGTGAAGAGACTGAGACGTGCTGTGAGACCAAGGAAGACCACAGGTAACGTAAAGGAGTTGGAAGGCACTGGACGGAGAGCTGAGTGCACCAAGGCCGTCACAGACGTGGAGTAACAACGGTGTGATCCAGCTCTACCTTGCTCTGAGCCTTCCTTATCCACAGGGATACAACCCCAAATGACAAAAACCACTTTATAACTTTTTAATCTCTTTCCTCCCTTCTTTTCACTGAGTAAAATATAACAGATAAGGCAACGTACCAGAGTGCCAGCTTGTAAGATCCCCTAATTCACAGGGCCGTGCCAATGCCGGAATTATCAAATAGATGTGCCGGATTCAGAAATAAACCTAACGTGTAGCACCAACTAGTTCAGCCAGTAGCTGCATGCCCATCAAGAAGCCAGGGTGATGGCTTAGCAGCCCAACTGCCTCATTTCCCTCCTGCAGCCGGGCAGGCATAAGGCAGAAAAATCCGAGGCGGGTGCTCCGTGCGCAGCTCCCGTCGCTGCCACATGAAGACGTAGCTGCCAGCAGGAGCATCGGAAGGTCTCTGTTCTCAGCATTGATGTGGCCAGGTGCAAATTTTCTAAAGGAAGGCGGTGGTGGGGGGGGGCAAAAGGAGCAGGGCTGTTGTTGCTGCGGGCCGTTAACACCTCCCGGAGCTGTGCACGTACTCCAGGTCATGTAACACGGGTCTGGCCAGGCTGCACAATCCTCCCTCTCCTCCCAGCTCCGCTCCCTCCCATGGTCCATGTGCGCGGCGTGTTACCCATACAATAAATTTGACATGCCCATCTACCCTCTCCTTAGGGAAAAAGGGGCATGGACTATACCCGTAAGATTATTAATTTAAAACTGAGGAACTGAAGAGGGGGGGAAGGTGGAGGGTTGGTTGGTTTTCTTCTTTTTAAGCATGAATGCTGAACCTGTGGGATTTGCTGTATCACTGAGGTCAACAGTTTGTTGCTGTTCAGAAAGGGATTAGGGATTTATATGGATAATGAGAGCATATACAGTTTTATTAGACAGACTTGGAAAAAATGCTTTGAGAAGAGATCTAAGTCCTTCTCATGTTTCAGGGCATAAGCCAAACTTTAAGTGATAGAGGCTGGAAAGAAAAATGCTGTATTCAGTAATCGTCTACTTCATCGTTCCTTTCTGCCTCCTCTGATACAGCAGGCACTGAAAAGAGACCATGGACTTCAGATCACTGGTCCTTCCCAGGTCATGCCAGGGCTGTTCCTAAGGCAGGATAAAAGCAAGGGACTAGAGCTTTCCAACACGGCAGTGCACATGTACCTACCCACCCAGACAGAGGCAAACAAGTATTTATCCCTACCCAGGCACGAATGCAGGTCTCTTAAAAAATAGGCACAGCGTTTCCCCATTTTTTACAGCAGGATGTTGTTCAGTTTGTGGCACGTTAATTACTATTTACGGGGCCGCTATAAAAATTAGTTACCTTTTTATAACAAAAGGCCCACAGCCAATATTTTATAGACAACACACAAAGAGGTTTGGAATTGATGATTTACAGATCAGGAAATAACACTTAATCAGCTTCCCTACCTTCCCAAGAGCAACTGTGCAGTTTTACGCCACCTTGCCGTTTTCAACTCACTATTTATCGATGTTGATTGCTTGACATTTCACGACAGGATACGCTTGTTCTGAGAGGTGCACTCTGGGATTTATCCCGATGTGGCAGAGAGGTGTGGGTTATATTATTTTGCCCACAAGTCAGCTGTATCATATGTCCCAGCGCATAGAGTGGTCTCTAGCGTTTATGTCACACAACATAAAACCTGCTTTCACAGAGGGCGACCGCTCTCCCTGCACCACACACGGAGGGAGCCCAGGAATGCGAAGCAAATACCTCATTTACACCATCCCCACGGCGTGAAACGCACATCGCCGTCCTGCCAAAACACCACTTCTGCTTACCGCCACTTACTTCTGTAACATCTTCCATCAGAAGGTCTTAAAGCTCTTTACCCCCGTGAACCAATTAACTGCACGCTGTCACCGTGATGTCGAAAGACAGGGGAGAGCTGTGGGTAATTTATAGATAAGTAAACGGAGGCACTTCTTATAATCATATTCCATCTTGAGCGCTACAAATCACAGTCAGTTGATGAATGTCTGCAAACCTCTTGGAGTGGCTTGCAGTTCGTGCATCGCTGCTGAAACACTGCTAAAGCAGTTCAGGCCATTACGGAGTGAAGGATAGTTTGATGTGCTGCCTCCAGCAGCAAGAGAAGGTGAGAAACCCGCTCAGCATCGCGCCCGACGGCCCCACGGAGCTGCCAATAACGCCGTGCAGGATGGACGACGCGTTACCAGTTTTCTGCCCTCACTACTCCGCATCCCTCCCTTGCTGAAGGAGACACAGAAGAAGAATTAAATAAAAGCCTGCAGTCTCCAACCCTGCAGACTGCCACCTGCACCGAACACGGGGTTACAACGCGATCGTCCATACCTAGAGCTCAGCACTCCTGATGCAGGCAGTTTTACCCTGGGAGCTTCCAAACCACAGCTGTCAGAATCTTTTGGGAAATAGTCATTGTAAAAGGATGTCTGTATGCCAAGTTAATCCAAAATAAAAACAAAAAAATGCTTCTACTAGTTCTACACTCTTATGCAGGCCCGTATGAGGTTTTGCAGCCACATGCTGTCCTCTGGGAAGAGTGTGATTACTCTTGAAGTAAGCACAGCTTTACATTAATCTCTGTCATACACCCTGACAAACCAAAGTATGGGACCACTGCTCATTCCGTTACCTGGAATTAATTTTTAAAGTAATGCTACTTCATGGCCAGCCAAAAGATAAAGCTCCCAAGGAGAGCTTATTGATGTATTTTGCTGACTATGTTTTTGCAGAAAGAGTTGTTTTTCCAATTTGACTTCAATGACTTTTCATTTTACTAACTGGGTATGAGGATTTTTTTTCTATTTGTTCTCTTCTTTTATTTCTATTTTTATTTAAAATTATTTATAAAACTATTTCTTATTTGTTCACAAGTATTACTCTGAGACAAACAAATCAACACACATTTTTATGAAACAGTATGAAACATATTTCAGCAGTTTATATGTTACAGCTGGCTGAACCGGAAAAAAAGCATCTGCAAACATGCCAGCAACCCCCCCCTCCTATGATCCAGTCCCACAGCCTGTCCAACCTTTCTAGTCATTTTTCATCATCGAGTAGTACGCCAACTTTTAGTTTCTTTAAATGCTTAACCCAGGGCACACACACGCACAGGCATTTGTTACAGCTTTTGCTTGAAAGTACTTAGCACCTATTTAAACTTCACTTCACATGCTTGCACAAAGTAATTACTCACAGTTCATCTCATCATGAAAAGGAGACAATACAGACATGGCAAACAAAATATATAGTAATCTACAATCTGTAACTTTTGGGGAAAAATAAATCCATGAATGCGCCTGAGCATGAAACAGATGAGAGAAAACCTTTAGGAGCTGTAAGTCATGAAGACAAAACGTATGGCCCACCGAGTTCAGATTTTTTGAGAGCTCAGAGAGAATGACAGGATGATTTTTAACAAATGGCCTCGTTCATTAGGAGAGATTTTCAGTGACATTGAGGTGAGAGCACAAGTCCAAAAACCTGGTGAGCCTTCATAAGTGGACAGAAAATGCAAGCTAATGAGAAAGTTAAATCAGCAACTAATATATCTAGAGGAAGCGTTTAGTGGACAAAAGGAGGTGGTCTGCAAGGCTTTATGAGGAATGATAAACCATTGTGTTACATAGGGGGACATGCAGTTTCTGGTGCCCCCACTTCAAAAGACCGCTGGAAAACCTAAGAGCGTCTACGTGCTGTCTGTCCTGATATAATGAATCTGTCCGAACTCAATAATGTTACAAAATTTGAGAAAGGAGTAGCAACAGTAATTCCCATGTAAGATATTCCAATATCTTGGAATATGTCTATTCCTATATGTCTTACTGTAAAAGCCATAACCTATGTAGTTTATCCAAAACAAAGTTAAGAGCTGACTCGATTCACAACCTCAGAGCGGTCAGACATTTAATCGGTCCTCATGGTTACCACAAGATCTTGAAATCCAACCCTATGTGTTGTTCATTAACATACATGTCTAAAGACAGGAAGAAATAGAGACTCCCAACATTGTTCCCGGTAATCTGTAATGACTATTATCAAAATATGTGCCTATTTTCAATTTGGATTTGTCTGGCTTTAGCCTGCTGTCGTCGGTACTAATTATGCCTTCATATGGTGGACGAAAACCACTAAAGCATTTAGTGTTTGCTTTCCATGGAAGTATTTCCACAGTGTAATACTCACCTCTGAATAGTCTACTCAAGGGAAAAGAGCAACTGAGTCTCAAAGTTTCTCCAGCTTTTCTATAACTGAAGTTTCCATAGCACCCAAACAATTGTCATGGCTCTTCTCTGCTCTTTTGTCAATTTTGAAAATATTTTAAAATAGGGAACCTGGAATTGAATGAATTATCCCCATCCCATTTTCTCCAGTCCTCTATACAGACGGAAAGTCTCTGCTCTCCCATGCACCTTCACACCTGCCTAATGACTCCGTTAGTTCTTTCTGCCATCTGCACCAGGTGGAGAGATGGAGAGATCATGCTGAATGCTTGTTTGCTAAGACTTTTAAACCTATTCAGTGTGCCAGGATACAATCTCTCTCTCTTTCAAAAGTATGACTTATTCTTCTGCCTATAAAACTGAACTTGGTTCTGTGTTAATCTAAAAAAAGAATAGTCCCAATTTGCCACGTAACCTAGACTTGCCAGTGATTCATTTTCACCCTCATTATTTCCAGTCTGTAGCATTTCTTCCATGATCACCAGTCCTCAGTGAGCTTCTAGCACAGACATAGACTAATTTCTACATCTTGAAGATGGAACTTTGTATTTGAACTGTGTCTGGCTGGGATGGAGTTAACTTTCCTCATGGCAGCTTGTATGGCGTTGTGTTTTGGATTTGTGGCTAAAGTAGCGTTGATAACACACTAGTGTTTTGGCTGTTGCTGAACAGGGCTTGCAGAGTGTCAAAGCTTTCTCTGTATCTCACTCTGCACCCACCCACCCACCTCCCAGTGAGTGGGCTGGGGGTGGGCAAGAGGTCAGGAGGGGACACAGCCAGGACAGCTGACCCAAACTGGCAGAAGGGATACTCCATACTACATAACGTCATGCTCAGCAATAAAAACTGGGGCAGGTGAAGAAGTTGGGGGTGGCTGTTGTCCTCCAAGGTGGCTGTTGCTTGGAGAGTGGCTGGGCATTGGTCTGCTTGTGGGAGGTGGTGAGTGATTGCCTCTGCATCACTTGTTTTCTTTCCTCTTTCTTTCACCTGGGGGTGAAACTGGGTTTTTTTTTATCTCAGCTCACAAGTTTTCTCATTTTTGCTTTTCCTATTCCCTCCCCCATCCCACTGGGGTGGGGGGAGTCAGTGAGCGGCTGTGTGGCTGCTTGTGTGGAGTCAACCCACAACAATATTAGGTGCAATACCTTTTGTGATGAAAAAAATATTACACATATGTTTTGAAATGCTATTGATATGCAGCTGCTGGCTGTGTGAAATCTTAACCGCATATCCCAAATTGAGGTCTCCATAACATTGTACTGATAAACTCTGTTGTGTCACCCCTGTTAACTGCATTGACTGGACCACTGAGGAGTTTATTGTATAACTGATCCATATACTTAAAATCTTCCCTGTTAAACTCTACCTCTATCCCTGACAGGGAGGAATTAATCACTCAAGGGCTTCAAACAGTGTATATTTGGGAGGAGATGTCTGATATTAATTAATCCAGCAAATGAAACAAAATCCAGTGACTGTAACTCGAATTTAAGCTAGGGGCAACATGCAATATTTAACCTTTGGAATGAGCATAGGACGCAGAAGACTCTCAGCTCCTAAAGTCTTTAAGTTACTGCTGCATTTGTTTCAAAAGCATATGACACAATTCAGAGGTGATCCATGGAGCACTTAAACAACTCAACCTGCTTAGGGACTGCCTTGGATGGTCCTGTCTCCTGAGTATGGGGTGAACTGGTGGTAGGTGCCTACTCGAGGTGGCCAGAATAACCCCTCCATCACATACTGGGCACCCTGAACCTCATGATGAAGACTTCGGTCTCATTGAGAGGTTGATGTCGGAGAGTCCAATGGTCTTCGGGGAAGAAGTCACCTGGGAAAAACCTGCATCCTTTTCTCTTGTGGCAGAAGTCCATTCCCAGCCTGCACCTTTGCCAGGGACTCTTTAAACTCAAAGAACAGGCAATGAGCAGGAAAGGGATGCATAAACTGGACAGCTGAACTGTAGGAAACTGTAGGAAATGTCATACCAACAGGGCCTGCCCATCCCGGGTCTGTATGATTCCTTGCTCCTGGAATGATGTTTGTGACTTCTTTGTTCAAAAAAGGACAGGCACCTCTAGCCTATTTGAGCCTTAGGTTGCACAGCACAGTGCAGAAGGGACTGCTGACATTCTCTGGCCTGTGCTATGCAGTGCTATGTGCAGGGCTGCCACTCTGGCTTTAAAGTTGGTGAATCAACTGAAGGAAGACTAAAAGAAGAAATGGGTCTGGCTTGATTCTGCAGAAGTGATGAGATGACACCAGTAATCCCTCCAAGGCTTCAAAGATTGTAGGGAGGGAGTAGCATTCCTAAAGGTGACTTAGGTGCATATGAGAGAAAGCAAGGGGATAAATTGAAGCCAATGAAAGATATTTTCTGTCCTGCCATGAAGGCATGTCAAGTAGCGATCTGATCTTCCATAGGGAGAGTAGGAACTCCACTGCTGCGGGCTTGTTAACTGGCAAAACCCTGGAAACCACCTGAGAACCTCCTCCTCAGAGTACTGCAGTGAGGACTCTTGCCCCATCCGAAGTCTTGCTTGCTTCTCTTGAAGGATCCCAGAAGAAGCGTGCATCAGGTCCTCCCCACCACTTGCCATGGTGGCAGGAATACCCCTTCCCTGAGAGCTAGGTCTGTTTGCTCCCAGCCAGTGAGTGGGGTCCCTCTTCAGTCGCCCTTGCACATGTGCACTTCATTGTACTAAAGCTATGTAACAGCGCTGGCTTGATTTATGAGGGCTGCATTTCTTCCAGTGATCCCTGCTGGTACAGGACTCACTACTTCCCTTTTATGTGTCTGTGTCAGAGGGCAACTGGCAACCAGCTGTTGGAAACTGATTTAAAAAAAAAACAAATAACAAAAACCTTGATTATCATCGTGGTATCATTTCAAGCCCCTGTACCTGCCTATAGTCTCTGTAAGGAGGGCAATGGAGACTGTGGCTGCAGATTAGCTTTATCACCGGTGTGAACAAATTAAAATGAAGTCATCAAATTTCCCACTTGGACAAGTCACTGGAGTTAGTGAACCAAAACACATCCCCACTACAAAGCAACAGTGATTCAGACTGAGGATGTGTTTTCCCAGTAGGGTTTATACTCAGGGACCATACAGTATACATATTTCCCCCTCCTAGGTGGCTGTTATAAAGGGGATATCAAAAGCTCAGGAACAATAATTACAGCAATAGCATCTTTTTGCTGAAAGCGAATCTCCCCTCATACATCCAATCCAGTCGATCTATTGTGCTGTTGTATATTGTGCAGATAGAGCAGGGCTGGAGCGAGGCAGGTGGTGCTCAGCATCACCGATGGCTCCAGAACCACTCTGCCTTCTTCCCTTGCCAGGCAAACACGAGGCTCCCGAAACTCCTCAGGTGGGTCGATAGCCTCTGCTCTCTTGGTGTGCACCCACCCTGGTGCCTCTGCAAGGCTGTCACTGGGGGGTGCCCCTCCGGTTCAAAGAGTCCCAGTTTCCAGCTGTGCCAGAATTACTGAGGTGGCTGGTCGCAGGAGTTCAGGATGCACGGACAGACACCAGCAAAAGGTCCAAGCAGTACAGAAATACATTGGAGAGAAGTGGCCGAAACCATCAGTTTGAATGTTCTGGCCTCATACAAACTTTGCAGATACATGTATCTGCAAATCCACACATGGTGTTTACGGAACACCCTTCAGTTTACTTTACAAAGTAAAAAGCCTTTGTAACGACAGCATCTCTCCTCTTGAGCGTGTCAGTCCCTTCCTAAGACCTGCTGAACTTAAAGGACAATTGCAACCAAATTTGAAGGAGAGTCGAATGGCTCTGAAGTAAGTTCCTTAATTTTTTATGAAAATTGGCAGCTGAGTAATGGAGAAAGGGCCACATTAGTGTTCTCAGTAATGGACAGGCATAGGAAGGAGCTGGGGATATTGAGGTCAGACGGAGGGAATATGGGAAGGCCTAGGAGAAGCCAGGAGGACAGAAGGTACTGCCAAGGGAGAGGCAGGGAGTTGGCTTCATGCAGCAGCAGCAGAATAAGAAAAGAGCTGTAGGGATGCAGGGTACAAACCCATAGGAAACCAGGCTTCATGAATTTGATGGCTTACGGATCCTACAGAACTCTGCAAAGTCAGTTTGCTAAAAAAAAACCCAAACCCCAAACCTACCTCACCTGATCCTCTTTACCTCTCAGTGAAGCGCAACCAACTCTAGGTACGCACAAGACCATTTTTGAGAAGTGCTGTGTCGCTGTAGCACAAGCGAGGAAAACCGAACAGCACAACCGAAGCGACAGGCGATGGAATTGAGACAGGCCAGCAGGAATTACCTGGGTCCTCGCCAGACACAGGCAGAGCCAGGGGGTCTTGCAAGTGCCTTTGGACCCCAGCCGAGGGAAATCACGTAGGAGCTGAACAAACGCTCCCGTATCTTTTTTCCTGCTGCTATCTTCCCCATGGAAGGAACACATCCCAAACCAAAGAGCAAACCCAGCTCCTTGGTGCTGCCCAGCACCCCGTGCCCCCCAAGCCGTCGGTGTCCCCC
>JANXJC010000031.1:1999393-2018809 GCA_027564655.1 Leptodon cayanensis
CTGATATCCTGCCTTTGTTTTGAAAGAAATCAAATCACAGATGTTAACTGTGCTTTCCTGTGGAGTGTTTAAGTAGGCCGCACTTGTAGTATATATTAGCCTTTTATGCCTTCTCTGTCACCTGTTGAAATGAGAACTCAGGGTCTTCGGGCCTCTGCGGCCCTTCCCTTACATTAACTTAAATCACACCAGATGTGGGCCCTTACTGCAGAGGAAGACTAATTGATTTCGCCAGTCACAATATGCCTATTGTTTTTTAACACAAATAAACACTGTGGTGTGGGGGGTTTGGGGTTTTTGGGTTTTGGGGTTTTTTTTTCTTTGCCACAAGAGCCAAAGGTTATTCAATTAAAGGACTCCAGAAAGTGTGACTAATAATCCACGGGCAGGGTATTTCTACAGTAAAAAGGCACAGGGAAAAAAAAAAAAAAGAAAAAGAAAAAAAAAAATCTCCATGCTACCCTGAGAACAGCGGCCTCACCGGGGCCGGCCATAACTGTGATGGATGGCTGGTGTGTGTAAGACGTTATTATTTGTTATGTGAGTGGGGGGAGATGGCAGGCGCATTGGGTAGTACACCTGCTGGGCTCCGAGAAGCAAGAACAGCTGTGTGCATTGATTTAGACGCTTGCTACTTGGGGCTCCAGGAACGAATCAAGCGACAGCTCATAAAAAAAGAGGGTTTTATGATTTTTTTCCCCCTTCTTTCTGCAAACAAACGGCCACATCATATGTTTTCCTAACGCTGCCATAACTCAAAATTAAATCCCAGCCCAAGGTGTCAGGCTGGTACCATGTCAGAATTGTAACGGCTTATTTTAAAGGTCGTTATGGATGTACCAGGGAAACACTGGGGGTTTCTGCACAAAGGTGCCATTTCGTTTTGCTGGAGCTCAGGCACTTAAGGGCAATTAGCTCCACTGTTAAAAAATGAGCTGAGAGTGTTTTAACTGGTGATTTTATGCTAATAACAACTACTAATTCATATTGTTAAAAGAGAAAGCGCGGGCTGCCAAAGCTGCTCCAAGCAGCGTCCTGTATGGCCCCAAACCTTCCCCTTGTCCCCGGGTCCTTCCCCCCCCCGCCCAGAAGGTGTGCTGCACGCCGAGCTGGGTGTCACAGGGTCAGCAAACCTCTTCCAGAGCAAAGGAGACCAAAACCTGAGCGCAAACGCTGCAGCAGGGACAACTAGGACCCCTTTCTCCATCCCGCGTCCCCGCACACCCCCGTGTTGGCTCCGGGCGCTACGGTGCTGCGGATGCTGCCGGATCCCATCGCGCAGCACCAGGAAAAAAAAGCCACCGTCCTTCCAGAGCATGGCGTGGGGCTGCCGTCCGGGCTTCACTAGCCCACGCTCACCGGCTCTCGCGTACCGGGATGCCTGGGAGGGCACAGCGGTTACACCCTCGGGGACACATCTGCATTCCCGCGAGCAGCTGGGAGTCAGAGGAGGTGCCGCCGAGGAAATCTCAGCAAGTCACTTGGCCGCTGCCTCCGGAGGAGCCGGCTCCAAGCGCTGCTCTCTCGGCCGTGCTGGCACTGTTGGGAAGCTAGGATAAAACCTCGCCGTAAGTGGTGGCATCTGTACTGAGCAGGTACAGCTCTGACATGCAAAGGAAAAAGATGTGCTCTTTACACAGATGCTCTCCAGGACAAAAACATCCTTTAAGCAGTGCCCTGACAGCCCTTCCTCAGGGTGGGTGCAGAAGATGACTTCAGAGAGGAGCAGCTCCTGTTCGTTGCTCTTCAGAGGCTCCTTTTCCCTCCTTAACTCTGTTGCTGACGCAAAAGATCCCAGCCCTAAAATCATGGATCTTACTCACTGCATTATGCTCGTGATGATGGATTAGCATTTGGCCACTTGTGCAAAAGCATGTACAACAAATAGACACAAGCAATTAAACGAGGAAAGCCTTACAGGAAGACTAGACCACAAGGCTGTGTTATCCAAGGAAATGCAATTGGTTTTGCTTATCTTAAAGAGGGAAGGAGATAATCAGCTTTCAGAATGGGGGGAAAGTTGATCTATTCCCACTAACTGCCAAACAATAAGGTGCAAAGCCATAAAAATGATAGAAATGAAATTAATCTGAACTCTGTAATATTACCCGGTCTGTTAGACTTTCAGCCTTGCCTTTCAATTATGAGAATGACATCAGTGAAAAAGAACAAATGTCTTCACAAACATAAAATTGCACTATGGCGGCTATTTATGTAGCTTCTTCTCTGACCTGCCTCACAGCTTTGACATGGCAATCAGCAAACAGAAAATTTGAAACAGAACAGGAATAGAAAATACTCTAACAAATAGAAAGTTTCATCCCTTTCAGAAATAAATTCTGAAAACAAAACCAATAGATCCCTCCCCTACATAGACATGGATGTGTATGCCAAAGCTGCCACAGAGCAGCAAAAAGCCTCGGAGACCTTTGCAAGCAGC
Organism: Leptodon cayanensis; assembly: GCA_027564655.1. Taxonomy (NCBI): domain Eukaryota; kingdom Metazoa; phylum Chordata; class Aves; order Accipitriformes; family Accipitridae; genus Leptodon; species Leptodon cayanensis. The sequence goes on from JANXJC010000031.1 coordinate 2,001,834, forward strand.
AGAGGAGCCTTTGCTGCTCCTCCTCGGTCCAACCTGACATAGTCTTAGGTCTTTTGGCTGTACTTACCGGCTGCACTGCTTGGAGGTACCCTCGCTGCCCAAGCAGAAAGCAACGCTGTTTATTATTATCTCTAAGGATCTTTCCGTAGTGCCCAGCACTCCCCATCCGAGCTCTTTGCCACCTCTGCTCTAGCCAGAAACGTGCTGGCTATTCCTCGGAAACGAATAGGCCGGCTAGTACACCTGAATCTGGCTCTGCAGGGCCTGTGCCCAGTTTCTGATGCAACTGCTTCTCCCTGCTGCCAGAGGCCGCTCAGGTAACATCTGCGGGAGCAGAAATGGAAGATGCTCTCTGCTTTCTCTCCCTGCGCTCCTGTTGCTGAAGCCCCGCAGGGTTATGCGAAGAACCGGAGGGCTTCTTCACTCAAATGCAGGGCGGATGAAAGTGGCAAGCTGTGATTTGAACAAATAAAGTGAACTGAAATGTTAGAGTATTCTGAAAAAAACAGACTGAACTTCTGCAGCCAGTGGGCATCCTTGGGAGCCCTGGCTCTGCCTTCTCTGGGTCTTCTCCACTCGGGTGCCAGCAGGCAGCTTTCAGGCTTCCTTCACTTTTTGCTGGGAACATAAAATATTGAGCTGTTCACAGTAACACCAAAGAAAAGCCAGGGAGAAATCTCAGTTTTCCATATTAAAGGTTGGGTGAAATAGATGCTGGGTCCACAGACGGGACGGAGAAAATCCTTGCCTTTGGGGCCGGAGCTGAGATCCATCTATCCCTGTAGCTGACTCTGTCAGTGGCAACAGGATATGCAATTTTGGGGTAACACCTGTGGTCCTCAGGATACACAGTCATTGAATTAAGGATGCTAGAGAGTACATCCCTTCCTAGCCCTTTTAGTGCATTTTATGGACCTGCTATCCACAAATTTGCCTAAATCCTGAATTCCGTCTCTCTCTACAACCTCCTATGGCAACAGATGCCAGAAGTTTACATCCAGTGTTTCTTTCATTTGTTTTAAAACCGTGCTACTAGTTTCATGTGCCTCTGCAGTTTTTAGTGTAACAGTTCTCAATTCACCTTATCTACCACTTAATGATTTTTGTAGGGTGCTGAGCGAGGGAAAATAACACAACCGTCTTTCATGGAACTACAAAAATATGCCAAGTTACTTTTAAGATACAGATTACAAATATCAGTCAATGGTCGGGGGGGGAAACGGTGTCATTTGGATAACAAATACAACTCAACATAACAAACCTACGTATTTGACTGTAAGTAAAATGCTGGAGGGACATTGAGCCACAAGAGAAGGTGATGCATGTGTTAATCTTTGGGGCTCAGAAATCTCTTTCTCTTTCTCCTTCATAGAAACAGAACAATAGTCATAGTACCCTGCTGCAATACATCACTTGCTTTGTTGTTAAATAATAAAAAATAGTGTGGAGCAAAACCTCAACTGTGTTAAATTGCCAAAATTTCACTGTCTTTGATAATATAATCACACTTCCCAATATGTTTTTGTTTTAATAAAAAGAAAAAAATATTTAAGGCACAAAGCCTGCTGTGGTCCTGTGACTACCAAGATGAAGTGAGGAACAAAAGATAACAAATTACTCTCTTAGAGAAACTGTCTCTAAGTCCTGAGCTTACCTGTCACTCAAGCAATGAAACTGTCATTTCCCATATGAATTTGGACCCTAGATATGTTATTCCATATAATTTACATTGGCAATCAGTATGTTTTTTATTCTAGTGACTTTAAATTCAAATAATCAACCCATGCAACCAGATGCCTGACACCATCTTATTACATAAATAGGGAAAAAGTCCCTTAGTATTTTAAGTCATCATAAAGCTGACCCTATATTAATTTGCAGAAGCTTAGAATCTGTCTCACAATGATTGCAGTAAGGGAGAAACTCATCCTAAGTCTACTGGCCATTTCGGTTTGGAAAAGTGCTGCAGGTACTTATCTTAATCTGCTAAGAGCAACAATAATATCCCAAAGCATCTTAAACTGTGGAAATAACTTCTAAACACAGCAGTACTATTCTAGAAAGTATTCCAATAGATTTTAATATTTGTTTATATTAAAATTGATCAGTATATTTTTGTTCAAGCTACTCTATGGTTTATTTTTGCTGCGAAGACAGTATAGAAGCATAAATAAAAGGTTAGCATTCAAAAACACTAAAATATGATAACTTTCAAGCATGTGCAAAACAAGTACTTCAAGGAAAGCAGAAGATATGCACTGTAATGCACATACAACAGCTACAACCTAAATTTTATTCTACTCACAAATAAAATGACAATATATATGTTAGACAAAACAGTTACTACCTGCATCTCCTGAAGGACATGCTTCTCTATTGTTAGAGGCTCTAGGGGGTATTTTGTAAAACACCATACCCCTTTAAAACAGTGTAGGGCAGAGAGTGAAAAATCCCCAGTCCTACTGGGCTAAAATTAGAAGATGAGATGGTATAAGAGGTAAAATTTGACTCAGAGTTGGGGCTAATATTTTAATTTTAGCAAATAGCTGTCTCAAATTTTCAGTGGTCCCCCCTTTTTTTTAGACATTTTCAAGTAACAGAAATAAAATTCTTCATAATTTATTTAATTGTTTGCTGTGAAAAAGCTGACATCATTCATATTATTCGCCCAGAAGTAGGCACGAGATGTGTTTTATGTCTAAATTGAGAGAGGATGTCTCCAGTACCCCTATTGCATTGATTCTTCGCTTCAAGAGGAGCATGTTATCTTCTCAGCTTCTGATATCTTCTTCTGACACTCTTGTTCTAATACCTCAAGGTTTCTTGGAAGTTCCTTATTTATATGGTGATCCTAGCCTGTCTCTTATTAAGATGTGAAAATCTGATAGGATCATACCACACAGGAGAATTTATTTGTTTTAAAAAATATGTACTGGTTACCTCCTTCCCCTTTCAGGTTTTTGCATAGGGGCAGCCTGCCAACGTTTGACATGTTCCAGATGGATATACAGAACAGCAGTGTGGGTCAGTGGTGCCTTGTTCTGTGGTTAGACCTCAACACAGGAGGATAGGAAACAATGGGGGAAAAGTAGAATATTTCAGGCAAAGTGTCCTAGTTTCGGAAAGGGCCACGGGCTTTTTGTACATTTACAAGCACTTTCTCACATTACGAGCTGACGGGTTTCTACCGAAGCCCTTGTCAGTCAATCTCTCTCTGTATTTCTCCCTGGTGTTCTGTTAAAGCCAAATAAAACCTATTTGCCTCTGCTTTCCCCCCTTGTTGATGTATGTAAAGTTATCAGCTTCTTGCAGGTGTCTGCTTCTTGCATTTGTAATGACAGTTTAACAAAAAAAATCAACCAAACCTGAGGCCACAGAAAAGCTTTCACAAGAGGGGTCAAAAGGGTTTCCTCTTCTGCTAAAGGTCTGCTACATTATTAGCAGTGCCGTGCTAGAGATATTTACCTGTTGGTTGCTTTTCAATTGATTCAACATGTGGCTGCAGGGAGGTTGGAGTCTTTAGATTAAACCCACTTCAAGTTAAAATCTTGGGATAATTCTGGGGAAAAAAAATGACTGCTCGTCCTGCTTCGGCTCCATCGTGACTTTTGTCTCTGTTTTTAAGTTTAGCTTCAATTAAAAGAAAACAAGCAAACAACAAATAGAGAAGAACAGTCCCAAACAATTAGGGTTTTGACATCTAAGAAAGCCAATGTTGGATGAGGTCATCTCATCACAGCTCATAAAGCTATCTCTTCCTCCCTTTGTAAAACACGTGTTCCAGTCCAAGTTCCTCCTTAGTCTTTTTGTGGCTAAAGTGAACTAAACATCCCAGGCAAAATATGTGTCTGATTTATTGGTTGCCTGGGAGAATTAATGCTACAAATGCAATAATGTCTAATTTCAATTCAAAAGGAAAAGCAAACCCCCAAAGCATAGACCTCCCCATGAAAGAATTAAGGAACTGATTCATGGTTTATAAAGCCAGAGGGGAGCAGCTTGCACGTCGCACTCGGTCCTGACCTCCAGGAGAGCACGGGCCAGACCATTTCTTCCCTGAATTACTTCCCTTTGGAAGTAAGGCACATCTTTAAGAGAAGCAGTCAATCTTAATTTTCAAATTGCCAGTGATAGAGAACCTTGCATAGCCACCAGATCTGTTCTTCTGATGATTAGCTGTCCTCCTCTGGTAAAAACACATGTGCCTTATTTTCGGTGTGAAGTTACCATATTTGGATTTTTCAGACGCTGGATCCTGTGATGCCTTTCTCCAGTAGATTAAAAAAAAACCAAAACAAAACAATGTTTTCAGTGTAGGCAGATAAGGGCAGTCATCTTCATAACATTCTTTAAGAGACTGAGCAATTTTGGAGTCTTTTACTCCAGTGTAAGTTTTCCAGCCTTTTAATTATTCTCTTGATTCTCCTATGAGACCTTTCCTGCTATTCACCATCCAGCTTGGATTGCAGACACTAGTGAATATAGATGTTATGGCCACATCATCACCAAATACCATACCTGCATTTATTTTTCTCCTTTCTAATTCACCTCCGTAACCCTTTCTGGAGGTCCTCGCGGAGCTCCTATTTGACTGCGTACTCACTGTGGTCCCAAGCACCCTCCAGAGTACAGGTACAGTGTATTCTGTCAGTATGGCCTGATTTCTTTTCTCCAAACGAATGCCTTAGCTCCTAATGTGTTGCTTGCATCTGTTTCACCAGGCAATCTGGTCTGCATCACTGTTTTATCTTCTTGTCATCTTGCCTTTTTTTTTTTTTTTTTTGGCACTCCATAATCTTCGTGTCATATCCAGTCTTTGTCAGTGGTAGCCACATATTTTTTTCTTGGTCATTGATACTAATACCAAATAGTTTAATTCTGAAAACTGATCTATGCAGGGCTCCACATAAAACACACCTATTTAACAAAGATTCCAGATTCATAGTATTACTTTCCAATTTATCGATTCATTTTTGAAACATTTAACATAAACTGCATTAATTTCTTATTATGTCAGTTTCTGAATGAAAACACCAAATGTGTTTGGTCACATCACCAAGTGACACCAAATGAAATTCCATACTGAAGGTTATTTTATTGACATACTAATCTTTATGCACTATATTTAGAACTCGATCTCCCCTGTATCTCAAGCTACTTGGGCAAGATCTATTTTACATAAATCCACTTTGAACATACTAATTTTTGACTACAGAAGCTCTGTCTCAGCCTCCACTATATTGCCTACCAGTTTTAGACAAGCATCTGATTATTTCAGTCACCCTACTTTCCCTTTATAAGCAGTGTTGTCGGAAAGCTTTTACACAGATATGTACATATTTTACCTTTTCAAAGACTGCCAGAGTTTACAGCCCTGTTCTTGAACTCCAGAATTCTCCCTTTCATCTTTAAGGCTCTTTTCTGTGGTCTTTTGGACAAGGAGGTCTTTCTGCGTAATTTCCATCTTCCATGCAGAGCACAAAGCTTCAGCAATCTTGAACATCTGTATCCGCGTTTAAGTACCAGCATGTTGGGTGAGCACAGTGACTAGAGAGACAACCATTCCTCTGTTCATATCAATAAAGTGCATTTCAAGTATATGAATGAATGGGGACCTAAAACAGCAAAAGCAGGGCCTAGAAAATAACTGAATGAGTAGAAATATGGGCAGACAGCAACCCACACAGTGTCCAACTGCATCTTTAGCAGTCCTCCTTTTCTCAGATGTGCAAGAACAAGCAAGGGAGATAGTACTGACAGTTTTGTGAAGGGAATAAAGATACTAATTTTGATTAAGCTGTGTAACTTGTGTGCGTTATACCATTGATACAGGACAGACAGATGCTGTTTGAGTTGCAGACACTGCTTTTGTGGCATGTGTCTTACCTCCAACATATAAGCCTTGTCCTTGGGATACCAAAGAACAAATATCCACTGCAGCCAGGTGTTTTAAAAGGATCGGCTAAGGAATTTTATGAGCCACTGACAGAGCTTTTAAATAAATGTTAGATTCCTGAGGATGTTCCACAGAACTGGAGGAAAAAAAGCCAATCTCATGCCAGTAATTATAAATGATCAACAGGAAGACTCAGGAAACTATAATCCCTAGAAACTTGGCTTAGCAGCCCAGGGTCCGGAGCAGGTGGAGAAGAAAGATTGGAAGAGATACTCGTAGAGAGAGATAAGAAGATGTACATTTCCCAGTGGCACATCTAACGCCTCCCTGTAGTATTTTCTCTTCTCTTCTCCTTGACTGAAAAGTGGAAAATATCCTTAGCTAATCATTTCTGGAAGAAATGGGAGACTCAGAGTTCAACATATGGAGAAACCCTTTGGTTCCAACAGTCTACTTTTCATGTGCATGTCTGAAGCTGCCAGACACATGCTTCCTTCACATTTAAAGTATTTCTTCTGACCGCTGGTCTTCCTTTTCTTTTTCTTCCCTCAAGACTGGGCTCTGGAGGGAATACTTCATTAAAGAAAGTGGATGGTTTTTTTGCCTCACACTTTTTATTTACTCCAATCTGTTGCACATAATAAGGTCTCTTATTCAACTTGCCCTGGAGAGTATTTATCAGATATCAAATATCATAGTTAGTCTGATGTGGAACTTGAATCTTAAACCACCTGCTTTGACCCTGTTTTGGCTAAACTGTAACAGGCATTAGTCTTGGTGCAGAAGTGGATATTTTTGGAAGCCACAGGAAAAACATCAGTTTTCACATTACACAACGTATGGCTTTTCTGAGTTGTTTTTTATGCGCTTGTTCTAAAAAGATGCTGTTTTTGTGCCTTCATAACCGAAGAACATCTGAACTTTGCCAGTTGAAACTTCCCAGGTGTTTACTTCATGCTGTTCTCACGTTCCAAATAAACAAGTTAAAATAATGGAAGCATAATCCCTTTAACACACTTCTGTGCAGATTCATATTCCAAAACCTCTTTAAGATGAAAAGAGGAGACTCTAGACTCCTAGGGCTATTAGGCACCTCCATGTTATCAATAACAATTCGTTCCAACATTCAGACCTTGCGTAGGGGATGTGAAAATACGGGGAGATAAGCTACAAAATCAGCATAGTTCAGGAGGTTTTAGCTGCCATTTGGTTGAGGCTGGCCCCACTGCTGTTCTAAGCAGACTGTGACACTTCTTGGCATGGAGTTTCAGACTGGTTAATGGAAAGCTGATAGCTAACAGGTCTCACAGCTTTAATCGTGAACGCTGTACTTGGTTTTGTTCAGTAATTTCTCTCTAGCATGACTGCATAGTGGGGAAATTTAAGCAGTAATAGTTCGAATTGAAAAAGGCTTTGATTCCTCTTGTGTTTGCATGACAGTTTTCAATAAACATTTCAACTGTATCAGGGTAATCAGTGGATTAAGCTTCACTCCAATGATCCATCTGTTCCGCTTTTTCATCTGTGGCAGCAGTCATACAGGCTTATTAGGCAAAACTTGCCAAACAGATAAACAGCAACCTAAGGGAAAGTTTTTCCTATCTTAGTTTGATTAGGGAATGAGCTTACATGTTAAAATAGCAAGGTACCTGCCCATTATCAGCTTTAATTTATTTGTATTGGGTTTTTTGGCACATTGTTTTACCTACATAGCCTGGCATCATGGTTGTTACACACCAAGCTGTGGGAGGGACCCCACGCCAGAGCAGGGGCTGAGTGAGGAGTCCTGCCCCTGAGGAGGGAGGAGCGGCAGAGACAGCGTGTGATGAACCGACCCCAGCCCCCAGCCCCTGTTCCCCTGTGCCACTGGGAGGAGGAGGTAGAAAAAATTGGGAGTAAAGTTGAGCCTGGGAAGAAGGGAGGAGTGGGGGGAAGGTGTTTTTAGGACTTGGTTTTATTTCTCGTTATCCTACTCTGATTTGATTGGTAATAAATTAAACTAATTTCCCCGAGTTGAATCTGTTTTGCCCGTGGCAGTAATTGGTGAGTGATCTCTCCCTGTCCTTATCTCGACCCACAAGCCTTTTGTTATATTTTCTCTCCCCTGTCCAGTTGAGGAGGGGAGTGATAGAGTGGCTTTGGTGGGCACCTGGCATCCAGCAGGGATCGACACCCCACCCCACCCCAGGGAAGACCTGGGTTTCCATCCACGGTGTCCTCGGGGTGGTTGTTCCCTGGGGAGGAGCAGCTGAATGTGATGCAGCAGATGCACGGAAGCTTCCCAGGTGGCGAGAGGTGCGTTTTGCCGTGATGCTGTAGGGAGGCTGAGGCTGCAGCTTCCACCAGGGATGGACTCCCCCCAAGGCAGGCTGGAAAAACCACCCCTTCACAGGCAAAGGCTTTCATCCCGGCAGAAGTTGAAAGTGTTGAAAATCTGCTAGGAATCGCCCATGTGAAGGTTATAAATGAAGATGTGGAAATGGCAGGAGCGTAAAAATCTGGCGTCTCCCTTCGTGATTTGCAAAGCAACACGCGGAGTCCAGCTGATAACACAAAGAAGATCCTTAGCTTTGGCTTGCCAGAAACAGAGGCAGGAACCAGTAACCTGAATTATGTGACATCCAGCAGGTGCTGGCACTGGTAAAAAGAAGGGAAATTTCAAATAAATACGGTGAAGTGGGCAGTGTTCCTTAGAGCACATGTACAAAATTTCATTATTGTTAAACGAGGGAGCCAAGCACAGCTTTTCATTTTCAGCTCCCTGCAAGATTGATTTGACCTGTGTTTAGTGAGGGACTTCAGTCTTTTGTAGCCGCCTGGAGCAGGGGACAGGCAAAGGCCAAGGTATTTCCCTGTCCAGGTGGCCCTCATAAATATCTCGGTGGAATTTATTTTCTTTCATTTACTTTGGCATTGCTTGGGCACTGCTTGATTAAGGGGTGGTGTGTAGGAACTGACATGCCCAGAGATAGACAGCCACATCTGCTAACCATTTGGATTAATTATTACACCTGTACCATAAAACACATGTTAATAAAGGGCTGGCGAACAGGTTCAGGTTGCAGTTTTAAAAAGGCCCAAAGAAAGCAGAATGCTAGCCATATATAAGAGCGAGCCAAACCTTTTGCTGATAAGATGCTGTAGGCTCCAACCATATACAAGGAAGAGGCAATGTCAGAGACACACCAAAAATGAATCACACACAGGAGGAAAGTGCATATCCTGGCAAACTATGCCTTTGTAGTCTATTGGCTAGAAGGTGAATGACAGTACACGTTCTCTCTTTCCTTCTTTCTTTGCTGCTAGATGTAAAAGGAAAAAAATCATTAATCACTCTGCAGGATACAGCACTTAAATGGGTAAAGTTGCTGAAGGGGTCTGGTTAGCATCAGCCGATTTTTCATTTCCTTTCAGTGGGGACAGTGTGGTGCTCTGGAATCCCTGGAGCCCAGGAGCATGAATGCAGGTATTGAATTTTCAGGAGGAGACAATTAAGACCAAGCATGTGAGATACAATCGTATTTAAATTATTTCAGGTACCTCAGCTGAAGACCTAAACCCTCACCCTTCCGCCTTCTTTGGGAGGCATATTTGGGAGGGCTTTACTGGGCTGGCATTAATCATTAATCATACGAGCCTTGTGTCAGTTGTGATGGAACACAATGGAGCTCTGTATTTATTATTTCTTGCACTCAGAAGGTTTACTATATTCTTTCTGCTTGTGGAAAATCATTTTGCTGAACAAGTTCTTCAAACAGCTTTTGCCAGGTTTTCACAGACCTTTATTCTGAGATGCCCTGCAGTTGGAATGGAGTAAGTGTGGGCCCTGAGCTTGGTGCCGATTCTTCATTATTTGTTAGCTATCTCCTGACCGAAACTGGTTTCCATCATGATCTGCAGATGGGCCAAAAAGGAAGAGAGAGCATAGGACCATTGTGAGGACACCCGCAGTCGTCCTCACTTTGGGCTTCATCTGTGGTTGATGCTGGTGTTTATCTGTTATCTTTGGGGGTTCCTTTGGCGTATTAATACTCATCACTGCAAATATTCACTAAGGAAGGGGCACATCATGCTGCTCTGATGCCCAGCACCACTGGTGGTGTGTGTAGTTAAGGAAATCTTAACGTGTGGTTAAGGAAATCTTTCCAAAAGGAGGAAGCCAGAGCATGCACCTGTCCCTCAAATCTGCTCAAACAGTACTTCACGGACAAAGCCAACAGTTCAAGACATCTGGTCCTGACCTTTGCAATTGCTCCGAGACGCCATGCGATCCAGATCAAAGCTGAGGTCTGCGCTGTGCCACCATACCCTGCAGAAGCCATGGGGTCCGCTGGAGAGCAGCTGCGTGCTTGGTGGGTTGACCATGGGTTATGAATACCAGTGCCAGGTTTGAGGCTCTCCAGTCACCAGGCTGCTTCAAGCCCATGTCTTCCCCAAGAAGATGGATTCACAAACAATATGGCTGCTGGGTTCCTTAATCCTTTGCTTTTAGACCTTGTTGAACTGTGGAGATAGCAAACGTGTCTGTGGGGCACGCTTCAGTTGAACGCTTCCCAGGCTGAGTTTGATACCAAGAGACTGACAAAAGACTGGCAGGTCAGCCAGGCAAAGAAACTTTCCTCCAGGGAAATTCAACTTCAAAAGGAAGCTGAGGCTTTCATATCCTCACGACCCCAGCTCCAAGCTCTGCTAGAACGCCTGCAGCCAGGGGCCGTTTATAAGACTTAATAAGCCTAGCTCTGGGATGGACAGGCAGTCTGACCTGCCACAAAGTGAAGGATGCTCTTTCAAGGAGATTTTTCATAAATCAGGACAAAAAGATGAAGTTAAATGCCTGCCTCACCTGCCCAAAGAAATATTTGTATGGAAATACGACAACCTGCAGGGATGAGAATATAGCAATATGAAATATACTGTGAAATAATTTTAAGAGGTAGCCCATGATAAGGCTGACAAGGCTATTTATCTTTATATGTGTGTTTTACTGTCTGAAGGTTACTTTCCCCTACAGCCTCAGTTTAAGACTTTGTGCTCTTCACCTGTACATGTTGGTCAGTCTGTTCTGTTTGCAACAGAAAAATGCAAAGAATTTCCAGAACTAAGGTTATGGCTAATGGCATATATATGGCTAATGTCATACCCTTACAGAGGATAACATTGGTTTTGCTATACTACCTTTTCTCATTGCAATGATGTTTCCCAATTGATATCGGTACCTGCAGAGATTTTAGCAGATGGAAAAAAAGGAATGTTTCGATATATTTCTATTGCAGTCTAGAACAAAATGGCTTGTAGCAGAGTGACACTAAAGTAAAGGTACCCTTCTAATAGATTAAAAGCTTCTGTGTCTGATTTTGGCTACTTCAACTGCCGATTTGGGGTTTTTTACTTTTTAAATATCTCCTGCATACAATGCAGGTTAAAGTTTCCTGAAGAAGACTTTAACTTACGATAACATGCATGTGACACAGTAACTCTGTTTACAGGCTCAAAGACATGCATATACTTAAACACTTTGGAGGATTGGAGTTAAAATTAGCATTTGATTTTCTTTATTTTCAAACCACACTTTTGCAGTCTTCTTCGTATTACCACTATATTATTCAAGAACATTTTTGTGGCTACTCTGATCATTAGAGTTCTGTCCAGGTAATAGATGCCAGCTTTTAGCAGTTGTAGTATCTGAATTGCAGCACACAGAAACTAGTGGTACATCAACCACATTCATTCTTCTGTACTGGAATAATCCTTGGAATGTATTAATTGCAAGTTATTGTTTAGATTTACTATCCAGCTCCACCTTCTGGTAAACTTGTATTAAACCTAAGTTGTTACATTTCTTTCTACTTGCAAACACTGAAAGTGAACTCTTTGCTTTGTAACTATGCTACTGATCAACACTTAAGGATGAATTTACTGATCTGTATTAACCCTGCCAATCACTGAATTTGTACCCCATTGTCTGTTTCAGAGGTACATGGAATAAAAGCAACACTTTCAGAGTAAGCAATAAGGGAGATCATCTGCATCTGCAAGTCACTGAAATTTCTGATTCATGACATCTCTTAATGAATAGCTCCCGGGCTCCAAAATTGCAGAATGGCTTCCTCAGACTCATACTGCCACAGTCCTTTTAATCTTAGTTGTTCTTGAAAAAGAATGCATAAATGTATCTAATGAGATATCCATTCATTCTTGCACAGTTTCTCAAAAAATAGAAGGATGAATGCATTTATACTCAAGACTGAACATAAGTTAAAAATTGCTCATTTATCTCTTTGCTTCTTATCCCCCTTTAAAGTATTTTATGTAATCAGACTGTTAGCTGTCACATACAGGGATATTTTATGTAGTCAGACTGTTAGCTGTCACATAGAGGGGACATCCAATACTACTGGTTTATGAAGTACCTAGGAGAGCTGCATTCCTATCTTGGACAGGGCACGAGGACACTATGAATTTCAAAACTAGTCATTTAATTAATCTATTTTCCAGGCTCTTATTTATGGGTTTTTTAACATACACTTCTTGCCTGTGAACTTGCAGTTTTCTTTTGAATCCTCACCTTTTGTATTTATGTGCTTCTGGTGTATAAGGCTATATCTCTACTAATAAACTAACTGGAGTTGCAACACAGGCTCAAGAACTAGTCAACAGTCGTCTGTAATGTTAACTTTTAGCACATGCCCTGACACAGCTTCCCCACGTCAACTAGACCCTCAAGGACAAAGCTGAGGCACAGCCTAAGGGATGGTGCAGGCCAGTATTTCCCATAGGCATTTTGGGCAATGGTAGGGATGCCACTCCCCTTCACTGCTCATTTTATTTTTTAGGATTGACATAGTCTATAGCTGCCATTCTCTATTCCCGGGAACATAGAAGACTGACAACCTGGTTCACCATGTGGCTGTTCAGGAGATGCATCAGGACATGCAGTCCTGGTATACGTCCTGTGCAAACCACGACTGAAATGATGCAGTTTCTTTTCCACGTACTCCCCATAAGCAGACCACCTTTGTGTCTGACTGCTGCTTACAATGTGCTAAGAATAGCCTCTTCATTATGCCAGTGTGCCGATAGCATGCTTTTCAATATGCAGAAGGCTGAGGACAGCGTGTATTTTTTTATTTTCTCTTGAACCAAATCCTTATCTTCTTCCCGTGTTTCTACTTAAGCAGCATTCGGTTGCACTATAGCTAATGGGAATTTGCCTAAGAACTTAGCATTTGTCCTCCTACTGAAAGAAAACATCTTATTGTTTCTTGCTTATGTTACTGTAGAGCATAAGATGCCTGTTTTTCAACCAAAGTCGCATAGGTCTAAGGACAAAAGGAAAACATAGTTCTGCCCCTCAAAGTGATCATAAGACAAAAGACAATGGGCAGCTACAGACCGACAAACGGGCACACAGACACAGAGAGACAACGTTGGTCAGAGTGATGGGCTGCAACCTAACCATTGTCACCATAGGCATCACTGGAAGAAAAACAACTGGAAAGCAAACCGAGCCAAGAGAGGCATTTTATTTGCAGGGGAATTTGCATCTCAGCACTTGGAGGCAGTCCAGCCAGAACAAAAACCGGAATTGTTGCAACGTTGGGTGAGAGTGGGCACGGAGCCCCCATCGGGGACGCTCTCCTGGCAGGCTGGCCCCGCGCGGGACTTGCACAACCTTCCAGTCGCAGCAAACTGGCACATGCCAGCAACCACAAAAACACTTCCATCACAATTTTTCCAGGCAGCCAAGCCTGAGAGAGGCTGGTGGAGCTGCTTTTGTCTATGATTACAGGGAACACCTCCAGGAATGAGGGGCAGAAAAGGAGAAAACATGGTCATTAGATCTGAAAATGTAACATGCGGCCACTATGATATGGCACCGTAGGCTGGCCAAAGATCCAATATCTTCCAAGTGAATGAGAGATGATAGGTAGTATAAGAATTGACTGCAGACAGCTAGAAAGGGAAGACTAGCTCCTTGCATGTAATGCCGGAGGAGCAGAAGCACCAGAGGAAGGTTGCAAACAAAAGGTGACATGATCGCAGTGGCAGGCTACAAACATAAAATGCAAACTGACAGAACTTGGATGAGAGCTTAGCTGTGTACATGGAAGTTCAAATCCCCGTCACACTGTGCAAAACATATATATGGTGTGGATGGGGATTCATGTGTCACAGGCTCTGCCTACATAGACTCTGAGTGACCAGAAGAATGGTGATGCTGTCCCCAAGAACTGAGAAAGTGAGCTTTAGTCACTCTGAATTTAAACTGTTGGTTGGCTGTACATACAGAAGTGCAGCTAACACAAGTGAGATTTTAACTTGGAAGAGAAAGGGATTCTTCTCTAGCAGTGACGTGGATTGCCTACATGGAGCGGTACGCGTGGAGACAGCCGATGGATTTGTGCCTGTGCCTGACTAGCAGTTTGAGGGATTTTACATTGACAGAGGTGTCAGAAAGGATCAAGCTCATAAGGAAACTTGAGTCTGACTGGGGTCTGGCCAGAGGAAAGAAAAGTTACCTCCAGATTCAGTCATCTGCAGGATATCTTTGTCCTAGAGTGTTAAAAGTAGCACAGAAGAATGGTTGGCCACCACCACCAGACTGAAATGGCTAGGACACTTCCTCTTCTCTGAAAGCTCCTCTTTCCCTTGGGTGGAAGGACACTCACCCACAAATGCCCTCAAAGATGATGAATAGGAGACTGCTTGGGTAAAGTTTCTCCTTACAGTTTTCTGTTGCTTGCGGTCTCTTCCTCTGAGTTATCAGTCCTCTTTTGTTTTAAATGTCAGTCCTGGCAAGCAGTACTAAGAGGCTCCATGCCCTAACCTAGACAGGCAGGGATCTGTCAGAGGTACAGGTGCATCAGAAAGTCAGGGTTGTGTCTCTTCTGGTTGCTGGCTGATGTTTATTTGAGAAATCTAGGAGGAGACCAGAATTTTCTTTCTAAGTCCCTAATCCTGTTCTTTTCTCACTAAGTCAGATGTCCTCTGCAAAGCTTTTCCTTATTGGTCTCATTTTAACCTATATGACCTTGGAGGTCAGTAGGAAAGCTGGTTTTGGTGACCCATAATTTTATTCTCATCGGTAATTCAGCGTCTCACTTGGGTTTTGGCCTATAATGACAATAGTTACCACTCTAAAAAGTACTTCATCTTGCTTTTTCTTGCCAGTTGAGTTCAAATGTCTTACACACTATGTGGAGACCCATTATACTTAATCATTTTTAACTCTTTTCTTCAAGCTTAAATGGAAGTTTCCACACCTCTGATGAGTAACAGGATGAAAAAATTGTAACTGTGATTAAAAAAACACAACTTGTAGTCTGTCACAGTATTTTAAATTTCTTTGTGTTTAGATACTCAGTTCAAAATTGTACATGCTAGACCTCTTAGTGGTTAGGGAAAACAGTGGGGAGTTACTAGTCTGGAGCCAGAGGGTGTCTGATTTTCGTTGGAAGCTGGAATATCCAAAGCAGGAGTTGGAGGAGCCAAAACTCCTTCAGAATAATTTTTCTGTTTTGCAAAATAAACAAAGGAGGATTCAAATGAAAGCAATGCTGGGACAGATTCCCATAGGAACACACAGCTTATTCTGGTGGAGTCCTGGGGCTCTTTTCTGCTTTGATTTATATCAGCAGCATAAACGCTTTTTATCATTTACCAGCTGCCAAGTACCAGCAGAACCTACAGGAATAATATGATTCAGTAATCTACAATACAACTATTTCTTGGTTACCTTGTAGTTTCCCCATCTCTCTGCTCTCATTTAACTGTCCCTGTGCACGTGATCTGGCCGATTTCTTCAGCAGCGATAATAAGATCCAGTACAACATCCTGCCTCCTGCCACTCTTCTCTCCTTCAGTGAACTAATTTTATAACAGCCAAGCTATGGTCCCTATAGAGCAGACGGTTACACCAATGCCTTACACCACCGATCATCTGTATGTGTTGTACAAGAACAAGCTGTACCAGTATGACATAGTTGTACTGGAATAACTGTATCCACAGCCGGGGAGCGCTCTACCATCTTAACTGTGCTGACATAATTAAATCAGTGCCAACTGCACATTCAGATGTGTTCTTAGAAACTCTAGCTATAAGCAGGGAGTTGCCTATTTTCTTAACTCCTGATCCAGCTTCAGAGGAAGGTCTCACCTCCAGTTCCACATCTACCTTGACATCCATTATAAATGGCCAGCTTAGATGAGCAGGACAGCTGGTGGGAAATGCTGTTTTTCAGGATATTGTTCTGGTTACAGAATGGAACTGGGTCAGCACAAAGTCCCACTCCTGCTCCCCTGATTATCCCTTCTCCACCTCCATGCTATAACTATGGCAAGCAACTAGGAACCAAGAGCTGAATGGACTTTGTTCATCTTGCATGACAGCAAGACTCCGTTTCGCACTGAAGCCTCCGGGCAATGTCTTAACAGCATGTGATTGTACTGTCTTTTCCACCTATTTAAGTGCCCTGTGGCACGCAGGGAGGGTACGCTGTACGATGCAACAATGCGTACTCCCTTGTGAGTCTTTTAAGGAAAAAATACATAAAGGAACACTTTTCTTAAAAGGAGAACTGTTTTTTCCACTTATGTGTTACTTCAGCTACTTCTAATTATTTTTCAGGATTAGAATATACCATTCTTGGCAGTTTATAACAATACTTGAAGTAGGATGTTTGTTTAAATTCTTTCTGCCAGATACTTTACGCTAAACAGTGCACTGGTGTCAATAAGTCACTTCCCACAAATTAAAACTATTTGCAAGGTTGTAGACATCAAATACTGGGATAGATTCAAGGTCATCTATTCTCAGCTTATCATTTTACCCTGCACAACCAGAGAATTCCAGAAAATGGTTCCGAAAAAAGATGTCCAGAGACCATTTTCTCCATTCCTCTGCTTCACTATGTAGCAACTCCACTCACGGCATCACCAGCAGCTGTTTTTCTCTCTGCGCAGACACAGCAGTGAAAGGGAATGCCACCTTCTGTAATGGTTTTGATTCGGCTTTCCCACCGAATGCTCAAACCTTACAGTTTGCAGCCTCTGTTCCCCCCACCCCCTCTATAAACACAAG
>JANXJC010000031.1:2018909-2073278 GCA_027564655.1 Leptodon cayanensis
AAGAGGCTTCTCCCCCTTCTTATTTATACATCTGGGTCACGTGAAAAATCATATGGAATACTGGGAACATGACCACTGCCTTGGTTGTGCCCTGGTTGCCAAGGAAGTCCTAGAACCAAAACCACTATACCTTCATTTCTTCTAGAGCCAAGAGAGTTGGAGAGAGGCAACCCTGGGAGCTGTGAATATCAGCAAATGGAGAAAGTGCTTACTCAAAAACAAGATTTTCCCATGCAAAACACAGGTGATCAGAGATTTAGGTGACAAAATCCTATTATGGCCAAGTTGGTCCACCTGGCTGCTACTGAAAGGCATTTATCTCTCGGGTCCTACTTCCTTTTCCTGGCTGCACCAGTCCTAAAACCTTGACACCTGCTCCTGTCCTGATGCTAACCTGATCCCACTGGAGGCTGATTCACACACTAGCCCAGCAGTAAGGTCAGCATTACGGCGTTTAAAGTCCCTGTAGCACTGTGGGATCAGACTGGCATCAGAGAGGTGTAAAAGAAACAGCGGGAGCACAGAAGTGGGAAAATGTTTATGGTGTGGAGGAGGAAGCAGGCTCCACAAACACCTTCCCCGACTGCTGTGTCTTAGGCTTAGCTGGAACCTGGACTAGCACCATCAACCTGCCGTTGATGCTTCCGATGGGCACAAGCTGCCACTGCTGCAAAAGCAGCAACCCCATTGCCAGCTGCTAAACCCTTCCTCCAGCCTGCGTCCCTTGTACTACCCTGTGTATCTGCGGTCCCACACCAGGCAAAGAAACCAGAGCCAACAGTTGTCCAAGTACGAGGAAAAGGACAAGGCGGGAGCTGTGCTGCAGGGACGAAGCAGGGCTGGCTCGCTGCCTGCTTGTAAAGCAAGTGTGGAAACCCTGCACCAAGCTGGGACGCGGGCTCGCTTGAAGGACATCTGCAGCAGAGCCGTATGCACCTGTCACACGTCCCAGTGTGACCACCATCCCTCGTGGGCGCTCCGATAATTAGATGGCTTCCTTTGCAATGAACAGGACTTGTGCCTTATTTGCCCCACCGTTAATATGCCTTTTCAAGTATCTTTAATAGGAGATTTTAATGAGGAGCGGCAGGAAAATGTTTTGTTAGCCAGCACCAGGGAAAACATTCATCTATTTTATCTTCAGTATGGCACTGACCACTCTCATCACCTATGGCTGATGTCCTAGCTAAACCACCCAGATGTGCTGGCCAAGCAGCACTTTGTGAATTTTTTAAAAAATGCATTTGAAACGAGGGAAAGAATGGAAGAAAAAGTGTTAGAGGCTGATATGCTAAAGTCATCATTGCCTGCCATGCTTGGGGATTTCATGGGAAGGATTTCTGGAGGCAAACTGATAAGGGACCAGGAGCTTGGTGGTACTTTGTCTCTGCTACTTCCATGTTAGGGGCATGGCATTGAGGGGGTTGGCGAGAAATAATGCCAGCCCCCCCATGGCTCGCCACCCCCAGAGGTCCTGTACTGCAAGGATACTAGCTGTAGATTCACTGTTTTCTTACCATATAGCATTGCTTCTCCCTGTGATAAGGTACCATGACATCCTACAGCCACAGTTCAACAGCATTTGTCCAAAATGTTACCTCTCACAACAGCAATTGCCGTTGTTATTATCATCCCAACTGCCTTGCAGACTAGTTTTGCAACACTGACAAGACCAGCTCTATTTCCCATGGCAGCTCCAGCTCACGTTACCTGCTCTAACACTATCTCCTGCTTGTGCTCCAAGGTTTTATAGCTTATACCTCTACAATAACATCTTGGTACCTGCAGTGGCTTTTCATTTATTGCTGTATCATCTGTAGTGCGCAGAGCCCTGAAGGAAATTCAGGCGCTAGGATGAGGGGGAAGACTGAGCAGCTGCAAACCTTTACCGCTGGCAAAATGAACTACCCGACCATTTCTGTTCACAGCCTCCGATACGAGAGAGCTCTCTGCAAACAAAAAGCGTGGTGGAGGAATGCTGTGTTCACAGAAATACACATTTTCCTCTGCTTCTGCAAAGGTGCGGTGACCTGGAGGATGAAATGCTACTGTGGGTGAAGACCGCCTGCCTGAGCCATAGTCTGACTGAGCGCTCTGCTTGGATTTGGATTTTCCTCGAACCACAACCCTGCACGAATCCCAAATTATCCGGAGAAAGAAAAGGCACAAATGAGGTGTTTGTGGTGAGACAGTCTCCACTTAAATAAACCCAAAGCGACAAGGAGTTTTCTGCGGGACTGGCGAAGAGAAGCCTTGTGGGGCAAAGACGGGGAGGTCGGGGGGAGCAGGGAGGCAGGCTGTGCGGGATGCCCGGGGAAGCAGGAGGGAGAGCTGAAAAGAGCCAGTGCTGCTGTCAGTGTCTGGGAGATGAGGAGATGAGCCATGGCCCGAAGCTGGAGCAGAGCTGGCCGTTACACCTCCCAGCCCCTGGTCAGACCTGGGGGAGCGTGTCCGTGGGGTTACCACACGGGATAATTCAGCGTCCCCCCACCTCGACCTGCAGGCAGGAGTTCTGCCAGCTGAACGAAAACAAAACCTCGCCGACTAAGTACATAGAAACCGTACTCTCAGCTGGAAATGGCTTTCTGCAGTCCCGGGGCCTCTCTCAAAAGCCAAGTCAGCATTTTATACCAGTCTGGGTACCAGAACTACGGTCAAGTTGCACTGTCGCTTGTTGAAGACGTCTAGCAGAACTATTTGCCATCGGGGAATTAATTTCGTTGAAGTGGAATTGTTTCACAAGTCTGTGATGATTTCACGGAGGCTTTGCTTCAGGGATAGAACTGGAGGAGATGGTCTAACACTAGCAAAAGGCCAGGGTTTCTCTGAAGCAAGCCTTGGGCCATGACCTTGAAATTACTTTCTGTAATGCTTTTCTTTGTGGTGTATATTTTGATTCAATATTTTTTAAAAAGCATGTCAAAAGGAAATGTTTCAAGCTATCTGAAATTAACATTTTCCGGAATATTATTTCACAAAAAATAGCATCTATATTTCAGAGACAGAGGAGTGGATGCTCACTTATTAAATCCCTACATTAAAAAAAACCAAAAAATATTCTGTTTTCCACATCTCTCAAAGCTATTATCCATCTGAGCTAAAAATCTTAATTTTCTCATTCTTCTTCACGAGCACAGGACTATGGCAAATATGCAATCCTCCCGAGGAATTGACTTAGTGGAAGCAGTAATTCAGGAGTGCCATGTCCTCCTAGGGAACATGTCTGAATCTCCCCAAATGTTTGACCTCCCTCTGATAGCCTGCACAAACACTAATGACTCTAATGCCTCTCACACTCTGTGCCTAATGACAGCAACTCCTGTTGCCAATTAGACGAGATTAGGGGAGAGCTGTCTTGTGCATACTGTACATGACAGCCTACTCCTAGAGCCGTATATTGCCTCTAAATTGGCTAATGCTGAATTCAGGATGGAAATGGAAAGCTATTTGTGGGAGGCTTGTCCTGAGTCCCCAGCAGGGTGTGAGAATTCGTACTTAGTGCTGATGGTACGGTTATGCTGCACTGCTGATGGATGTAAAAGAGGGCTGCCAAGAAGAGGCTCCAGAACCATTTCCTAAATAGCAGCGATAAAAATTACTGTTAGAGCCTAAATCTGCACTGTTTTCCTATATTCCGGGCAACTCCGAGCTGCCTAGGGGAGCAAGGACATAATTTGCCCTCAGAGTATCATTATGTGAGTTTTTGTATGCTAAGCTTTTTTATACCCACCTCACAAGAAGGAAGACCAAAAAGGAAAACTTGGCAGGAGAGTGAGAAAGAAGAAAGTGGAGAAAGAAGAAAAACAGCCGAGCGGGCTCACCAGGACCGGAGACTGTGCGAGAGTACCGTCATGTCAGACCGCATCGGATCGCTGCGTGGTCAGAGGTGTCTTATGAGCCCCTGAAAAAACCCCTACCAGAGTAATCAAACCAAATTTTCATGCATTCCATTCACTTTCCGGAGTCTATGTGGGGACTGGTTTTAAAATGAAAATTTTGGAATAAAATAATCTCTTTTGATTTGTTTTAGCTATTTTAAACACAACCCTAAATTCTTGCTGATCAAAAATTTCTATTGGAAATTTGTATTGCACAACAATAACTCTTAGAAGCAGGATTTTCTTTAAAAACGTAATTTAAAATATTTTTCTGCTCTTTGTCGATCAAAATGTTTCAAACTCCTGGCATGTGAATTCCAAGAGACTGGATTATATTTAGAGCTTTGCTGATGTTTTCTTTTTTTCTTGCTGTTTATTTTGTTCTGTTTTTCAGTATTTTTTCCTTTTCAAATTGCTCACAGCACTGGAAAAGTTACAGGAGAAAAACCTACAACTCAGCTGCTCTTTTTCAAAGCTGATGAAGCCGCATGTTAGCAGTTTCAGTTTAAATTATTTTCCTTCTTAAACTAGCTTTTCTAAGTTGACACAGTCTTATAAAGCCATATGAAGCAAAATTAAAAACTAAAAAGTGAAAGAAAAGCATTGACATTCTCAATGGTATTTGCTTTCAGTGATCAGAAGAAAAAAATAGTAAAAATAAAATTGTATTTGGGAAAAATAGAAAAAGGTGTACAAACATTAAAAACTGAAAATCATTTTACCTTTATTCACCCAAAGGAGAAATAATTTCGTACTTGGGGCTTTTGTGTGAAACAGTTTTGATATTTTCCTAACAGCTTTAATCCACACATACATTCGTGCAGTGAAAAAAAAAAAACAAAAAGAGACATTCAAATCTACTCTGTTTTTCTTCAGTGTGAGTGGAAATTGCCTTCCCGATGCCTATAGAAGACATACTTTTTCATTGTACAAACAGAAAACATATCTACCACCCACCCCCCGCCCCAAACTTCTTTAAATAGGAAGGATTTTTGAAAGGAGGAATGTCCATAATAATGTTAGGAGTATATAAGAATTAATTCTCCTTCAGTTTTATTTTCACATATGCTGAGCGGCAAGGCCACACAACAGACAGGTCATATAAAAAAAGAAAGAATATATATCTGCTAGCACATTCTCATTTGTATTTTTCTATTTACGCAGTCTCTTACAGAGTTTTGTGTTTGGCAATCTGATCTAGTTTTAACTTTCACCCTCCAGAAACTATATTTGCCTACTGTCTGTCCCTCTTGTTGGTCACAAGGAAGAATTTCTTTTCAGGTAATTTTTAGATCCCCTCTGCCCTCCTGTTGCAATTTACTTATATCCTGTCAGGAGGTTCTGACTGACATCCCCAGGACTGGACTCCTCTACCAAGGGGGAAATCTCAGGATCTGATATTGTCTCCCCTTTATCTTCAGCTAGAGAAAAAGTAAAATTATTTTTAAGAAACACTGCAAGACATATTTGTCCCCTTCGATGTCTTAATTTTGGGTTACCCCATCACGTTAAGATCAAGAATGCATTGATTACAATCTCAAGATTATAAAGAGGTTGATAAAATAAATAAACTAAAGAATATTCATCCCTTCATCCCTTACTTCTTTCCCACATTTACTATATTTCTTCTTTACAATTCCGCAACACAAAACCATTATTGAGAAATTTCTTTCATTTTCCCGATGCTGTTTTCCCTGTGTCCACATTCCACTCTTTTCCATTACCTTTTTCCTGTTTTTTCTCTTTCCCTCTATTAGGCTGAAAGTGGTGTACAGGACCCTACACCTAGAGACAGCTTTTGCCATCTATAACCAGGGGTCTCTAGATGCTTCCCCGTTAAGTTTTATTGGTGTGTTGGTTTAAGGAATAATGTTAGTCAGTTGATCTTACTAGCTGTGTAGACTACCAATTTATGTCATAACCATGTTACAGTCTCCATCTTACTAATTTAGCAACCTGTTTCTACTTTATCCAGAAGCTCCCAGGAATATTTCTCATAGTCTGTAACGTTCAGGTTTGTTTCCTGTGGTATACTGAGCCAGGTCCAAGGAATGAGCATGACCTGCCGTTGCAACATCTCTAGTTTATCTACTGTGGTGTGATTTATGGAGAATTGCGTTATGAAGATTGCAGAAATCGGTATTTCTTTTGGAGGACTCCTTTGCCTCCCCACCCCACGGCCGTGAGATCCTCGGGAAAGTCACACAGCAGATCAGATGCTGGTTCATCTGCAGCCAGTAACAGAATATTTTGGGCAAGTGTATATCCCACCAGGTCAGCTGCTAATATTTTGCTCTTGCTTTTCAGCGAGGCAGGCAGGCATGAGATACTCTGACTAAGACCCAACTTGCACATTCCCACTAAAGCTTAATTTGGCTGCATTGCAACATCTGTGTTGTGCTGAGTCCAGTATCTCTCTGAGCTTCCAGGGCCAAACTCATCTATCATCATAGGCAGCAGTTTGGAAGATGGCAACTGCTGCTGCCTCTGGTCATAACTTACTGACAAAAAGAAAAGAAAAAAAGGGCCAATTCATGTTCTAGAAGGTGCCCGATAGCTGAGGCTACCCCTCTAGGCAGAATCAGGCCAGAGTTACTCCCTGGACACTCCTCGCACACAGGAGGTGCATACCCTTGAAATTTAATAAAAAGAGCAAACGACACCCCATAATTTTCGTCCCAAGCACTGACTGAAAGGTGACATTACACAATAAGAGTAAATCTCCCATTCCTCTTATACCAGCCGAGCACCCAGAGACATTTCTGCCATAACTCCCAAACCAAAATAGCAATTGGTGAAATACAACCTGCGTGCTGTTGTCAAAAACAAGTGCGAGTATTGTAGTTAATGCTTGGCAGCAAGCCGGGGAGCCAAAGTTCACCGGAGGGGCCCTGCTAGGGATTCCTGGAGGCACTGTATAAATCTCTGCTCCGCTCCCCGCCACCGGCAGAGGCTCACGGCACGTTGTGTACGGGAGCACCCCGAGAGATATGCCTCAGGCTGCCGGCAGCAAACACACATCGCAGCCCGAAATAAATAGCACGAGCGCACGTGCCCTGTGCGTGCGTGCACGCACAGAGGGGCGAGGGGCAGTTCTTCGTTTGATGCAAACAGAGAATCAGTTCTTCTTTGGATGCAGCAGATAATCTTGATCTGATAATTGTCAACCAGTCACTGAGACTGTCATTCCTTTGGCTTTTACTGGGCTTTTATATCTGATAATCGTGGCCTGATCGTTTTGGCTCTCACTGGCCCGGCACCCACTGTGAATCTTCCCCCAGTAATTTGGTTTCTGACTCAACAGCTCAAAGTCAACCCACTGCACATCTTTTAGGGAATCACTCACTCAGTCTTATTTTAAAGGTTCAGAGTAATGCAGAATTTACTTTATCTATTCCTTATCTGTCCTGAATCTTAAGTACATCCAGTATTAAAAAACTGTGCCTTATATTAGGTTTGAATTTTTCAGCTGTCAGATCTTGTTATACCTTTGTCTGCTAGACCGAAGAGCCCTGTAATATCAGATATCTTCTCCTCGCATAAGTAATTATAGAACATGATTGAATTGTTTCTTAAGCTCTTTTACAAGTGAAACAAATAGATCCCTTCTAATCTCTCATAGTAAGCATGTTTTCCAGGCCACGAACCGTCCTGGCAGGACTCAACAGAGTCAACTGAAGTCAGCGGAGCTACGCCAGTCCTCGCTTGCTTAGGATCTAGTCCCCAAAATGCTAACATGAATTTTTACAAACTAGAAAGTGTCTAGGTATGTAACTAGACACATTCTAGTTTCATACCTTTTATTCAATTCACAGAAAGTATTCACTGTGTTGACTGCAAGTGCTCCCATTAAATATAGAATATTCATATACCCACTCAAATACACAGACTACCTGTAAATGCAAAACTAAGCAAAATTCAGAGTATTTACCCAATAGAAAATTCTGACATCTCACCTTATTTTATCCCAGCTTAACAATTGAAATGTTAACATTTCTCAGAGAAA
Source organism: Leptodon cayanensis (assembly GCA_027564655.1). Lineage (NCBI taxonomy): Eukaryota > Metazoa > Chordata > Aves > Accipitriformes > Accipitridae > Leptodon > Leptodon cayanensis. The sequence continues at coordinate 2,026,794 of JANXJC010000031.1, forward strand.
GAAAATCATGTTTTTACCAAACATGGCAGAACATTGCATTTTCATATTCTTCAGTGCAGACATATCACATCAACATTCCCCAAATTAAAACACTTCCATGTGGATCAATGCTATTGTGAGTCTACATTGCCTCATTGTGGTTAATTGCCTCCCAGGGACTGCAGGTTGGTACGCTAACGAACGCCCTCAGTGCTCTGCGAAGGGCCTTGCTCCCTGATGAGACCACGCTCCCTCTCCCCAGCCAGCTCACACCTTCCAGAGCCAGGCAGAAACTGGGCGACAAGAAACTTGTATGGCGCTGCGGGAAGCGGGGACTTCCAGGGAGCTTAGCTCTGGGAAAAGGCTAAGTTATAACACTAGCACTTGGCCTAATGCTGTACCAAGCTGCTCTGAAGTATTTTAGGTAAGTGGAGCATAGCAGAATTGTCTGATCCGAGTTGAATGAAGACTGAAGTATTTCATACTCAAAGTATGCTCTGCAAAAGCTCCTGCCAACTGCTTTTCATGCAGATGTATGTACACAGACATTGCACAAGTGTCTACATGCGTATTGCACATACAAACACAACTGCCATATGGACTCCAACATATGTATAAATCACAAGCAAACACTCATGTCCTGAACACGTGCAGTCAGCATACCTAAAAATGAGATGGCTAGTCTAACAGAGGTCTTGTCCAAAGTGCCTCCATCATCAGAGGAGATGAATCTTAGGACAGGACGAGTTGCTTGCTTTGAAAGTTTCTCTCTACTTACTATGAAGTGCTTAAGTGGCTGATTTAGACTAGAAGCTAAACTTTAATATGGCTAAAAATACACATTATGCACACCAACATGTGGTAAAAGTACATAAACATTTAGTTATCCTACAGATGCATGAGTATATAGTACTGCTAATACAAGCACATACCCACTTATCTACCCTGCAAACACAAGCAGAAACCTTTTTTACCAGCTCCCCAAAGTTAATGCAGCTCCTGCTGTTTTCTTCATGCCTTTTCTTAAACCTCAGCTCTTACAGCAGAATGACCACTGCAGAATCAGAAATCTACTTTTACAATGAAAATGTTGCTTTTCCATCATCAAAGCTGTAAAGATCAGATTGCAAACTTGAATCTGACAAGCTAAGAAAAAAAAAGAGAAAGTGGACAGAAGAAATGAAAATCTATCATTTTCCCCAATCTTACAACTTACTCAGCCTTGCTCCGTTATTTTTAACGCTGTTGGCAACACTGCGACAAGCCTATACACATTAAAAACACATTCACGAGGAAAACCTAAAAACATAAATACATGTAGATATTACTGGCATGAACTCAATGTATGTGTGCATATCTTGCCACCGCTGCGCAAATGTGGATGTACAAACTATACGGATGAGGGTACGTTTTGCAAAACGCGTATATGTGTAACACCTGCAAATACTCAACGTGCATCCTGCACAATACAGTCACACCACCACAATTATGCACACACAAACATTGCAAACCCACATACCTGCAATTTTGGAAGCACGAAATAGTCTGTCTTTCTGAGGAGAAGTAAGGAAAACATTTTCATTTGTAATTGATACTTTGAAAGTAAATGAAAAATTTTGTTTTGCTTCAAATTAAAATGTCAATTTTGGGTTAGAAAAATAAATGAAATGCTTTTATGACAAAATAGCAATTTAAAATGACAGATTTCCTTCGGTTTCAGTTTAAATTGTTGTTTTGTTTTGAAAAAAAAAGAAAAATATTTAACACAGAAGGAAAACAAAAATGAGCATTGTGTTTCAACAGGCCAACCCAAGACAAAAATATTGTTTGGAGAAAATGAAAACCGACCGGAGAAATTGTAATGAAAAATTTTCATTCAGGTTTTCTCTTGGGAACCTTTACTTTCTAGGCAGTGGTAATGCACATGTACAACTCCCTTCTTATTCCAAGTACATGTATGATCTGTAAGAGTATTTCTTAAGGGCACACGCCAAGCACTTTACACACACACACACACACACACTCTCGTGGGCACTTTGTGTTTGTGCTTTCGACATGTGTGCAAGCATCAAACACGCACTGGCCCGCAGCAGACACACATGTGGTCTCTGTTAAGAAACCCAAGGAATAAAGCCAATTTTAGATCAAGTGAGCTGTGGTCCCCTGGCTCAGGTTCTACTGCAGGTGATTCTATAAACAAAGTTTAGTGCCAATGTGAAAGAACAAATACGCTATAAATAGTTCATGACTTCCAAAACCCCTTGTCTCATTCCAGTCCTTGTTCTAAACCAAACCAGCAGATGGGCTGAGAGCACTTCAAACCCACTCCTTGAAATAAAATGCTGGAAATAAAGGAGAACAGCATGAAGGCAGTAAAACAAAATAGGAAAAAGAGGAGGGGGGAGGGAGAAAGGCTTTAATTTATTGGGGAGAGCACTGGGAATGTAAAAAAAGCAGGAGTGGAAGGAAGAAAGGGGACATCACCCTGCCTGATTGCAATTGTCATTAACTTGCAGCAAGGGTATTAAATTGCAGCGTGGGTGCAAGTGCACGCGGCCCACCTCCAAACCAAACCTCCTCAGCATCTGATTCTTCTCTGCACCGAGTGATTTAATGCCCTGGCCCATGCGGTTTATTTACTGCCTCTTGCTCCATTTAATTGAACCCAGGGGCCTTCACACCAGTACGGGTCAGTGACGAAGCATTTGTTACCTGTGCCGGGCAGCACACCAGAGGCAGGCGAAAGGGAGGGGATCAGCCATTCGAGCACAAAAAGCAACAGTTGGAGTCTGTGCGGGGGAACGTGGTTCACTGTGGATTCTGATTAGTTTTATGAAGCAGGAGGTTATTCTGACATCTGGAGGGAGTTTGCAAGGAGCTGAGACAACACGGGGCTGATGCAGCAGACTTTGCATGTAATGTGCATTTACACGCAGGCAGAGGTGTTAGAAGAACTTGGGAAAATCCCCAAATTCTCCAGTCCAGATTAAGTGCCCTAAACACAGCTAAGGAGGCAATTGGTTTAACTGCAATCCTTATAGCTGCTGAATGTCAAATAATGACAATTACTGTGCATTTAAGAGTAAGAACACAAGAGTATTAAGGTATTTACCTACACAAGAAATTGGGGATTGCGGGAACTAAACGAGGTGAGACAGCATTACTATTAGGTTATTAAAATTAAGATCTACTGAGATTAAATAAAACTGGAGTTTTATGTAATTCAGTATTTCCATGTGCTGAAGTATAATTCTGCTGGCTGAAAAATCAGTCTTCAGCACTGCTGGAAAAGTCTCCACAGAAATGAAGTGGGAATGACAGAGTGATAGTGGATCTCCAGGAGACGTCACTATAATATGACAACACATAAAAAATTAGGGTACACACACAGCAGCCAGTGCCATGGAGAGATAGCGAGGTAGGCTCCAGAGACGGTTGTTCTACATCAAGACGGTGCTCCACGCAGGCCCATCTGCTGTGCCGAGAAACGCTCTGTGGTACGCCGAGGAAAGAACAGGGCTGCAGGACTAGCTCAGTGCACCACGCCACGCCAACACAGCTTTAGGAAACTCTTTTTTCAGGAAGTGTGCTATGAAAAGAACAGTAGGGCTGGGAGCACGTAACTCAGGAATAGAAACAAGTTGGTCACAAACGCCATACAGTGGACAAGTAAGACTAAAGGTACCAGAGACCTGTTGAAGAGCTGCACGCAGTGTAAGAAAACAGTTCAAGCAAGAAAAAAAACTAAAAGCAACACCCATACAACCCCCCCCCCCCAGTATGGTCCTCAGCACTGCACTAAAACAGAAATGGATTTTTTTCACAGGAGTTTATGCAAACTGCATTGCTACTGTTAATCACTATATAGACTTCTGGCAGCTAGATGGACTGCCAGACTTTACAACAGTAACTATAAGAGGCTAAGCAAAGAGTCATTTCAGCAGGCATGGCATAGCCCAAAAGCATAAGACTTTGGTCTTCTTTCAGAAAGGTTGTGGCAATTACCCATGAAAAGGAAGCCCTCATCTCCATCGCACAGCAAATCAAACAGGAGTGCTGTTAAAATTGCTAAAATTCTTTCAAAGTTGCAGAAATTACTCACTATGCTATTCCAGGGCAGAGAAATGTCCCAGAAGTATGACACCCACACAAGAAGTGGCCCAGATTAAACTGTTCTCTTAAGAGAAATCTCATCCTGGGAAAAAAAGTCACAGGTGTCAAACAGATAAAACTTTGTTCATAATCGTAAGAGTGGATGGTCTTTTTCCATGGAAGCAGAGATAAATCTGTCCACCTCAAATACACAATCGAGACATAACAGCAGAAGAAAAAAGCCCATTGCACTTGTCAGTAAGAGGTGAAAGGAATTTAACCACATTGTGCCATATACCAGCCAATACAGGTTTTATAGGAATATTACACAATATTAAATATATAAACAGATTATGCTACTTGTGTTTTATTTTATTCTAAATAAATGTGCCAGACAAAGATGGGACCATTTATATAAAAATTTGCACTCTAATTCCAGATGACAATACTGAACATTATGTGGGCATGACTGAATAAAACTTGAACTTTGCAGTATCTTGGCATGATATCACACGGAATCAAAACATATACCAGAAGTCTAGGCAATCCCAGTCAAATGCTTTGAGAGGATGAAGAATGACACTGGAGTTGCTGGATAAGAGCAGAAAACTAACAGAGTCATCTGCCACTGGTCTCAAGCTTGCCTGGGATTGTAAGGACGCACAGTTCTTCTCAGGCATGCCTCAATGAGAAAATCAATGTAATCTTTGCTATCAGGCTAGAAGCAAGAAGAGGATGAAAACAGAAAAACCCTGAGCTTTGTCTCCTAAATTCTAAAGCTTTAAACCATAGTACGTGTAGGGTGGTTTAATGGTTGCATTACCAAACATTTGGAAATTTTCAAAAGGAATACAATCTGTAAAATCAGATCAGTACCTAGGCAAAGTTAACAGCTTACTGGCACAAACTTCTTCAGTTCATCAAGGTAAGTTCTCAGTTTTAGACTGCAATAGTACGAAGCTGCTGGTCCTGGTTTTGGCTGGGGTGGAGTTAATTTTCTTTCTAGTAGCTGGTATAGTCTTATGTTTTGGATTTAGTATGAGAAGAATGTTGATAACACACTGACGTTTTCAGTTGTTGTTAAGCAGTGTTTATACTAAGTCAAGGATTTTTGAGCTTCTCATGCTCAGCCATCACGAAGGCTGGAGGGGCACAAGAAGCTGGGAGGGGACGCAGCCAGGGCAGCTGACCCAAACTGGCCAAAGGGGTATTCCATACCATGTGATGTCATGTCTAGTATTTAAACTGGGGGGAGTTGGCAGGGCAGCGGGGTGGATCACAGCACAGGAACTAGCTGGGCATTGGTTGGCAAGTGGTGAGCCATTGCATTGCGCATCACTTGTTTTGTACATTCCAATTCTTTTATTATTACTATTGTCATTTTATTATTCTTATTATAATTTTTATTATTTTTTTCCTTTCTGTCCTATTAAACTGTCAGTCCACAATTTCCCAATTTTCCCAATTCTCTCCCCCATCCCACTGGGTGGGGGGGAAGTGAGCAAGCTGCTGCATGGTGCTTCGTTGCTGGCTGGGGTTAAACTACAACAGTGCTATGTTTGAAGAAAGTGAACTGCAGGAAATAAAGATAGCTAGTAAGTAAGATATGCTTAGTGAGAACTTTTAATAACTGTTCTAAAAGCAGAGACAACCAGAATATCTTTTATCACCATAGGTAAGGTCAGGAGATTATGGGTTACATATACAATGCTATTTAGACATCTAACTGGCTTTAGAAATCTGGTCCTGTACTCCTCTGAAAAATAAGGAATGTAGCAATATAGTGTCTTCCCTATAAGACTTTTTCATTAAAGAAAGAGAGTGCACACTGACAAATACCACTGGAAAAAAATGTAAAATTGGATGGCTTTTAGTTCTTGTAGGGGTGAGGACAAGATGTTTAATAATGAGAACTAGGGGGTTAATTTATATCACATGCTTGATTAGTAGGGTTGGGTGTTATTTGCAGGGTGCTCAACCATAGCTGGTTTTACCAAATGAAATGATTTCCACCAAAGGCTGTTCTGAACTTTATCAAATGGAAAGAGAGCTGATTATAAAACATCAGGCTTCAATTGCTTCAGAGAGAAAATCTGAGAGAGGGATCAGTGATTGGAAAGACTTGCCAGGAAATATTTGATAAGCAGCAGATCTAAGGAACTGTTACATGTCCATTTTCCAAATCCCTTTCTTTCCTGCTTTTCAAAAACATGAGCATTATTTGGCTATGTGTGAACCACAGAATCTGAAACATCTGGGGGGGTGGTTAGACAAAAGGAAGGACAAAGAAGGAAGCATTTATGTATTCCTGTTCCCTCATTGAAAAGGATATTTATCTGTAGTATATGTTCTGTAAGCACTGGGTATGCTGCAGTATGGGGAAAGAAAGGGGCTTGCTTCTACCTAAGTGTCTCTGTTGAGGACAGAGACAGCTTCAGCAGAGCAAGTGGCCTTGCCATCACTCTGCATGTGTAGGAAGAAACGTATTTCTGGCAACAGACCAAATAAATTAAGGATGTCATAGAGAAATCTGTCTCACTTGGGTTCACAGATTTACAGCAAAGACAAAAGAGATGAAAAAAATGGGGGAAAGCAGGTGCCAGAGAATGCCCATTAAAGCTGTTCTCACTTTGGTTGAAATGGGAAATATCCATGCAATGGAAGTCCGCATCCCAATCACCAGACAGAGCTCACTGAACCATGGGGATCTACAGGTATTCAGCCTGCCGTGGAGCTGGCAGCCCCAGAGGGACAGTGTGCACACACTTGGTCTGCTGCGGGATGCATAAGGGTTTTGAATGTGTTCACATGGTCAAACAGAACAGTCAAGGCTGCCATAATAGTATGAGGGAGGATCAGGTAAATGATATTTTAAGTGCTTTGGTTTCCTTTTTTCAGACCTTATCAGGCAGCTCCCTGTTGTGGTCAAAATTAGGTGATTTGCTTCCTCCTCCTTCATCCCACAGAGCATCCTCCCGTGAGAAATTATGGGACTTGGCCACTACCCTTTCCACCTTGTTGCATCCATTAATTGTTCCTGTTAATCAATGGGGTGGCAGCTCTAAGCGGCCAAGCAAGTAGTGAGGAGCAGAGGAAAGGAAATGGTCTCTAAGTGGTGGGGTTGAGCCCTTGAGGACTCCTGCAGAGAGAAGACTCACAGGAGAGAGCCTCCCCTGGTAGCTCCTCTTGCACCACCTTTGCTGTGGCTCTGGCCCATCAGGACTCTGCATGTCACTGATTCTCCTGTAAGAAAAGACCTGAAGCACAGCAGGAGCGATTGGGAGGTGGCCACCAGCACAGTGGTAGTAGCTGAGAAATCCATCAGCACAGAACGGTAGCAAGGAGTAAAACTTTGTGAGAGCAATAGGGAAGGATGCTCATCTTGCTCTAAGTTGAGAAAGGCATATAAGAATCTTGAACGGAACATTCCCTGCTGAGGGGGGAACAAAGAATCAAGCCCCAAACAAATTGTGTCCTGTAAACTCAGATTGCAAGCTATGAACAGGGTACAAAGAGAGATGGACAACAGCTTTCAACATACACGGGGAAGGGCAAAGACGGGTTTGGAACTATTGCCTGCATAATCTGGGAGTAGTAATCTCTCCCATGGTGTATTGTCTCAGATTTGACAACTTGATATATCACAACATCCCCTTCTACTGACTGCTATTGATTTAAATCTTTCTATACTGCTTGCAGATAGCACCATATGGCTCATCACTGACTGGACAGAGTACTTTAGCTTCCACGTTTCTGGATGTGGGCTCAAGGTGGGGTTTCCCCACATCCCCTACAAACTGGAGTGCTACCTCATGTTTGGCACTATATCCATTTGCCTTGAGTCTTTTTCTGATGACAATGTGACAGTAGGAGAACCAGGGAGAGAAATGATGCCCTGAACACTAGGTTTGACTACTGCTTGCTGTACCTCTGCGAACATCTGTCCTGCTCCACTGCTGAGGTGGAGACTTGGGATAGCAATTGTCACCAGCTGCTACTCCCAATTCATGTACTGTGTCATTGAACTTTGCTTGGAACAGGTCTAATTGACATGCTGCTTAAAACGGTAGATTTTCCTCCATTTACAAAGGGCTTTAGGGGCAGCAGGAGTGCCAGTCCAACACAGGTGGCTTGTAACTCTTCTAGTGTCACAGCTTGGTGCTGGAGTGAGGAGCTGTAACTCCACTGTTCAGGGGTCTTTCCAGCTAGGAGGAATGGGTCAATCATTTGTCCCACAGCCAGCAGGGCATAGCAGAAGAGATGGCAGTAGACCCTCATGTCCCATGCCTTGGCTGTTGGGCTTGAAGTGAGAAAGCCACTAAGCAAAGGCAGTATTTAAAATAGTTGGGCATAAAGGGTGAAAGGAGAGGTAATTTCTATTCAGACTATACAAGATTATTTGCAAGAAATGTTTATAAATGGGAAACTTCTCTTTTCCCTGCTCCACAAAATGGATGGTACCTTCTTCAAAAATGAAACCTACGCAAAGGGTTAGGTCTGAAAAGTTATGTAAAAGAAACTGGAAAAACTTAAACTTGGGCAAACTTAAAGATGTACCTGTCAATTTATTTCTTGTGGTAATTCATAGATGTTAACACCAGAAGGACTGTTACCATTGAATCTGTTGTAATGCAAAACACATCTTCACTCAAAGATTCATTTCCTTACTGATGAAATGTCCTCTATTGAAGTGAGTGAACAACTCCCATTTCCACGACCTGGAGAAGGCTTTCCTGAAGGAATTGCCCAGCAACATAGGATTGGTCTGGAAAATAACTTTAAAATAGACATACATTCTCAGTTTGAAGTCTGCAGCCCATTGCAAATTTAGCTTTTCCCTTGATAAACTCTGTGGTGATTAATTATACTCATGGCTGAGAAGTTGCTTGGTTTTTTCAAATTTGCATTTTTCTAACCTCAGTTTCCAGATGCCACATCTAATTCTATCCTCATCAGCTACATTAAGGGTCTCAGAATGACATACATCTTCTCCTTTTGTAGACATCTACTGATCATGATTAATTTACCCATTAATGTTCCCTTTCATGGGCTAAACAGAATAGCTTTTTTAATCTCTCATTTTAAGGCACGTTTTCCAGACTTCTTCTTTCTTTCTATTCTTCATACCTTCTTCAATATTCCAACTTCATTCTCTGGGTCAACACCAAATTCAAACACAGCACTTAAGGAGTAATCTTTGCAGTATCCTACACAGAGGTTTTGTCACCTCCTTAGTACAAAATCATTTGAACTGCTTCTGTTTTTCTTCTCAGGCCCACAGGCTCCTGGTCTGCAGTCCCCTCAAATGATCAAAGTCTCTGTATTAATTTCAAATCCCAAACTTAGTCACTCAGAGGATTCAGGCTGTGATGTTTCTCTAAAATGTTTTCAGCTACTACGCTACAGGTAAACGCCCTGATCTAAACTTGGTTTAACATTAAGCATTGGTCAGTAATTTTACCAAAAAAAAGATGCAAAGGATGTTACAATTAATCATTAAAGTGAATGAAAATCACACAGACATATATTGAACACATACGTTCACGTATTTCAGTTCATAGATTTTTGAACAATTGTTCCCATTTAGAAATGAATGATTCTGTTGTAAAGATGTGTGGGAGTACAGCTTAGAATTAATACAGGGGATTGTTTTGTCAAAAGTGTGAATAAGGCACTTTGCAAATAAGAAACATATACAGAGATGGCTGAATACAGTCACATGTGTGCAATACAAATTCACAGAAACAGGCATACCCAAATGTGAGGGGTTTTGTGATTACACATTGCATAGTCTCAGCTACTGTCAAACGATATTTGCACTGACATAAAGAAACTCAGAAACATACAATACCCTGAAACAAGTAATCTTTTCAGAATGAAGAGGGAGTAATAAAAGACTGAGCAGGAAAAACCTTTTCTCTTCAGAATGCCTCATCTCTTTTTGCCTTGGGAATAAAAAATCCCTTTACAGTCAAGACTCACAGCAGCCCTCTCCAGACGGGCTACAGGGTGCTTATTTGTAACAGTCATGTTTGTATAAGGCAGTCTGTTCAGTCAAAGATTTTAAAAAAAAAGGAGGCAGCATATATAATCGGTTTTTGCACTCACTCAAATGTGTGATTGTTCTCTAAAGCGATGTGTTTCTGTAATTAAGAATTTTGAGAGAAAACTTTACAGGCACACCTGCCTGATGTCTTTTTCATTATTTAGGTTAATACAGGAAATAAGTGTTTTCAGAGCCATCCTGATTATTAAAGAAGAATCATCTGAAAGCGGTATAACCTGTGAGAAACTTTCTTTCCACTGTGGCTGACTTAGTCTCATTGAGTTCGAAAGGAACCATAGAGATCAGCCAGGAAAGTACATGTGCACGTGCACGCAGAGCAGGATAATTCTGTATAAAGGAATAATTTCTAGTAAACCTGGAGAGTAAATATAGATGTCATGTCAGTCTGCAAATGAAGTTTTGGTGAATTATTAGATGGTACTAATTTGTTGAAGTCAGAAGTCAACGAAGAGGGTGAAGTCATGAGAGAACTGTGCTCCAATGATTAGATCACTGATTATCTCATTTTAATGTCCATGAACCAAAGCTATCAGGTTGTCCCAGCATTCATGCAAGACTCTTTATGGAGTATTCAGTAGTCAGCACCAAGGATGCCACTGGCTTTTGAGATCTGTTCTTTGCTAAATTTTACCTATCACTCATAATTTCCTACATATTTTTTCCAAACAGTGATAGGAAGATAAGGATGAGAGGAATTTAAATCCCCTAAAAGTGGGCTGTTGAACAAGCCAGGAAAAAAGGGATTCAGCTTCTAATAGATAACAGTTACCCTAGATATGCTTCCATCTCAAAATACCATGTGTACAGAGAACAAATGTGCTGATGATGTGGTAAGCCATTTGGCCCAAAAGAGGAAATTACATTCAAGTACAAAATATTGAATCACTTGGATATGGTTTTCATACTGAAAAAAAAAGTTATTTTTGCCCCAATTGGCGCTAAAGAAAATAGTTTTAGAAAGGCCTGTCCTTGGCAGTTTTTGTAAACCGCTGTAGCAGGTCACCTTCTGAGGGTGAGGAGGGCACTTTGGGGTGGGAAGGAGAAGGCATGCACCAGTACAGGGTTACCAACTGCAAGGATGGCCTTCATCCAACTCCATTATGTCAGCCCAGGATTCCTGATGTTAAGGATTAGTTCTGCTTTGTATGACGTCCTGAGTTTCTAATATCACATCTGACAAAAATCACAACTTGTTACTAGGTCTCTCAACTCGAACTGGTATTGATCTACGAGAAAGTTTCTTGTACATGTCGGTTAAGACAGGGTCCCACGCAGAAACCAGTTGTGAACATGAGATGTTACCACTTACAGTGAAATACCCACACATTTCAGGAACTGCATGGGTCAGGATTTCTTATAGCTGTTGCAAAACCACTTAATACAGTGTATTACAACCTACAGTTACTCTATGGGAAGACGAATTACATGTCACTGTCTAAGACAATAAGATTGTCCATTGCAACACCACTAAAGTAAGGGACAGTGCAGGGGGTTATTTCTTTTCAATGACCCACTGTATCGCTTTTAGCAAGTTCACTTCTCTCTCTTGAAATAACATCCATGGATTTTGTATGAACTATGCTATTTTATTATGGGCAAAAATTCTTTCAAGCTTGTGATGTTGTCATGTGATAGCACAGATATCCCACCCGATCAACAGCCATTACTTCATGCAAACCATCAGGACACTGCTAAGCCTCTTAGAAGCTTTCCTATATGTGCATGCTACCTATATGTAAAAAAAAAACCCCTAAGGCTAGGAAGGGTTGATAAGTCATTTGTTTGATTTATAGACTAAAGGAGAAATGTCCAGAATTGCATATTGGCCACTGTTATGTTATTAAATATTTTTTCTGGGCCATTCTGAGCTAATCCGCTGTCACACTGCCAGGAAAACAACAGTGCTATGCTGCCGGATTGCTCGGGGTTAGGATAACTGATGACATCAGATGGATTTGTAGCAGACCTGAGTTTGAAACTTTGTGGTGCGTGAGAGTGATTCTTGGAGAAATTATCAGTCCTCTTAGATCAATGCAAAAGGCACAAACTAAATAAACTCTTAGGTCAGCAGGGTGACAAGAAGGCAGCCTAAAAAATGGCAGCCTAAAAAAGGGTTGACACAGTAGCAGGAGGATGTCCTGTTGGCACCCAGTACTGCCACTCACATATTTGACTGCATGGTGCTTCTTGTGTGGTGGATTCCAGTGGATGTGGTTATCTTCACCACCACAGGAGAATGACGTTGTTAACTGGCTGGTACCAAAGACTGTCTGTGTCCACGAACTCCTGCCTTCCCAAGAAGCCACTTTTTCCATGATGTGCTCAGAGAACCACCAGCAGTCAGTCTTCTGTTCTGTCATGTAGCAAGTGTTGGCAGAGAGTGTTGCGATGAATTACAAACTTGAAATTGCACATAATTTGAAACAGCTAATGACTTAAAATTGTAAATTTAAATTTTAATTGCTCAGACACTGGGAGAATACTGGCATTTGCTGGAAAAAATAATTTTCTGTGCTGGTTATGCTGCACAGAATAAGTAAGAGAGAAACTTCGACGAGCACAATGGAGGAAGCAGAAACCACGTCAGAAACTCAGATAAGAACAAAGTTGTCAATCCTTGCCCAAAACCTGAGGCAAGCTCCTGGTTTTACTACCACAGTGCTTCATCAATCTTGTCTACCCACACCTGCTTTCCTCTTTTCAACAACATTCAACTGTCTGACCTGGGAGACTATGAAATCTCTTCACCTTCCACCATCTGTAAGAAGTGAGGCCCAAGTTGCACTGATATGTACCTCCCTAACAACATCACCCAGATCCAGTCCCTGAGCACCCTTTTTTTTTGTGCACTGAATGGAGCAAGCAATCTGCAAAGAAGTAGAATAACAGTTAAGTTAATAAAGCTAACATCATAACACACTTCCAAAAAAAGGTTGAGCTAAGCTTAGGCAGGCAACTTTAATCCTGGGATTTCTTAACTTTTGAATACATAACTTCTTAGGCTTTTTATTCTTTTGATATTTTTATGCAGTTGGGCATACAGAGGCATAACAAGTATGAACTTCTGCAAAAGAGGTAGCCATACGGCAACTTCTCCTGCCAGCATTAACTAGCCGCAGAAGAGAAGATGTACTCCCTGCCTGCTGCTCCAACCGTGGCCAAGCACGCTCAGTGGATAACCTGCTCGAGTGACATATCTCCTGAACCTTTGCCCTTCTCACCCGAGCCTGAATGGAGCCTGCACCTAGTTATCTGTCTGAAAACCTACTTGCTCTCCCAGTAATAAAATTGTGTCTATTGCATCTCTTGCATCCGTTGCAGGATTACTTTTCAGATTGTCCCATTCAAGTCTAAGTATTTCACTGGACTTACAAGAGGGCAAACACAGGCTCAGCCTGCCTACCATACGTGTGTAAATACCTGCTAGCGCTTGCACTCAGAGCACAAGGGTGCAGCCTGTAAGCATGCATCACATCCTGACTCACACCCAGGGCTATAAAATGCGGCTTAAAAAAATAGCAGTTCTGTGCTTTTTGAAGGATGGGTTTTAGTTTAGAGAGACAGACAGAGCCCTGGGGGTGCGTTCTGGGCATTTCCTGCTGGACTATGCAGCTGTAAAGATCAGTCACATTATAAGCCTAACCAACTTGACAGAATCCCTTTAACTAAATCTGCAAATGAAGGCAACCCCTGATGGGAAGGAAGGGCCACTGTGGCTTAATTAACTGTTAATGAAGAGCCTGGGCCTTTCCAATACTAGTGCAGAACCACTTAAAGTAACACAACCAGTTGGGGCTCACTCTTGGCAAAACAGAAAGCTTCACAGAAATGATACTTCACCCCTTCACAGAAATGATACTTCTCTGCCTTTTAGCGTTTCTGGTGTGCCCAGCAAGCCTCCAAAATATGAGACATAAGGCACAATTCTAGCCGACCATTGCCAATTACCCTCTTATCCTACCCTGCCATCCCACTGTCCCCACATCAATGTACTAGCCATGCTCACAGAGTATTCTGACCTAGAAATTATCATCTCCTGTAAAATACATTGTTAAGTGCAGAAGTCACTTAAAGTTTAACCTCTGAACCTCTTTTAACATTGCTTCAAGTGATGGCCTCAATTCATTCAGCCAGATAGTTCCTGGATACCAAGCAATGGTTAGATGTTGTCAGGTCCTCAGTTGCAAACCTTCTGCCTGACAGTGTCAGGTACTGACCTGCTGAGGGACTGAGTGATCACTTTCTCTGTCTTTCCACAATAGTCAACTAATTAGTGATCACCAGCATTCACTGATGTACCGTGGCAAATGAGATGAGGAAGAAGAAAAAAAATGGGTGATACTAGCTTCCACACTATTCACAAAGGTTCACTACAGGCATCCAAAACATGAACATGCCCATGGATGTTCAGTCATCATCAGTAATTTTCCTGTGAGATAGGTCTTCATTAACATTCTCCAAATTCTGCACACTGTCGTAAAAATTATGGGAGTAAAAGTGGAAAAGTCCATTGTTTTAATAGTCCATTGGGACCAAAGAAGGCACACTCCTTTCGCTATATTCAGTACTTCTGTAGTTCTTTTAAATGCAGCACTGTTTCAAATGACTCAAGAACTGGCTCTCACCATCTCTTGTAGATGGAGTTCCACAGCTAATAAATGTCACTGGAAAGATATTTTTTTTTTCTCAGTGGCCCACCTATGTTTCGGTTTCTTCATATTTATCTCATTACTCAAACTGTAATACTTTACCCTCTTTGGTGTTTCATGCTGGAAGTACATGTGGATGGCTCACATAGATTTATAGAGTCTAGAAGGGAACTCTGTCATGATTTAGTTTGACTTCTATATAACATACTAAAAAAATTTTTGTCAAGCGATTGCTTCATCTCAGGCATTAATTTGTGTCAGAATAAAAGCATACCTTTTCAAAAGACGATGAGTCTCCATCAAGAGACTTCAAGTGGCAGAGAATTTATGATGTCCCTGGGTAAAATGCTACAACGGTTAATTATTCTTATGGTTAAAACTTTAATTCTGAATTTTAGTGACCTGAACTTTGAGCCACCAACTCTTGTTACAGCTTTTGTTGTTAAAGAATTCTCTATTTTCAACTCTGCTTGAGTAATACCTTAGCTTTTATTTAGCTTATACTAATTGTGAGAGCTTAAAGCTGTCTGACTATGGTATTGCAGTCTTCACAGAAACAGAGGACTCAAGATTACTCAGAGCTACCCACCCAATGATGTCCCTCATTACGACTGACAGAAATCCCCCTCTCCCCATACCTTAAGAGACCTCAATCTTTGTGCCTCCTGTCTTTCCAGCCTCCTGTCTTTCTAGCAAAATGGCCAAAAAAAGGAAAGTGAATTTCGAATGAGTAATTATTACCACTTCTTCTGTTCTACGTTTGTGGTACTTTTCATTCAGAAGATCCAAACTATCTGTGCTAAGGAGAACAATTATATGCAGAGTTCATTTTCATGGAAAGTAGGAGCTGGAAGGGATGGTTCTGAGTAATATATGCACCAGTACAGAAAGGAGGAGAGGGCAGCAGTTTTCTCCAGGACACTATTGTTATTAAGTGAACTTGTTATTATAGAAACTTACATACGCCAGTTTCACACTAATGCTGACTCTGAGTAAATAGAATCTTGGCTTTTAAGGGTTCCTCCCAAAAACCTTTTCATGTGCAGAACAGAAGGGAATTCATCCTAAGCACCTAAAAAATGTTGACAATAATAATAATAATCTTTCACTGTGGTTTACACATTTGGCCTTACTGGGCATACATTTCTGTACCAGCATATATTGTTTTGGTTAGAAGCTTAACTTTATTTTTACCTTTGAATTATTGCCTCAGCTGTGGATACAGTCACACTTTATGCTTATCCTGGTATAGATTATCTTCCTCTAGTAAAGAACTAAGCTACACCAGTAGAAATTGGTGTGGATTCACTCTCCATAGGTGACTGTGTTGCCCCCAGCAGCACCACCTGCAGTCTGTGCTCGCCTGGATCACACTGTGCATTAATGGCCATGCAGCTGCACAGCTGCCTCCCCCAACCACCCTGCCCAACTCTCAGCACCATTTCTTGAGCTGAACAGCATGGACACAAGTGAGGGACTTGATAAAACTTTAACTAAACCAACAGAACGACTATGTCTAAGTAAGGGTGTCGCATAATATGTCCAATGTTCACAAAGGGTCTTTTGGATACAAGCAGAAATTGGGTACCCCAGCATGAAACAATACAATGATTTCATACTATGATGTTTGGTTCATTAGATAACTCCTAGTGAAGCAATGTTCCCCTTGCAGGCTCCTCTGCCCTGCTGCTCTCTCTGACCTTGCTCAAAGATCTTACAGGTAGTTGCTTCCCTTGGCTTGTTCCTCTTGGCTTCACCATTCAGCTGGGGCTCTACACACAAATGCACCTGCCTTGGCCTGGGCGTTTGCCAACACATTTTTAGTGCTTTGGTTAAGTAGATTTGTACAGGTCTGGGAGAAACAACGCAACTTCTCATCACCTATGACCAAACTCTCCATGAAATTCAGTCCCTCAGGCAGCATATGTTTTACATCAGACTTTGATAAATCAGATGTAGGCTAATTATTCCCTACAATTTGGGGTCATGCAGATATGGTCCTCAGAATTAAAGACTTATAGACTTTAAGTTCAAATTCCAAGTACTGTTCATTTTGGGAGTTGTAGAGATTGCTGGTGGCTCACCTCCTAGGCTGATTCAAACTCCATTTTAAGATGAAATCATGGGAACGTAAATGCAAATTCACAGAATTGAGATCAGAAAAAAATTAAGCCATTTTGACCAATCACCTACACAGAACTTCGGAAGGTTTCAGAGTATAACCTTGCTACTCTTCTCCAGAGTCCAGTGACTTTGGTTTGACTGAGGCATATCAGCCAAGAAAAGGACTGTTACAGAAGATTACTTGTTTGGAAACAAAGGGAGCAAAACATTTTCTGATGCCACAGTAGCGTGACATCAGAGTAAAACTGAGATGAGACAATGAGCACAAGCCACTTCTCTATCTGTAACAGAGTAAGAGAGGGGAAATGCTCCAGGATGGGTCAACAGGACCATTTTCTCTAGTGCAGCATTTTCGGCATCATGCAACATCTACCATCTTTCTTGGATATGAGACAAAATCCAAACATGGAGCCATCTCAGCTCTGCAGAGATAAGAACTAGTGAGTTACATATCAGATGGCACATCTCAGACATATCAAACCTACAGAAAAATCTCATCTGGTAGCTGGGCTGAATAAGACACAAAGCCCGGATTCTTTGCCACAAGGTGATCTCTACTCCATGCTGTTTCAGGATTTCTGCAAGTCTTAAAGACTTCACTATTTAAGTGAAATAAAAATAACTTTTCATAAATAAATAGTTTACTGACCAAACTTGCCAAGGCTGCATCTCCCCAAACCTCAGGGGAAGAATTGGTTGTACTGAATCAACTACACTGAGAAAGGACTCTCTCTTCGTACCTTCAACACCTACAAATCTTCCAGGGCCTGCCGGGCTGCCCACAAACTGACAGCATTTCTCCAATTAAAATAAACTGGCCTAGAGTCAATTTTACAAAAGGAAAGTGCAGGACTTCTTTCTGGCTTAGAGGGAAGAAGGCTGGGGGAGAGGTCTGGGGAAAGATAAAGTAGTAGGTACAGAATAGAAGCAGTGTAGCAGAGGAGAGATAAGGTGTAGTTGCAAAAAGGTGTCCTGTGTTGCCCTCAGTGCCTAGAATTAGTTGAGCTTTGACCATGTGAGAAAAATACAAGTCTTTCCACCTAACAAGAAAAAGACTTTTTTAGCCTTTTTTTTTTTTTGGCGTTAAACACCTTGTTAATTTTTCAGCGATTAACAGCCGTTTAGCACATGGAGAGTGCGGTGGGCAACTTATGTAGACAAATAAATTAAGGCTAAGAATGCATGCTAGGATGAAAATCAAAGCTGTCTGTTTTATTGGAAAGGCATCTGCAAATGAGAAGGGAGGAAATTGGTATCTCATTAAAATGGGAAAGAGAGCAACAGAGAGAGAGAGAGAGAGAGAGAGAGGAAACTGAAATCTCGTTAAAATAACTGGAGAGTCTGTCCTAATTATACGTTTCCAATTGCTAACAAGAGGATATTTGTTAGAGGTTCAGAGTGCTTTTCCTCCAACCAAAACAAACAATATTAATGGCATTATTCTGTCTCCTTGGTGCAGTAGCAGTGACAGAATCTTTTTCAAAATAAACACTTCAGAGCAGAGATCAGCAATGTTAATGCAAGCAAAAGAGGTCAATTGCTTTTTCTTTTAATGACTAGTTGGGGTGCTGTGGCCTGACTTCTACCCTGCTACACGTAAAGTGGCAGGTGGGCCTTAAAAAGAGGCAGCTCAGTTTAGTAATGAACTAGTCCGCAGGGCAGCAGAGGCACCCTTGCCCTGAACTACAAAGCTAACAGGTCCCTTCAGCCTCACCAGTTGCCTGTGTCTTGTGCTGGAAAACAGTGAGGCTCATCGCTCACCTCTGAACTCAAAGATAAGCCATCATGTCTAGCAAACAGAGAAGTGGACTGAATGCTGGAGACTTGTGACATTTACTCCCACTTCTTCCACTGGCTGATTGAATGACTTTGCAAATGTAGCCTTGCTTCTGGATAGACTGAGGGTAAAAATACTTCCCCCTTTTATCTCAAGATGCCAGTAGAAATGAGACAGAAATACAAAGTTCTGCCACACTGCAGAAAGAAGCCTATAACCTGTTTTGACTACTGAACAAACTGCAACTCAGCTTGGCTACAATACTCCAGAATTTGTCCTCAAATAGCCACAGTCATGTTTGGGAAACCCATTGCAGGTGGTAACAGGGCTCAGAGCTGCAAGGGCCTGACCCCATAGCCTTCAGCCTTATCTCTACCTCCAACATGCCAGTGACTGTGACACAAGCTCCAGCCACCAGTTGGACAACTTTAGCTGGGGCTCAGTCTAGTCCCAGTTAAATGCTTACTTAGCAAAAACCAGCAGCCTGCTCCAAGCAAAAGTAGGAAAGGCATATTTTACACAGCCTGGAACAAGGAGGCTAAAACACACTAGAAATGGTGGGCTGGTTGTCATGACATGCTTTTGCCCGGGATGCCTCTAGCAGAATCTCAAATCCAAACCAAACCACAGTGTCCCGCTGGCACAAGTTCCCTTTCCTCCATTCCAACCCAAGAATTATCCAACATGTCATACAGGACCAGTTTCAGACATAAGGATGGTAGAAGGTGCCACCTGAAATAGCACAAAATTCTCAACCTAGAAATGATTCCCCTAGCGTGCTATCATCTGTCTCCAGCTGTGGTACTTCCGTACTGTCTGGTGTACTATCCTATCCAGATGTCTTCTCCAGGCTATCCAATCTGGTTTGCCAAGCAGCAAATCTAGACAAGGCATCAGGCTATGGGATACAGGAGATTGGTTGTTGGCACCAGCACAGTGTACCGCTCTCCAGAGAGCATATTTGCCTGCACATGTGAATCTAATGAAAGCTGGATAAAGCTACACCTTCATTGCCATCACCTCCCTACTCCAGCACCCTACAAAAATGCGCTTAGAGGTAGTAGGTGATGAGAGACCTGCAGAGAAAGTCTGCCTGTGAGAGTAATCCCAGGCAGAGGTAAAGATGGAGGATGCTAACTGAATGAAAGAGAACGATTGCTGGGAGAAAACCATAAGGAATTCTCAGCAGGAGGCAAGGGGATGTTCACACCCCTGCTCAGTATTTGATCTTCCTCTCCCAAAGAGCTTGTGGTCCTTCACCCAGGATGGACAAGCTGCTTGTGTCCCAGAGGTGTCTTCAGATCCTCAGGCAGCACAGCCCTCCAGCCCATCTCTCCTGAAGGAGCTAAGAGCCAAACCCTCTGAGAGGGCAGGAGGTGGAGTGGTTGTGAGCTCTTCCAGCTGTACCTCAATTTTTGTCCAAAAGAACCCAGGTATCAAGTGTTGTGCTGTTCTGACGCCAACCTTGCTTTTCATGTGCACAGACAGCATCACCACAGCGTCACGATTTGTACTTATTCCCTGCCCCATAAGCCAAAAAGCAGTAAGGCCAATTTGTGAATAGATGGACCAGTGGTTCAATCCTGACGTTCTCTGCTTGGAAAAAGTTGCCAGGATTCTCACACTGGCTATGCCTGATGTCACAAACTGTCATGATCCAGCTTGACCCAGCTTGTTCTAGAGGGTACTGCAGCACGTGTCTGCTCCCAAAAATATACTCCACCTCTGCTCTATAGGAGCACAGGGCCAAAGTACAAGGGGCATATGGATCTGTGTGGTCAGGAGACAGCTGCATGATTCAAGGCAGCAGGTCATAAGCAGCATTCCTTAAATCACAGGCAGCATCCTCGTTTCAGCTGGGATAGAGTTAATTTTCTTTCTGGTAGCTGGTATAGTCTTATGTTTTGGATTTAGTATGAGAATAATGTTAATAACACACTGGTGTTTTCAGTTGTTGCTAAGTAGTGTTTATACTAAGTCAAGAATTTTGGGGCTTCTCATGCCCAGCCAGCAAGAAGGCTGGAGGGGCGCAAGAAGGCTGGAGGGGCACAAGAAGCTGGGAGAGGACACAGCCAGGGCAGCTGACCCAAACTGGCCAAAAGAATATTCCGTACCATATGAAGTCATGCCCAGTATATAAACTAGGGAGAGTTGGAGGGGCAGGGGAGCAGATCGCTGCTTGGGAACT
Organism: Leptodon cayanensis; assembly: GCA_027564655.1. NCBI lineage: Eukaryota > Metazoa > Chordata > Aves > Accipitriformes > Accipitridae > Leptodon > Leptodon cayanensis. The sequence continues at coordinate 2,047,670 of JANXJC010000031.1, forward strand.
AACTGGCCATCGGTCGGCAAGTGCTGAGCAATTGCATTGTGCAGCACTTGTTTTGTACATTACAATTCTTTTATTTTTATTATTGTCATATTATTATTATCATTATTGTTGTTGTTCTTGTTGTTGTTGTTGTTGTTGTTATTTTCTTCTTCCTTTCTGTCCTATTAAACTGTCTTTATCTCAGTCCACAAGTTTTACCTTTTTTCGATTCTCTCCCCCATCCCACTGGGAGCGGGGAGGAGTGAGTGAGTGGCTTCGTGGTGCTTAGCTGCTGGCTGGGGTTAAAACACAACAAGCGAGTACCTTGAGGCCGTGAAGACTGATGTTTCCTTGGGAGGACAGGGTGCTGGCCTGGTCATGTCTGTCCCAGGTTGCATAAGAACCGACGTAATGAACTGAGGTGTTTTAACTAGTGCCAGCGGCCATGGGTCTCCAAAGTAATCCCAAACAGGTTATATATTCCTCAAGATTAACATGATCACAAGAACATCACGGGGCCAGTATGTGGGGATGTGAATGCCATCCACTACCCCTCCTACCATGCTGCTGTGAAATCTTCTTTGGGCAAACAGTCCTATTCAGTAGGTCCTGGCCTGGAGCAGTATGGCTGAAAGCCAGCTTGCACCACTTGGCCAGAAGACACAGTTTATTTTTTTGCATGGAGAAAAAAAAAGCACCAGAACACCCCAAAACAACAAAAAAGGACAATGTAAATGTAGACAAAAATCTCCCGATATAAGTCTAGGTGGCACATTGCATGAAACTCACAGGCATTAGAAAGAGCATAGCTACCTTAAGGCAACACTTCACCAAAATCATTATTGTGCTGCCAATAGTTTGGTACTATTCTATCTACTGCCTTAGCTATACTGCACTTGGAGTTAGTTTTGAACATGGATTCTCATCTGTCTCTTCCAGGCTGTGCACTGGGCCATGTAGGCATAGTCTTGGGTCCTCCTGCCCTGTCTCAAGGGAAAGAAAATATATATGGCAGACTGTGAGATGTTCAGACATTGTGAGTGGGTGAACAGAACCAGGCTCAAGTGAATGCCACTTTAAGCTAGTCATCATTTCCCACTTAAAAGGAGCAAACTGAATGCAAATATTGAATACTTAGTGACTTGGTTTGATAACGTTACTAAAATTGATGTACAAAATAGACACGTCAGATTTTACTAGAAGGAGCCAAAAGCAAGTCAAAGTACCTTCCCTACTGCTTATTGCTTTTACAGACTACGGCCAAGCTGCCATTAAGCTGTATATAACTCTAACAGGGAAGGCTGGCTCTAAATTATGTCCCTATGAATCACCAAGTAGAATTCTGCTATTGTATAAATATTTACAATGGTAAGGACAGAAAAGGCCTTGAGTTACTTCACTAAGTTCAGAGAAACTCTGTGCACCCATTGTGGAAACCAAGGGGAGGTGAAGGAATGCACTGGTCAAAGCGGATGAGATTGCCCATGCAAATGCAGCATGGGCCTGAATCAGACAACCTTCTTTCCAGTTTCCTTTCTTCCCTTCTCCACCTTTTTTCTTTTTCACAGGCGATTTCTCTGATAATCCTGCATGCTGGTATTACCAGCAGCACACAAGTGTGTCTAAAACCTTGACGACAGTAATTAATGTATTCCATCAGCACCCATGTCTCACAGCCAGCTGTTTTGTTGTGAAATCTGCCAAGCCCTAGAGGCAGAAAACTGTGCTCCCTGCTTTTGCTCCATACAATGTCTGGTGTAACTTTCACTTAATGATTAGTGGCTTTATTCAATCCATCAGCATAGGGCAGGGGTTACACTACTCTCAGGGACATCCAGCAAAACCTGATCTGATAGAAAGCATTCTGTTGAAGGAGAAGTGCCTATCAGAAGAGTAGCTGCAGGTGGAGAAATGAGAGAGGAAAGAGGGGAGGCCATTTAGGGAGAGAAATACCTATTCTGTTCTGCTTAGTTATCAGAGCATACAATAGGATGCCTGGGGAAGAAAGATCTTGGCTGTCAGAGTAGGCAGATAGGATAGGAGCTATGCTTGATTACTGCAGTGACCACCGGACTGTGTATCTGGGCTTTCTGTCTTATTCTATTCCAGGCAGAGTCTGAGAAACCTGTTTTGTACTGTCAAGCCCCTGTAACTTCCCTGTATGGAAAGCTCCTTTTTTAATGGCACTTGACATAGGAATGGAGTGTTTTTATATACCATACATATTCGCCAACACGCAAGTAGAAAAGGAGCTTCTGATCACCTATAAAGAAAACCACCTGTTTACCCAAGATTTAGAGGAGCTAGAAATGGAAAACCACTTTAAGAAATCCTCTTTATAAAACCTTTGCACTGACTAATGAGTTTATGAGTCATTAAGGTTACTGCTGTCCTGATTCACAGCAAGAATGTGCATGTAAATGCATTTTCCATTACAATTGTCTCAATAAAGGCAAAGGAAACAGGTAAAGAGATGGGACTTGAACCTTGCCCTCAAAACAGGTACGTTTATAACCTTTCTCAAATCAGTAGTATCAAAGCATTCTCCACTAGGAACATTACACATGGCAGTCATGAATGTTCCATAAACAACCTGTTTTCTCTGGACCCGTTCCCCAGCCAAACCTGCTTGGAGGCTCTCAATCAGTCCATGCCGGCTGCCTTAGAAGTCCTTCAAATCCACCACCTATTGCCTTCCTGAGCTGCGCTGCAGGCTGCAGTTGTCATTCCTGGTTCCTTCACTCCAGGTCCCTTGTTTGCAGTAGTCCACTCTAGTGTGCAATTCCATTTGATCCACCATTCCTTTACAGAAAAAGCAGAAATCAGCCTTTACTAGTCATTACTGTAGGTGACAAATATCTTCAGTAGATAGGTGCAGTATTTAAATATAGGTAAAGACTCCCTCCTGTGGAGCTTATGAACTCTGCAAAACCCTACCAGGTTTTGAGACTCTGCAGGGGAAGTTGTAAGTACTGAACAGCATTCAGGACAGGCATTAGCTTTGGGGACAAATCCCTAAAAAGATGTAGGCAGTCAGTCTGAGTTGGTGACAACTAAGTCTAAATTTGTTAGCCTGAAAAAACAATTTCAGCTCCTGCCTATGTCAGCTGGAAGCTACAGCGAGGTGCCTGTGCCTCACTAAACCATTTTCAGAACAAATAATGATGGCTGCGACGCTGTCTGTCACCACATACCTGATCTCACGCTCTTTGCACTTTTGATGTCACGAGAGGTGTGGAGCCGGGGGCAACTGGGGGCATTTGTGGCTCGTGGGGGAACTTCTGCCCCACCTTCACGCTTCTGGCAACTGCTAGGGCCTTCACAAAGACCTTCCTCCAGTCGACGGGCACAAAGAGCGAAGAAGGCACCTGTGAAAAGACTCTGTGGCTAAAACCAGGGGTCTGGCAGCTGAAGCCTGAGCTCCAAACGCAGCTTAGGTTCCAACACTTAAAAGTTCCTCAAGTACCTCCACGCGTGTGCAGACCCTGCTCTGGCACAGCCAGCGCAGCTCAGCGCCCACCTCACACGAAAGCCCCCCTCCGGCTCCAGAAACCAGCTGCTGCCCCACACCTCTCCCCAGGCAGCGGGGGCTGACAGGCATCCCCTCAGGTGGCCTCCACTCCTGCCCCGTGGCGGGGGGCCACCAAGAGGGGGCCAGCAGGCCCAGTCAGAGTGTGGAGGCCACTATGGCTGCTCTCCCTCTGCCTCACCTCAGGCTGCAGAGAGCCCTGGGGCCGGGGGAGCTGTCGATGCCTGACCGTCCCCACTGTCGTACCAGCTACTAGGAAGACAATTAACTCTATCCCAGCTGAAACCGGGACACCCACCCAGCAGGCCTTGGCAGCCTGTGTGGTGGCCCCACTGCCGCTGCCTCTCCTGCCTCAGCCACGCTGCCAGCCCCCTGCCCTGCTGCCATATTGCCCCGGCAGCCTGAGGGCTGTTGGAGGGCATTGGGCCGCTGTGGGGGCAGCTGCAGGAGAGGGGGATGCCGCCTTCTTGCTGCCTCTGCCTGGCTCCTTCCCTCACCCAGGGAAGGCTACAGTCGTCAGTCAGCTGCCTGGAGCCCGAGCGACCCTCCTCAGGCCGCCTGCCCCACCTTCACCGCCCTCCCTCTGCCATCGCGAAAGGACTGTTGCTACCCCCATGGCGCGAAGACCTGAGGGAATCCTGGCTCAGGGCAGCCTGGAGGGGCTCCGGGTAAGTCAGCTCAGGTCCCTGCCGGGCAATGGGTAACGCTGCCGGTGAGCAGAGGCACAGACACGTTGCCCATTGCTGAGCAGGCTTTGCCATCCATTTCTCTCACGTCACGGCCTTGGTCAGTGTTTGAGAAGAAACACGGGATGGCCGCAAAGAGCTGGATGGTGGCTGAGGGGGGAAGCCCTTGAAATAGCCACGGCTCAAAGCAAGGTAGGACGTGATGGTGGGAAGCCCCCAGTGGTGCTCGGTACAGCGGGGATGCATTTGAGGGGAATTCAAGACCAGTAGCAAGTGCATTTTAGCAGCCCAAAGGACCCAGGCTTCTTTTAACTCCTTCCTGATCCTGGGCTGGCCATTTAGGCTTCCCATTGGCAAAGAAGGCCTTTGTGCATTTTATTTCTCCCAGAAGATTTGCAGTTAGCTCTACCATACACCTGCCACCCTGCCAAAAATAATGTAAACAAGGTCCTTCTGTTTAGTCTGTAGCCAGGAAAATCTCTGTATATTTTGAACAACTCCGGCCCTGATGATCAGGGGGTTTTGAACACACCTTTTTTTTTTTTCTTTCACTTCTGCTGCATTTAATGGCTTGTAGATGGTGTGTTCTCCTGTATTTATGCACAGCCTCACTTCTACAGGTCCAGGGTCAAACTCTGAAGTGTGGCACGAAGGACTGCAATACTGCATTTAGGGGTATCTGAGCTTGAAAGTAAAATGTGCTGGATACACTAACAGCCCTGCAGCAATGTTGGTGCCTCTTGTAGAAGACCTGTGTAGCTCTGTGGAAAGAGAAGGATGCTCTCACTGCTTGCTTCAGCTACCTTCTTTATATAGACAGTTATGTGCTGCTGGGGAAGGGAAGTGCACCCAGTAGGTAGAAGGCTAAGTTTTAAAACACAATAGTTTCTTTTGCTGCAGAGAATTGTTTTAGTATGATTTAGGATTAATTTCACATTTCAAAATTCCTCTATTTTATTTTAATTTTTTTCAGTATTCCTTGAGCAAAAAGCATCTAAACACATCATATAATGGGAAACTTTTTTCACTTGTGTAACTGAGAAACATACAACGGGACTGTGGTCAAACTTTCTAAAAAATTTTACCTCCGGAGCTGAGACCATGCACTGAAATGGGAGATTATAATAAAAGTCCAAACATAACCTTAATGATACGTTTTGCTGTTTTGAAAGCTATAATATAGGGTAACTACTTGTACCAGCCCAGCATATGGGGGACTTCTTTTGTCTCTGACACTTACAAAGGCTTCCTTTGAGCTAGGAAAACATCTTTGGGTTCCTTAACTGAATTACCAAAAGAAAAGAAAAAAAGGAATAAAATTACAAGAAAAAAGGCTTATCGACTCCATCTAGTTCAACAAGCTCCCAAAATAGCAAGAGAACTCTGCCAAACCTCTAGTGCCACAAGGTTCACTCATTCCCTGACCTGCTCTTGTGTTTTTCTTTCCACACTGGGATAGAAAATTTCACTAGCTCCTTCTGGAGCTGCACATCTTGTCATGTATCGTCTGCTCTTTCTGTACTGGGAACACCTATGGTCATAGAATAGTAAGAGCAATGAGCAAGACCCAGAGGAGGGAAAGGCAGAGAAAAGGATGGTTGTGTGGAAAAGCCAGAAGACAGCAAAAGCTGAAGGGGTACACAAATTGCAAAGGAAAATACAGGGGATGGAGAAGAGAGGATGAAGGTGATGAGACGAATAGAGGTGGCCCTCAGAAAGAAAAGGAGATTCTGGAGAGATATATTTTACTTTCCCATCCATCTGTTAGAAGCAGAGAAAGCCATAGAATTGCACTCCTCATTTCATTGTGTCCTCAGTGGAATTCTCCCATCTGGTTTGACATACCAGCTGAATCTACAATCTACCCTGTAGCCTCTACAGATACGTCAATCAAAATGACCTGCTGTGAAAGCTGTGAGAAGGCACTCTTTTGTGTTATCCTCACATGCATGTTAGACCCACACAGAATCCCTGCTGTATCTTATTTTCAATCACAGGACATTGGAAAGCTCCTGCAGATGTTATTTTTGCCGTGAAAGTAAAGGAATACTGTGATGTGACTAAACCATGAAAGATGAGGAAAAGCCATGAAATGGGGTCTGGTGTGTGAGCTAGCAGAAGGGGATCAGTCACACATGGGAGGCTCTGACACAGGACAAGCTCAGCACTCTTTTACATGACTCATTCTGGAACCATGGAGACAACTAGCTTTGCAAATATTGCTAGAGAGCTGATGATGAAATTGCTAGTCAACCCAGATGTTCCTATAAAGAAGCCCTTCAAGAAACTCCTGAAGCATCAGTGATGGCCAAAGAAAACTTCCCCATTATACCACAGAGCAATTTAAACAAGTTTCACCATCCAGCTGCAGGAGCTTTCTTGAGGTTCCGGTCTGTCTTTCTTTTGTGCGTCTCAGATGTTCTTGGACCCAGAAAGTCAGTTCAGTGATTCAATAACAGGTCTAAACCCCTCACCTCACAGGAAGTTTGAGGAATAGCTTCACTGTATTGCAATGTTAAGTTTAGATTTAGTTAAATTCTGAGGAAGCTGCCAGCCATATGCAGTCTGCTTGGTCTGCAATTGCCAAGCTGGGCTTTATCCAGATACTCACAGTTATATACACCAGTCCTAGAGCTACCTTTTACTTGTCTAAGTAGTACTCGCAATAGGTAAATGATAATTCTTCAGGTTTGCACATCTCTATTCAAATCATATATGCCTGGACTCACTGTTGGTACTGCAGATAACATGAAACTTCAAGCTATACAAAAGTAATTTGAGGAATTTGCCCTGTAAAATGTCAGTGGGTTTTTTTTTTCCTCACCTTATGACCAAGCTTCCAAAGGAAAGACAGAGCCTGAATAAAAGCCTTATGTTTTTTTAAGATCATTCCATGCTTCTACCGTTTCATCTTCTACCATATGCTTCCTTTACATTTCTATTCCCGTTAGATATAGTGGGAGAGAGTCCTATCTTTTTTTCTTTTTTTTTTCTTTTTTTTTTAATTTAAGCAAATAATGCAACTAATTCTAACCCCATTCTGTAAATTGACCTCAAGTAAGAAATTCTGGCATTTCTGTGGAGGACTGAGTCAGTATTTTCACATTTCTGGTACACAGTAACACAAGTGAAATCAGAATTATTTTGTGAACATGCTAAGGGGGAGGACTGTAGTAGGACATCCATCATCTTGTGGAGCAAGGATGATCAGTAGACAGAGTGGCAGGGTGGAGACTAACAATAAAATGTATAACAAATACACAATAAAGAGGCATTATTTGTCCCTCTTTCACAGCCAGGCAAAGTCAGGAGCGTAGTTTTCTTGGAAGTCCTTCATACTGACTCAGAGGAAAGCATAAATGCCTAGTAGCCTTACTCCCACTTCCTAATTCTGAACATCACATGCTGATGCCTTTCCATTAGTATCGTACTCCTGCAGCGTGGTCTTCTGGAAAAAACAAGGTGGCAAATAGTTCCATTTAGAGCTCATCTGTGAAGAAAGGCACATTATTTCAGAATAACCAGAACCTTACCAGAGGATGCTTTAGGAAACGTTGCTACTATTTCCTTCTGACAGGTAGTCACAACTTAAATAAATGTGTCTGGGTGGAAAACTGATACAGCAGTGAACACTTGTGTATGATCCCTGATAGAGTCCTTGGATGCTTCACTGATTAATTCAGTTCAGCTTGAACTGAGTTGCTTTACTGGCCGTGCTGAAGTAAGTAAAGTTTTCAATTGGCCTGCAACTGGATCTTAATCATCCGTCTCAAAGATATGGGGAGACAATTTGAGCCAACCTGATGACTCACTGTCATGCTAAGCAGGTCACACTTGTCCAAAAGGGTTGTGTAAGGGGGGGGAGTTCACCAGGATGAAGCTAAACTGATCTGTGCTGATCTCAATCAAGCCTCTGTCCAGCAGTAAATCAGATCCTGTGACACAAGCAATCAAAATAGAAATCTGATGTGCAAGTGTCTTTGTGAGCTGAAGACTGTTCCTTTCTTTAGACAGCAGACTGGTAAACGGTGCCTCACGTAAACTGAGGTGGAAACAATTTTAGTAAGGCCTACTGTATCCAGCAGATTTTCTGTTCATAGTGAGAACATTGAAAGTACCACAGGAATTGGTTTTGCTGTCAAGTTCTCGTACAAGGAATGCCAGCTGCCTCATGCATGTTCTGAAAAAAACAAGAGCCTGTGTTTTAGAAGAAATAAAGAAGAAATGAGAAAAGTTGACTCGGGTTCAGTTTGTGCTTTCTGTATTTACACTGGGTTCTTGAGCACTGGATAAATAGGTTTTCAAGGTCTGAATAAATAAGCAGCCTCTTGACCTCTCCTCCTAGAGGGTGTTTCCCTACAGTGTCTTCTCCAGGAGCCTTCCGTGCTACCCTGCTCCACAAAATTCCACTCTCCATTCCCTATCAGGTAACCAAAGTGAAATTTTAAACAGGGGAAGCTTGGCGCCAGCTGCATAGCCTCATATGGGAGAACTGCTCTCCCATTCCTCCTTTCCTGTCATATGATCAGACGTGCAGCCACCACGTGCCAAGAATGCCAGCATCCCACATCATGTGAGGGGCACACATGTGGTCACATAATGGGGAATAACATTCAGCCATGTGACCAGCTCACTCCTTGTCACTTGACGGAAGGAAGGGCTGCGGGGACTTCAGAAAGAAGGATAGCAATGAAGAAACTAACAGAAAAATTAATCCAGCCTGCAACACCCTCCTCCTCCAGCCACCTCCTCCTACCCACGGGCAGCTGGAAGGCGGTCCTAGCAGAAAATGCCTTGGCCATGACTTTATCATCACGTGGCTGAACTATAGCAATGTCATAGATTTTGGAAAGAAGCCTTTAGCCCAAAAGAAATTCCAGCTGCATACAGAGGAGAGCAGGCTATCAATCCATCCATACAGATTTGTGAGCCATGATATCTGATCCCCCTATGCTCTGGGTGTGTACACCAAAGATGTGCAAAATCAGAATCAGGATATAGGAAATTAGGATTGATATCTTCTTTACCATCTGCTGCTCCACATACCCATCATGCTTTTTGAAATAGTCTTCTCCAATATAAACACATAGCAGTATGTTCTTCTAACTTTTTAAAGTAAACAAAAATCACAATAAATGTCTTTCTCCATATGAATCAACCTTTTCCCTTCCAGCAGCAGCTTCTTCCACTCTTATCTCCACTGTTCTGGATCACTTCCTTCGCCCGTGCATTCTCTGAGCCATCTCTGGTGCTGTCTATGGCATGCCTCCTTGGATTCGCATCCCTTCTGTGCAAGGAAAGATGATATCTTCATTTACACTTTGGGGGGCAGTTACAGGTCCTATCTGAACAAGGTGCAAGTAGCTACATAAGCAATAAGTGGTATGGCTGATGCTAACAAAGTGGAATGCACCTCAGTAATTCCACTCCTGAGATGCCTCATCTGGGATTAGATCATGTGACGGCCTCAAGCTTAACAGAACCAGAGCATAGATAGGCAAGTTTATATATTTGACAATTCATTCAGAATGAATCTTACATAGCAGGCTATGAGGACCAAGAGAGAAGCCTAAGCACATACAACTTACAGGTAACAAGTCTTTGGATCACATAAGACCCTTCTTCTCCATCCAGCCTCTTGTCTCCATCGTAATTTTATCTGGAAGGGGGCTATTTTGTGTTCTTTGTATGACACTTAACATAGAGTGACCTTCATCCCATCACAGAGGTCTCTGATGTCATAAGTACAATGATGACAGTGCTATATATTGAATGAAATCTATTGTGCTGGTCCCATCCCTTTGCGTGTCCCTGGACAAGCAATGGGAGATGTTCGGGAGCTGCTGCTTTAGCAAATGGTGATGCAAGGATGATTGTTCCTTTGGGGTCTTGTCACCTATAACTTTTGCCACCTCAGATTGGTAGGTAAATTTTTGAAATGCATTTCACTATCAGGCCATTGATTCTTTGAATTCATAAGTGTCTGTTCTGTCAATCAAGTTCCCTGCAAGTTACCTTCCTCTTCGTGTCACAGTGTTTCTCTTTGGATGAAAAATTGATCATCATGGGTTCAGACTGACAGCTGCAATCAAGCCACTGAGCTACACTCAGAGCTGTGGGAGAGGGGCATCAGCCGAGCAACTCCCCGGACAATATGTGCTGTAGTGGGGAGAATTTAGCGTAACATGGGTTGATGTTTCACAGAACAAACCACGTCAGTTCAACAAACCAATCTCCTCAATTTGAGGGCATGCATCAAGGTTTTTGCTTGGTCAAGATATTAAATAAATAAATAAACAAATCTGAATCACTTTTTTTTCTTTTTTTTTTTCTTTTTTCTTTTTTTTTTTTTTTTACAGGAGAAGTTTTGTTGTTTAAAATGTTGTATTTTGGTTTGGGAACAAAAACGAATGTTGAAATATTAGGATATCCCAGAATGTCATTCAATGTAGATAACTCTGGTGTGTCATACAGAGTCCAATTACAGTTCCTTCTGATGGGAACTGGTTGCTTGTAACTAACTGATGAGCTCTGCTGAATTTTTCTGAAGTGGAAGAACAGGCATTATGTCTGTTCCTGCTACTCATCACAACCTGGCTTCGAAGCTTTGGGGCCAACCTGAAACGCTGGTCTGTGAACTGCAGCATCTGGGCATAGAGGTGCTTCTTATCCTTCCACTTCTGCTAAAAAAGGTGGTGTCTCCAGAAGAGCACAGAGGCAGAAATGCCAGAGAAAAGCAGTATCTCTGGGCATCTCAGCAGACTTTTGGTGTACTTCATCAAATGAAACCCTCGTGCTTGCTGTACTGCTGGACTCGCATTCCAGGAGAGATATCTGATCCCCTCAGGTGAAGGCTACTGCCAAGATATTTCTGTGGTTGGCCTTTGGCTTTGCAACACAGATGTCTAGCCCTCTGCTCACCTGGCAGTGTGTGCCTTTTTGTTCCCTGACATCTGGCAGAACTCTGTGATACCACTTTGTGTAATAGAAGTGCGATCGAACACTAATAGAAGAGGAATTTGGGTTTGTGTTTGTGTGCACATTCCAGTATTTAGCTTTTAATTTCTGCACAAATGTTTGGACTGAGCTGAGGTAGGGTGCTTCCAATATAAAAATAAAATATACCTGAAAAATTCTAAGTAATTCACTGACAGTAAGCATGGCCTCTTGATATTTATGAGCTATCCTGATACACTGAAGTGTTAATGCTAATGATAATGGTAATTAACTGAACAGTCAGAGTTTATCTCAGTGCTGAATCACTTTTCTATGTGGCACCTTGTGAAACTCATTTCTTTTCCTTAGCTGATCATTCTTCTTAACAAATGTTACTGTGATTTTTTACAAAGAAAGTGGAAAAATCTTGATTTGAAGAATACTCACATCTTAGCTAATCAATCAAAACTACCAAAACCAAAAATGAGAAGCTGTATATTTTATCATTTGATTCCATTATATTTTTAAAGAATTGTCTTTTAAAAAGTATTCACAAAAATAACTTTGGGGGAAAAAACCTAAAATGGGCTACTTCAAACTCATAAGCCATTTGCTAGTAACACTTTCCAACTTGAGATCAGACTTACAAGAGCTAATATAGAGTATATTGAGATATCTTAAAGGACAGTATGACAGAACAGCAAAGTAATATTTCTTTCCTACCTGGACACTTAACCACAAACTCATTGAGTCCAAAGTATTCTCAATGAGCTGATCTTAGAGCTGGCAATGAAACTTCAGGCTTCTGGCTTGAAGTCTGCCATTTGAACAGTATTAAAATAATGAATATAAATAATGGAGCAATAAATAGTACTTTTCCTGCACCAGGCACCCCAGATGATACTTGCACTTAGCATAAAAAAAGGAGACATTTAATTCTATGCAGATTTTCTGCATTTACGAATTTCAGCCCTTGATAACATCAGTGTCTGAAGACAGCAGCCGTGCAAGCAGCAGAAAAATTCACTCTCTGCCTCGATGTCTGATCAGAGTGAACTCTTGAAACATAGTCTTTTGTGAACTGCGTAGGAGGCTGAGATGCCCAAAGAAACAATTATGTGTCCAGCACTTGACAGCCTGTGTTCCAGAGCATGTGTCTTGTGCACAAAGCAAGGAACACGCAGGTGCTGAGACATGGAGATCCCCCTTGTTGGTGTTTCCCAGCAAGCTGGGAAGCTAACCAGCATAGCTCAGGTGTCTCTGTTTCACATGGAAATGCCACCAGCGCCTGAAGAGAGCAAGTGTCTGAAAAAAGAGCATCAATATTCTGAAGAACCCCATGAATGAAAGAGAGCAGCCCATGACTGTAGACTTTACTTAATAGCATGAGTATTTAAACCTCTGTTTTTTCTGCAGTAAAACTGTTGTTATCTGAACTCTCCATCTTTGGTTCCAAATATCTGGATTTTATCAAATTCACCTATTTTTGAGAAATTACAAAATAACAAAATCCATTTAGAAGGAGACAAGGAATAAAATCCTTCAGGAAAGTAACAGTTCCCTTTAAAAACCTGGAATGAGGCTCCGATCTGCAGTGCCAGATTGCAACAATGGCAAAGGAAAAAGTCATCAAGGAAAATGCTGACTTCATATCACACCTGATGGTAACAAACCCAGCTGCAGTTTCAAGCAGGGGAACAGTACTTCTCCCTCATCACTTTAAAGTCTGCTCTGTTTTAAAGTTCCTGCTAAATTTGACAGTTTAAGGGGGCATTTATTGGAATTGCTCCTTGTACCTTGTGTTATGCTTTAGCTCTGGAAGGAAAACTTGCCAGTTTTGCTGAAGTCGTGCCAGGAGTGTGGCAATGTGCACTATGCATGATCATCCATTTGGGACAGAAGCGAGATGGTCACTTGCACAGACCTTTTATAGCCATCTGAAGATCAAATGACCTGCTGTGGTTCTAATCAGGGCTCAGCTCTGCGGGAACTGCCAAAAGGAAAAGGCCAAAGGAGAGAGAGAATTCAAAGCTCACATCATAACAGCAATCAAGCGGAGCCATAGTTACAGGCAAACCACAGAAATGAGCAGGGTAAAAGAATTATCCAACTATCACAGGCACATTAACGCTGGTTGCATTCCAAAGCACTCATTACAGCACTCCAGCGTGGCTCCCTGTACAGCTGGTCAAATAATGCTCATCAAATAAACGATTTGACAAATTTTGCAGAGTTTCAAAAATAAATTATCCAAAAAAGTGTGCTTTTTTAATTATTCCCACAGCTGTAGTCTTGCGAGTCTAGCAATGCATTCAAACTCGCTTCTTTCCCTCAGCTTGCTCACTCTCTACATTTTCTTAATTCATGCTCCCCAGTTGCACTTTCCGAGCAACCCTGTTAAAATAAGTCTCTGGGTGCACATTGCAGCCTTCCTAAGCGACTCAAAATAGCAACGCAGCCTACCTTGTCCAGTTCTCCTGCGCACCTCTAAGTTTTACTAATAAATCAGCATGTCAGTACACATGGCAAAGCCCAGAACCTTGAGGGTTTCTCCCAGACAAGTTAGGCATCCAGTGGTACTTCATCAACGCTCCACTGAAGTTAATGGCACCGCGTTGATTCACACTGCGTGAGGGTCTGCTCCATCATCGCAACGACTCAGGTCAATGCACATTTCAGAAAGGGTCCTGCTTAGTTGCCTGCCTGAGTTTGCTTCTCTGTTGTCTAGTATGCTGGAGTTTGTACATAAGTACAAACCTGCAAATTTATAATTTCCCCTGATAACCTTGTTATCTGAAAAAAAATACAGAGCATATATTTATTGAATTGATTTTTTTTTCCTTTTATTAGTGGAGCCATCAAAATGGCTATTTATACATATCAGTGCATACTGAGTTCTTCTCCCAAATAACTATAACAGGTCAGCAAATTTCTCCGAGTTCTTCTGAGCAATTTTAAATGACAACCATGTTTGTACAGCCAAGATTGTGCACTCATCCTTGAATGCTAGACCTGACTTACTCAGCTCTCCACAGCTCTTGCTTGAAGGCCCTTCAGGCAAGAAATATGTAGGCCAAAGTCATTCTTTTTTTTCATTATGGTTAAGAACGCCATGGCAGGAAGATAGTTTATTCCTTATAAACAAACAGAATTTCATTTCCTAGCCCTGCTGGACCAACTCCTTCAATAGCATTAAGGGTACATTTAATTATCAAAAAGAAGTCAATGTAGAAACAACTCAAAACTATGCAGATAGTTATTAAATTGTTTGATTTTCATTGCAGATTCAAAGCCCTTTTGCAAGAGGTCCCAGCTACCTGGCAGATCAGCTCCTGCTCTTGCTTCTATCCAAAGCTTCCTTCTCTTGAACAGTGAAAGTGTCGGTCGATAGAGGGAGGCTTCTGACCACGGGAAGCAGGAGCCTGGCCAGGACCAGGGCCAGGCTGCAGAATTTTGCTGTCCAGTGAAACAAAAGTGAATGTGCAGTCTTGCCACTTTAAGAATTAAATGCAAAACTCACCTCTTTGGAAAGGTTTGGCTTTTTTCTTTTTTTTTAATAATACTCTTTATGATGCATTCATTTAAAAAAATCGAGCCAAACTTAGCATTGCCTCATAGCAAGGGAAGAAGATAAATGTTTTTTATCACTTACTCACTACAGTCATAATAATGAGGGATGTACAAGCATCAGGGTTATTAGCAAAATTATATTGGAACATCATATTTAGATGCAGAAGGAATTTACCACTTCACTGCTGTCCACTAAAAAATGTGTATTCTGCATATGTGAAGCACACATGAATACAAGTCTCTCAAAAATTCTCATCTCTTTTTGACTATTTGTTTTCAAACTTGGCAAATTGACTGTAGCTAAGAGAGGACAATGGAGAGACGTGCACTATTTCTTTAAATCCAGAGCAGGGGAAGGCCATCTGCAATAGTAAGCTTAGAGAGTAGCTTTGGAGATAGATTGATTTTCCTTAATCTAATAAAGTTGAGGGGCAGGGGGAGGGTGCCTGTACTGATCCATATCATTCTGGTAGTTCAAGCCCCTCACAAATCCTCTATCAAAATGGGTGTTAAGCAATGTTGCAGTCTCAGTGGGAAATTGAGTTGTGGATTGTTCTTACAACTAGGACAGGAAGAGTGGTGTGTGCTGATGGAGGCTGTGTTGGTGATTTTAGGCAGATGGCCAATATGTATTTGTTAGGATCTGGACAAAGATGTACCAGTGCACTCCATAAAAACTTCAGAGCAATCAAATTAGTTCAGTAAAGTCAGTGGAAAATTAAGCATAAGGAAAAAAAGAGTTCAGAAACAGAAACAAGTAAAAATGAAAATGTGTATCTAAAATGGAATCAAAATGTTAAAAGCAGAAGTAAAAAAAAAAACCAGAGCTTTTTGACCTGTCTGATTCTGTATGCATTGCAAGAGTTCTTAAAACACAAAATTTATGCATTTTACCTTTCTTTCTCTTTCCTCAGTTGTGTATTTTTTCACCTTTTTATATCTTGCTACACGGGATTGGATTCCAAAAGCACTTTTATTATCCAAGGAGGAGCTTTCAATTCTATCAGAACATTCAGTCTTTAAAATACGGGAGACGGAGGAGAAAGGAAAAGGGTCTAGGAGTGAGAGATCCCAGAAGGCACCAGACTGTTTTTTTCCAGATGCAGAATTACCATCTATTTTGATGCTTAGAGGCCAGTCTTGAAACACAAAGGACATGCTTACATCCTACAGGATTGCAGTTCGGGACTGTTAGACTTGTAGAGGCTGCAGCCCTTTTAGCGGACTCTCTCATCTTGCTGTTCACGTACACAAATCGGTTGGAAGAAATGGAAATAAAGAGAAAGAAACTTAGAGAGAGAACTGTAAGAAGGCAGTTCTTCACAGAAATGTGTCATAAGAGCAGCTGTGTGGGTGAATAAGGGCATCGGGCCAGCACTGAAGAGGATGAAAGCAAAAAGAAATCTACACTCAGGTCAAAACTTCACTGATGCAACCAGTGAAGTCATTCAATGTAGGGACTGGGCACTGTCGGGTGCGAGAGAAAGAGGTGGACAGATAAAAAATTCAGAGAAAGAAATTCAGAGAAATTGGAAAAGGAGCAAGGAAGAGGTTCATCCACGACAATCAGCCAGGATCCTCAGTGCAGTAGTTGAGTCAGTCTTGTCATCAGGAGACGACTTGGTCTCAGTGACAGGGAGCAGGACCAAAGAGAGATCACAAGGTCTAAATGAGTGTTTTAACTATCAAGCAGGGATTTGAGAGGAAGCAAACAGAGGGAAGGGGTAAGAGGCATAAAGCTGGACAGACTACGTCGAGGAGAAGGAGAAGGTTTAGGGAGAGCCCAGTATTTAGAACCTGTGTACTTCTTCCTTGAAACAATGAGGCAATTTATTTTGGAGAGATCTATACTTCATGGAGGGCAAAGGGGCTGTAGGTCATCTGTCTCAAACAAGTTACATTTGAGCCTCTGGTGTCAGATGGCATGGAAAGGGTTAACTTCAAGTCCCACCAAGTGGCTGTACAGCTGGTGAAATGCATCTGTCAACAGAACTATTACTGTCATCCCCAGATCAGCACAATGTCCTTGACCCTGGAGGTCAGCTGCAAAGCATTAGCTGTTACACAGACAGAGCTGTCATGCTCCGGTGGGAACCAAAAGGTTACAACACCAATTGGATCAGCCCAAGGAGTAAAACCGTCCCTCTTTATCCAATAGTGGCTTAGAAGCGCAGGTGAAGTGCAGTGTCATGGGGTTATTCCAGCGCCTTTTCCCCTTGCAAACCTCGATTTAAACACTCCCTCTCAAACAGGCAAGGAGAGGGACTCCGGTTATCATCCCTCATAGTCCCCATTTACGTGCATCACAAAACCATCGTGTAGTTTGCTGGGTGCGAAGCCTGGGCTAGACATTAAACGGCTGAAGGTGGGAAGGGGGTGAGAAGTAGATTTAGAGGGGGGACCCCAGGGGTGGCACAGCTGGGGGGAAAAAAGCAGCGTGGGACAGCGGTTGTAGGACTGCAAGAGTGACAAGCTGCAGGACCGGACTAAGACAGTTGTGCTTTCAACCATAAGATGTACACAGGGATGAAAAACTCCTTTTTGAAGTAACTGGTGGCATTCCCATTGACTTCAGCAATGTTTTTTTAGCATTTTGTTTACAGTGCAGTCACAATAACAACTTCTCGGTCATAACAGAGGCAGAGCGCTCTTAATGTCACATTTCTCTGAAGGGATGTGAAGTCTTAAAGCTAAGATTTCATTAGTGAACAATTTCATTAAACCTCCTCTGATGATATATATAGACATATAATCCAGTGCTGTTCAGTTGCAATTACATCCCAGCTTAGCTGAAATGTTATCTAAATTGCATTTTTAAACAGGTGATTGACAGTGGAATGGCAGCATCTCCCTTAATACTAGAATATGGCAGTGTGGAAGGGAGGTGAGAGAGTTACGGAGAGACCGAGGCAGCAGATAACAAAGGCAGAAAAGGTGGAAGGAAGAGGAAAAATAATCAGGTTCTCAGTTTTTTTTGTAAACTGATTGTAAAATGATAATCTGGCAGCATGTTGTTCAGCTTGCAGAAGTGCCTCCCCTCTTGCTCCTCTAACTCAGCCCCCCCCCCGAGTTTTTTTTTTTTCTTTTGAGGCAACCTGCATTAGCAAGACATTTTTGCCTTACTTATACTGGGGACAACCTCCCACTGCGTGCCGCTCAGGGAGAGGACTCTACCCTTTTGTTCGTCTCCGGGTTCTGCAAATCCCGCAGCGTTCGTGAAGTCAGCTCAGCGCTCGCAGCAGGTGGAAGCTCCCAGCCCCGCAGCAGCTGTGCACAGCCTTGATCTTCAGGTTTTCACACACAGTCCTCAACCTCCCCTGCCCAAGCCTCCTTTCCCTGTTGTTTTTTTTTTTTTAATGCGGAAAGCAGTAACCCTCTGGCCTGGCTAGCCCCCCGCTATCAGATTCCACCCGAGGAATTCTGGGCACGAAGATTCGCAGGGCAAACAGGTCTCCCGCCCTCTCTAAATGTCTCCCCCTCCTTCCCTCCCTCCCTGTCGCTGGGAATCTACCCTTATCCACTGCAGCGGGGACGTTATTTTTGAATTGTGTTTATTTGTTGGCACCCTGGTGTGAAAGCGCTTCCCATCAACTGCATATTAATCTTGTCAGCAGTTTGTGAACATTTTCCTCCCTCTCTGCCCTGACTAATTTAGGACTTTTGGGTCTCTTGCTCCCTTCCATCCCCACCTCTCACTGTAATTAAAGAGAAATTAATCTTCCTGGATTTTGCTAAAGTGACTCCAACCACGTCAAAATAGTAAGAAAG
Organism: Leptodon cayanensis; assembly: GCA_027564655.1. Taxonomy (NCBI): domain Eukaryota; kingdom Metazoa; phylum Chordata; class Aves; order Accipitriformes; family Accipitridae; genus Leptodon; species Leptodon cayanensis. Next base: position 2,066,138 of record JANXJC010000031.1, read on the forward strand.
GGACTACTCTAGCCCTAGGAAGACTGAAGTTAGGAAAGTTGTAAACTGACTTTTAGAAAAACATAGGTGGTTATACAGGTAACTAGCCATTACATGTTCAGATGATCTTTAAAAGTCCTCGGTCATTTGTCCCTGTACTTTTTCCATTGATCCATAGTCACTGGTTGCAACCTCTGCTGGATTTTCCTTATCTTGAAAACCCCAGAGACACTGCAAACACCCCAAACTGTATCACCATTATCCCGAAATCTTTGACACCATTAGCTATATTCATCGATACAGCCTTTTATTCACTATATCCATCAATATATTAATACTTCTGCTACTTGATTACCCAAACGCCTGGGCATTTTTTGCAATCCCAGAGTCACAGTCCCTATTTCTTGGATACATAGCCCACAGTGATTTTTATTTCAGGGTGGGTTTGGGGAGCTGAACTGAATTTAGTTGCACTGAGCAGTCTTCTTCAGGAAAAGGGTCTGTTAAAAGCTCTCTGGCTGATGGGGGCAAGTGCAGATGGTGTGATGCTGTTAATGCACAGCAACATTGACTAATTGGAATTATGGAGGAGGTAAAGGAGAGTGCCCACCACACAGGGAGTGCACACCCCCCCCAAGATGAAGGAGGTCCCCTCACTGCCTTGACAGGGTGGAACTAGCAGAAACCCTCTTCCTTTTTTTTAACTCATTTGAAGGTCACTTCTGATGAGGTTTTCCAGCCTTTCACTTCCTCGGGCTACTGAAGATCTGCGTGGTCACATCAGTGTGGACGCAGATGGATCCTGGACCCACTACCAGAACACTCAGCTATACCTAGGATGGATACTGCCAGCTTGAAATAAGTTCTAGCTGATTAAAAGTGGAGCTGCTTGCTTATATAGCACCCCAGGCTATATTTACCATCTTATTTTCCCAGGAACCTGGCTAAATAGCCCAACCAAATGCAGACCTTCGGACAATACCCTCTAGTTCCTCTATGATAAGAGCCCCAGTTACCTGGAAAACTCAGCACATGCAGTCTCAGCCTTCCAGATCTACAACACAGATGGGCATAATTAGGAGAAGCCTCTGAACTATATCCATCTGCGAGCTAACTAAATGTTCTCTGTAGCTGTCTGGCATTCATACAATGGTATTAACTCTCAGCTTTTACCACCTACATCAGGGTGCGACGTTTGCAGGGACCTAGCCACTGTGCCGTTACAATTCATACTTTCATTCCTTCAGAAGAAGATCCTGTTATGTACTAGGGAGGGGGCTATACTTGAAAAAAACCCTGCAGAGATGGGAGTATAAAGTGAGTACTTGCCTTCTCAAGGAGCATCTTCCTGACACCACGTGTCCCCAGGGCCCTGGGATTTGTACCACACGCCTATCAGACTTCAACTTTTTCCCTTTGACCCAAAATAGCCAGGACCAACCTGCATAAAGCATCTCCTTTTCCCTGCATCTTGTCCGCCCTGAAGCTAAGGAAGGTGCTTTGACAAATCCAAACCCAGAATCTCCAGATCTTATCTTTCCTCCATCATGGTGTCCAAAATTGCCCAGATCGGTCAGCCTTTTTGGTACACCATATAAATTATTTATAGGATTAGAGTCTCAGGAAAAGGGTCAGCTACAGGATAGAAGGGAAAGAAGGAGCTTTTATTTGGGTGAAGGAAAGCGGACAGTGGTTCAGATTTATCGTGTTGGGCTGTCCGAGTAAGAATACTTTGTGATGTTGCCTGACAGACGTTTTGTAAGAATTTGATATTGCTAAGTACTTTGTCACTGCTGTATTTGCATTTCTATTGTTTTTACAAAGCAGTTCACAGTAAGCAAATAGACATCATCCCAAACTGAGAGGCCAATGGCTTGGCTGAAAAATTAGCAACTTGCTTCTTGGGGACTGAAAGTGAACTCTGATTGTTCTCTTTGTTGGCCAGGTTTTTCTACCACACAGTGGAGCTGTCTGCTTCAGGCAAACTCTACCTCCTTTAGAATATCAAGACATATTCTCTTGATATTTTAGAATATCAAGAGGAAGACCGTGCTAAGCAGGGAGAAGTGCAGCAAGGTGAGTAACCTTGTACTGGTTGAAGACTAGAAATGCAACAGGCAGAGGACACATGACCCTCTAGATGCTTTAAATTCAACTGATTCCATAACTCAGCCTCTTCTTGCACAGATTTCATTTGCTTCCTCTCCTAATACTCATCTGCTCTTTCTGCTAACAGAGCTACGTCTTTCCATTCTGAGCTCTGATAGTGTCTCTTCTACCAAATTTCCATCAGTTGCAAGTGTGTCACTTTGTTATTTATGTCAGCATCATCCTGGCTGAGATTAATAAGGCTTTGTGTACCCCAGGGCCACAGCTATTTCTCTTATTTATGTTAATGAGTCCTGCATGAAAGGTTTTGCCAAAGTCTAAAAAAGTGTAAAATTGATGACATAATCGTGGGAGAGTCTACGGGAATATTAAGGAGGATTAGGATACTATCAACAAATCAGGTTTTAAGTATTGTTCCGCTGGGCAAGGAGTGTTTTCAATTAATTTGTAATTAAATAAGGGAAGCAATTTAGTGAACTCAGAGAGATATTCCAGCAAACGGTTTATCTCATCAGTCTGAACCTCACATTCCTCCAGAACAGGATCATTGTTTAGATCTTGGGCATGTTATGTGATCCGACCTATAGGAGTAATTTAATAAAACATCAATATTTTCCTTCTATTAACCCTCAGTGTCATGCTGAATGGAGAGAGCTGCCTCTGCCTCCCTTCCCAGTCCCCATCAGATCTGCACCCTCTCTAACTGGTTGGACAGGTGTTATCACTAAGCAGCCTGGGGCTTTCGGACATAGGCAAACCAGACACGTTCTCTAGCAAACGTGCAGCACAGCAGTAGTATATGGAGGAATGGAGAAGAAGCAAGGGAGGGACAGACAGAGAACAATGAAGGCGAAACACACCCTGCTTTCACAGTGGAAAACATAGCGTCAGTTGAAGAGATTTCCAACTGAGATGATGGGATTTGCTCATATTTTCTCAAAATATTCTTTATAAAATCCTTTCTTCAGTCAGACCCAGAAGTATAAGATAGTTTAAGAGGACCTGAGAAGAGATGAGCAATTCCAGATGGGGTTCTATGCATGAATATATTCAGGGCAGGCAGAGCAGGGATTTGTTGATTGCTTAAAAGGCTTAGTGCAACAGCTGGGCACAGTTTGTGTATGACCAAAAATAAGAGCACAAATGAATGCTGATGTCCAGACATCTGGCCTTATAGCTATTGTTCTTGGCTTTTTTTTTTTTTCCATAGCCCCAGTTATTCCATGGAGCAGATTGAAGGGGGAAGAAAATTATGACATGAGGGAAAAGGAGCAAAGAGAATTAAGAGGCAGAATAGGAAAGAAAAACAAAATGAGGTGCAAAGGGAGTACAAGGAGATAAAGTAGGAGATGAAACAGGTACAGAACTGAAGAATAAAAATGTTAGGGCCAAGGAAATAGAGAAGGGATTGAATGAAGCAGGAGGAGACAAGATAAGCAGAGGGGTAAAGAAAGTACCATAACAGCCATATGCTGTTAAAGACTTACTGCAACCACTGATAAAGAAAGGAAGACATAGACAGCTTTGGCACAGATTTCTTCCTTTTCAAGTCTCCACTCACTTTGGCTTCTCCTCTCCCTAGCCTGCCCCGGTCATTGTCATATTCACGATAAGACTGAAAAATGAAGTTATGGACATTTTTTTTTTTGCTCATATTGGACACATTCTGATAAATTTGTTTATTTTAGAAGCTGTAGTGGCACTAACATTCAAAAGGAAAATGTGGTCCTGTCAGAAGGCATGGCTTTTGAGTCAGGAGTGTTCCTCTTTCTCTCCTTGTGAAAAGTATCAAAGCTTGGCCAAGTTGGAATGGTCACGTTTTGATATGCACAGGTCAGAGCTGTGCAGGTGAAGTCACCAAGGATTTTGTGCGTAAGAATTCAAGTAGGTTGCTTCTTATAGACACCGCTCCTAGAGTTAATAGTGGTGGGACAGACTCCCTCAGGATTGCGATGATCTGCAACTGGCACTCAGAAAACATGGTGGAGAGGACCTACTGAATGGAAGCGGATCTGGAGGGGAGAGGGAAGGAATAAAAACCAATTGATACAGAGCAAGAAATTGACTGCAGCATATAAATTGCAAACAGGAGCTGTTTGGATAGTGCTCAGCACAGGGATCTGAGGAAAAGGGAAGGCTACATTCAAAAGAAAAGAGGAGGAGGAGGAGGAGGAGGAATCTGAGGAGGAAAGACTCAGTTTGGAGAGAAGGCTGGAGCCACAAGCTGTATTGGAAAGCTGTCAGATGAAGAGGTGTGACAGGAGAGAGATCAGTTCTGGTAGGAGTTGTGTTCAAGGTAAAGGACTTGGTCTAGATAAACCCAAAGGCTGGAGAGGGAGCAGAGTATGGAATGGAGAAAAGAGGGTGATTGCCAAGGGTGAGCGAAGAGTCTGAGAAGCTGGAGTGGTATAGAGCAACAGAGATTGCGAGAAACGCAGGTAGGGAGAAATTATTGTAAACTCAGAGTGGCAGAGAAACATTGATCAGGGAACCAGTCAATGCTGGTGACACAAATCAGAGAAGAATGTCAGGGACAAGCTGGGCCAAGAAACTGGGGCAGGGATGGGGAGAAGGGATTCAACTACATGTATCTAAGGATGGCGAAAAGATAGAGCTGCAGCAAGGACCGGGGAACAGAGATGGGGCACAAGGATCACAGCTTGTTCGGAGCTGGCAGAGGGGATGCCAGTTGATAACAATCCCCATCGGAACAGAGTCCACATCTCACCACTCCTCCCCTGCCATGGAGACTCTTTGAAAGCCAATACTATGTGGTGGTATGAATTGTATGACCTCATCTCTTTTTAATGCTCATTCACCTACCAAACGGCAAACCTCTGCTGTTACCAGTTATTCCAGTTAGCTCAAGTGACAGGAGCTGCTGAAAGTGATCTTAAGTTATCAGTTGTGGAGTTGTGGAGTTAAGGATGTCAGTGTGATCCTACATAACTGGTTTATTTTTCCTCAAGTTCACCTTTCCTCTTTGGGGCCTAGGAACATAAACTCAGAAAAATATTTTAAGAGAATACTATTAAGCTGTTAAGGTCAAAGACTTTTAAGTTGTTTAAAACAAGGTCAGCATTGTGAGGCATGCATCAGGTCAAAAGTATGAGGTTATGCTACTGTAAGAATTTAACTCTATTTTTCTTACAGTTTCTCCTCTGATGCTGTACTAATTTCTATCTTTTATCTAACAGTGAACTCAACGTCCAGTTTGATTTTTAGTACCCTGAGACACAGTGTTCAGCATATCTGGAAACGGTTCCAACAAATAAATAATTCTTTGCGCCCTTCTTCAGCTATACATCCTGCAAAGAAAATGCCTATGACAAGAAACAGCTCATATAGTTTTGGGGGTTTCTCTCCTTCTCTAGAAACTCCTTTCCCACTCCAGCAGCTGTGGTTCACCCTGTCCCTTTCAGGCTCCTGCAGGTAGGTCCCTGTAAGCTATACGGTGGCCTGCGTACTTTAAAGTTAAATAGTAGAAGAATTGAAGAATCAGATCATATGTTCCAGCTCCCATTTAGTAATGGCTCCTTATCTGAGTGTGGCTCAAGCAAGCCCGGCTTCTCTGCCCATACCTGAAACAACCATGTGCTCCTATGTCTAATTTGCCTCAGAAACCCGGAAAGAGATTGCTTTTTCTTCTGGAGAGACCAGGAAGGACTGGGTTACAGAGCAACATGAAACTTCGGGCACATAAGAATTGTCTTGGTTGTGGTGCTCGGGTTTTGTATTTATAGTCTGCCCAACGCCAGGCATGGAATGCAGCCACAGACTTGGCTTGTTTATCTTTGTTTTGGTTGCACCAACACCTATAAATGAAACAGAAACCCCAGAAAAGGGTTTCTGAGCTTAACCGCTGCTGAGCTTTTGCCCAGCTGTACAACCTCTGGCTTTCCCTCAGATAATTATGGAGGGACCAGAGGCTTGATCCTCAATCATATATCAATTTTCTCCTCTGCAGAAGGGGAAAAAATAATTCTTAAGAGGAGCCAAACAAGACCAGAGGATGTGCTGTAGGAAACAACAACGCGCAGAGCCCAAGTTATGGATAAGGCAGGGCCTGGCTGGCATTGTTTGTTTCCATTACAGACGATAAAGCCAGAAGAAGCCATTCTAATCATCTGCTCCAGCCTCCTGCATCACACAAGGCATAGGACTTTTCCTAAATTAGCTTATCTTCAAGCTATAGCATCTGTTAGAGGAGAAAACATCCAGTCTTGCCTGGAAGTTTTCCAGAGTGGGGCGTTCATCACAACGCTTGCTAATTGTCCCCAGCCATTAGCTGTGTTCCTTATTAAATATGTGGGGCCTTGTTTCCAGCCTGAACCAGTCTGTCTTGAGCTTCGCCCGCTGCATATCATCATGCGTTTGTTCGCTGTAGTGAAGAGGTCCAGTCCTCTGCCTGCCTTACCAGTCGGGTTTGAACGATAGGGTGACTCCATTGAATGGTGTCATCTCAGCAGCGCAGCTCCGTGAAAGACGGTGGACTTGAACATCAGTCATGAATGACCCCCCCGCCTCCTGACCGAGGGTTGCAGAGCATCGCTGAGAGAGCCCATTTCTTTTAAAGCCCACAGGGACTCCTAGCGGGAAAGACACGATGACTTTGAAAACACTGAAAATTGTTTATAATCGAAGTGGTCACTTATAAATAGCTCTCACTCATTGTCATGTGGCCAGCTTAATTAAATAGTGCAGAGCGTGTGCGGTCACTCACCTCAGATAGAAAAATCTGTGTTGGGCCTTCGCCCTAATGTGAATTTCCTGACCTGACAGATGGGGATTGAGTGTCTGTTTATGCCAAGAGGAGTTTGCTAACATTTTTCCTCTAATTACTAATTATACCAGTGAAAGGGGCTTTACGGCCGGAGTCCTGGAAATGTGAAACTCGATCATCAGAGATTTGCAGGAAAGATGGAAGATTGATGGGTGACATCAAACAGCTGACAAGGAGGCCGGGGCAGCCAGACGGACAGCAGCTGCTCCAAGGGGCTTCAGGGCTGGGGGCAGCTGCTCGGGGGGGGGGGCAGGGGTCCGTGGGGGAGCA
>JANXJC010000031.1:2073378-2085198 GCA_027564655.1 Leptodon cayanensis
GGGGGGACAGGGGTCCGTGGGGGAGCAGCACCGACGGGGCTGAGCCGTTTTAACCGTTCACACCCCCCCAGTCATTTCGGATAGGAATGGGTCTAATCCCCCAGGGTTCGAGACCGCATCTCCCAACAGGTGGTAAGGCGAAACAGCGGGGCTGAAGGCAGCTGCCGCCGCAGAGGGGCACCAGCTCCAGCTACGGCAGAGGGCTCGGCGAACACCGGACTGAGGAAGAGGAGCTGGAGGATGTAAATCAGCTCCTCGGGGCTTCAGGTTTCCCAGATCCAAGACTAAACATCAGTGTGTCCATTCCCTGGGGCCCCAGGAAAACTTTCGTCCCAGCCAGCTACGGAGTGAGGCCAAGGTCACCGCAGAGAGATGCTTGCAGGGCAGTTTCCTTCTCTGAAGGTGACGGGAGTTGCATATTTTCATCAAGCTGCATCGATTCCTGTTTAGGAGCTCAAACCCAGATCCTCCTGGTGGTTTCTGACTCGACGGTGGGATCCGCACGTTGCCTGATTCCCCAAAAGACGTTTGGCCCAGGCTGGGCTGTGTTACCCCTACCCTATTAGCATCCAGCGGGCTGGAGGCTGGTGCTGCATTCCAGCGCTTGTACAAGCTCAGTCTCCAGTGGTCCTGCCACGGTGTAATTCCTGTGGCCTCCAAACTACCGGTTTCCTTGGCATTTTGGGGAATCACGAGGATGGGCTGCCAGAGCTTGCCCTGCACACTCCCTTGTCTAAACTGCAGATCTCCTCCCAGTGACAGCCACTCTGCCAGCGCGACTGCCCACACGGAGACTCCTGTGCTGACGGGAGGCCTTAGTTAAATCCCCGTCTTGAATGCCATTCCCTGAGCGGACGTAAGAGTCCTGGTGCTGGCACAGCTACTCCTGCTCCCAGCATTATTGCCTGCTCATCGGTGCCACCCTGAAGAGGATTAATTGTCATGCCATGAGCCCCCATCGCTACACCAGCAAACTGCAGCCCATATCCTGCCCAAACCCACTATTGTAAAAAGCGAGCAGAGTGACTACTGAAAATACATAAATTGGGAGCCTGCTGGGGAGTTGAGAGAAAACAGGCTTTCACTGTCCCAGAGCAGCTGGTATATATATATAACTGGTATATGTATAACATGTATAACGTTAATTAGAACTCTATTCTTGAAAAGGCCACGTGGACAGTGTTTGGTTTTGCAGCCCACGAATGTGAAAGAAGCATGTAGACAAATAGTGAGCCGCCCTTATGAAAATTGCTTTTTGCTGGATATAGGGAGCGCACAGCAGCAGTAGCAAAAGGATGAGCAGATCTGCGATAATAGGAACTTTGTCACCAGTACAGTGATCTGAATTTCAAACTGGTAAATCGTGCACATGTGTATTAATACATAAACAACCCCTACTGCCACCTAGCCAGTTATCGAGGTAGCTACGACAAACTCCATCTCAGCTAACAAGCCTCCCTTTCACCAGATTTGGCAGAATATTATAGTAATTATGAGTGTTTTCCAGAGCTCTAGGTCGTGAGTATAAGTTTGGAACAACCAAATGATCACATAGGAAATATTATAGTTTCATGGTTCAGCATGTACACTCTTATCCCACTGTTTCTGGTCCAGGTGGGTAGCGTTCATCTGAAGTGCAGTTGGAGGGATTACACAGGGAATAACTCCGTAACACATATGTTCTCTTCCATGAAGAAGCCTAGTTATCTGTTCTACCTAGGAAAGGCTGTGGTCTCCCACACTGATGTTTGCATTTCTATGCTTGTACTTTTCTTCTCGTAGGTACAAAGTACTGAACATCTGTTAGCTTAGAGGAGAACAGTCTTGCTCTTTCACTGTGTAGAAGAAAACTGCTATCAAGAATCTAGCCTGAGTTTTGCAGCTCCAGCTTTACAAATGCATACAGAACCACACTGAAAATAGGGATATTTAACATTACATCTAGCTTTGTATTGTCTTATTCTATCTTTCTTTCTTCAAATTATGTTTTAGACATACTACTGTACAGAAGTGTCTTATGTTCTTTGAAAAAAAAAAAAAAAAAAAAAACACCAAAACCCACAGGCTTTTTGAAGCACCCATCATCAAATCCTCATAAATATCCTAGAAAGCAGCTGGGCAAGACATCCCCAGCTTGATCTTTATCAGACTGATAAGCTGTTCTTTTAAAAAGTCTAATGCAAATGATTTCCAGGGCTTCCCGTCTAGGTCAGGAGCCTTTCAAAACTCGATTAAAACATTCTATTTCCCCACTGACTTGAGGATAACAAATGCATGAAAGTCTGCGCATAATGTTTCCTCCCTTCAACAATTCTTTAAATTCCAACTATATAAGTGGAGGTCTAGAGCCCAGCATGGGAGGATGGGCAAACAAATGGGTTAAGGCAGGTCAAGGTATCTCAGTTTAAAAAGACATTAAACACATACCGCAGTCCCTAATGGTAATACTCCCATGCCCCACCGATATCATGCCCCACCAGCAGTGTATTTGCATGGAGACAACTGGAATTATTTTCTTCCAGCTTCAAACGCTTGCCTTTAGTGCCTTCTCACCCTTCGTCACACCTCCACCTGCACGGACTGCTTGTTTGCGTGCAGCAGCAGTGATGCAGTGTGCCCCAGGGTTCTGAGCTCCGTCCCTCCTTTGTTCTCCCCATGCCTTCATGTCCCCTCCATAGATAAAATCAGGAAGAGTAATGTACTCATTCTTTCGAAAAAACACACTGTTCCTGGCTACTTGATGAAATAATCGATGATGGCATAAATGCAGCCTTGAGGAACGCCTTCCAAAGGCCAAGCTGCATCATCAATAGTCCTTTCTCATGAACATTCAGGCAAAGAATTTCGTTCACGGCACTGTAAAGCTTTCCATCATTTTGCCATATTTCTGAAAAGCAAAAAGGATAGTGCTTTCTGCAGGGAACTCCGCTGTGCTTGGCGGTAAAGATCTCCAAGTCTCTGATTTGAACAGCGTCCTAGTACGTGTAGTGGATCAACTGACTGATGCTTCATTAAAATCTATTAGAACCACTGGATGAGAAGTGCTGCCAATCGTATCTACTATGTGTTGCTCATCCACTCATTCTGGGCAGAAAAGAAGGGTAAGCCAGCTCAGTCTGCCCTGTTTTGCCCTATTAGACAGCCCTCTAATTAGACGTGAGTATACCTCCAGTGATCCAGGATGTGTGGCCGAAGGTGTGTGAGCCAGGTACATAAGCTCAGATCGTTCAGGTATCTGGGGAGCTAATTGCCTACAGATCTGGGCCTCAGCCTGTTGTTCGAAGCATCTAGAATTACTCGAACTCTGAGGGCAAGGTCTGAATGAGGTAAGTGTTGAGCTTTAGTAGTCAATATTTTCCTTGCTTCAGAACTGATCAGCTTTTCCCACTGCTAGCTTACTGCCCCAAAATAACAGCAATATATTTGCACCAGCTTGGAATCCCAAGTACTAAGCTCTAAAAAGGAACATAAAGTGCTGATTGAACCTTTTGTGTAAGAGCTACGTTATGATCTCCGAAATACAATTCCATCACCTCTGAAATGAAAACTACCCAAGGAGTGATTCAGTTTCAGAATAGCCTTCTATTACACCCAAACTCTCACACTTCTTGGTGGCATAGCTCTGTCTTTCTAGTGTTGTCTAAACATCATTAGACCAGAAGACAGCCTTTCAATTTCAGTTCATTAATCTTCTGTCCTGGAAAGCAATAGTTGGTGTTGTAAAATCCCCAAAAAGTTCAAATAAATCTTGCAAACGTCAGACTTCTGTATAAGAGGAAACCAGACAAGTTGCACTTCATTGATCCACACTGGTAGTAAAGGCACTGAAGGTTTACTGATGGGAGTTTGCAGTAAAAATAACTAATTCATCAGTGCTTTCTTTAAATTGTTATTGCTTAGTCATCACAGGATTTTGTGGGACGATGAAGAAAAGCAAAGATGATTCAAGGCAAACGGATGAAGACGTGTTCACCAAAAGAAGCTTTCTGTTGGCATTTAACACGTATTTTAAAGCAAGCTAAGAAATTCTGTTTTCTTTCATTTTGCTCACAGTCTTACTCTGTCATACCTGATGAAAGACTGTCACAATGACTTTACGATGTTTACGTACTCAGAATATATCCGCGTAGAAGAGAATTAGGGTTTAGACACCACAGCCAGTACATCGGGCCGAACTGCTGAGCTCAGCTGTTTATCTCAAATCTCTCCACATTATTTTCAAACACCGACTAGGACCTCCCTTAAAAATCACTAGATAACAAACTAAGCATTAAGGATGGCATGATACGAAAACACTGGCACAGGCAGGTCAATACACTGGGAGCATGGCCAGATTTTAGTTAACTAGTGTACCTTTTCCATTGATGGGCCTCAGCATTTTGCAGCCCTGCCACGGTAAATGTTTTCCTTTGTCTGAAGTAATGAGATGGAGAGAGGTGGAAAAAGGCCTGATTTTTCATTCTGACTGCTGTTAACGTGAATTAAGGAATTTGGCTGATGGGAATTTGGGCTAGTACAGTTTGTTAACTAAGAAAAGTGCTAATTAGAAATCCTTTTAAACTTGATCTCTGTAATGCTATAATGTAAACACTTGCTGCATTTTATTTGTTTAAAGCTTACTGAATCCATATGAATGGCTGGTCATGATAGAAGCTGTACAATGTTGACGATAAGGTGTTACCAATTCTTCTTTGCAACTTTTATTTATTTCACACCTGTCAGTAGTAAGTGGAGATTTTACATTAAAGCAGGTGTTAGCATCTGATAGGGATGAAAATAGCATTTACCGTTCCTAAAATTATTTCACTTGCTCTTTAAATAAAGAATTAATTTTCTGAGAATTTTAAATTATATCTGCTCTACCTCAAATAGCTAATTTAAGAAACGCAGAAAATCGGACAGAGCCTTGGTTTTGCTGTCATTTGCAGAAACAAAGACAGCACATTTTCTTTCAACTTCCCGTATGGGTAAGACTCACTAAAATCTTGCACATAGGATACATATGCAGACTTTGAGGGGCAGGAAAGTGTCTTTTTTTGTGGTTACTTTGCCTAACTGCAGAGTGTCCATCCAAAGCAGCTGAAGAATACTCCTCCATTACAGATAATTCCACAAAGGTAAGCCACATTTCATAACACTTTCCATGTCTCACTTATCTTGGTAGGAGGGTGCAAGATGAGGCCCTGGCAGGCAGAGACGGCTCATAGCCTGCTCGTCCCCGTCATCTGGTTCTCACCATGCTTCTAATAATAGCTCAGGAATAAGTAAATGCCCAAATTATCTATAGAAGTTTCTATAGGATGGCTGGCCAAATTTTAGGTTTGAAATTTTGGGTCTCATTCGCTATTGCAGTACCCAGCCTTCCCATATTCTTTCATTTCGTATGTCGCCTGGGAAAGGGTGGTAGTGGGGTGCTCGACGAAGTGTAAGGGAGGTGGCACTCCAGCACAGCTGATGAGGGAGAGGACCACATCTGCTTAAATACCTGCCCTGGAGCGCTGTGCCAGGAGCTCGCAGGCTGGGATGCTCGGCAGGTGTATCACCGACCACACGGACCGGCTGCGTCTAGAAGCAAGGACTGGCAGGAGAGAGGTGCTGGTCCTTCCAATGTGAAAGATCTGCTGCTGCTGGGAGATGCTGGCTTTGCGTCTTTACGGTGCCACAGTCTGCTGACACAGGCAGGGTACGTGCTGGCCAAGGGGAAGTATTTCAGGGAATTGGGGTTGTTGTGGTTTAAGCCCAGCTGGCAACAAAGCACCAGGCAGCCGCTCTCTCACTTCTCCCCGCACCCGCGCCCCGTGGGCTGAGGAGGAGAAAATATAAAGAAACGCTCATGGGTTGAGACAAGGACAGGGAGGGATCACTCACCACCTATGGTCACAGGCAAAAGACAGACTCAACTTGGAGAAAAAACAAAATCAATTTAATTTACTACCAATCAAATCAAAACTAGGATAGTGAGAAGTAAACCCAAATCTTAAACACCTTCCCTCCAACCCTCCCTCCTTCCTGGCTCAACTCCACTCCCAATTTTCTCTACCTTCTCCCCCCCAGCAGTGCAGAGGGACAGGGAATAGGGATTGGGGTCAGTTCATCACACGTTGTCTCTGCCGCTCCTTCCTCCTCAGGAGGAGGAGGACTCCTCACTCGTCCCCTGCTTCACCGTGGGGTCCCTCCCACAGGAGACAGTCCTCCATGAACTTCTCCGGCATGGCTCCTTTCTGTGGGCTGCAGTCCTTCAGGCACAGACTGCTCCAGTGAGGGCTTTCCCGTGGAGTCACGGCCATCTTCGGGGGCATCCACCTGCTCCAGCATGGGCTCCCCGGGCCGCAGGTGGATATCTGCTCCACCATGGATCTCTATGGCCTGCGGGGGGACAGCCTGCCATCTCACCACGGGCTGCGGGGGCATCAACCTCCTCCGGCACACCTCCTCCCCCTCCTTCTTCACTGACCTCGGTATCTGCAGAGGGGTTCCTCTCACATTCCAATCCCACTAGTCACTGCAGGTTCCCCTTCTTAAATCTGTTCTCCCAGAGGTGCTACCAACATCACTGATGGGCTCGGCGTCGGCCAGAGACGGGTCCGGCTCAGAGCTGGGGAAGCTTCGAGCAGCTTCTCACGGGAGCCGGCCCTGCGGCCCCTCTCCTGCTACCAAAACCCCACGACATAAACCCAAACCAGGGGTCCAGCTTGAATTTTGGTGATGCAGAATAACAAAAGCTTGTGAAGTAGGAATGATGCAGGCGAGAAAGAGAGAAGCACGGGCTGCTGTTCTGGCCTGAGGTAAGGAGATGATAGTTAGACTTCAGGTTTATGGAAAAGTAACGGATTTAGTGGATGATGAGGTAAGGCATGACGGTGTTTTGGGATACAGTCCTAGGACCGGGAAGTTTAATCACGGCTGTTCTATAAGGCTGATTTTAGGTACAAGTATGACCAAGAGAGACAGGTGCTAAAACAGAGCAGGAAATAGTCATTACTCCATGTACTTCTTTCCCAAACCTACTCACTGAACTAGATCTACTGGGGAGTGCATCTGCTCAGGGAAATAGATTGGAAAGAAAGGAGGAGGAATTAAAGTTGGAGCAACAGTTTCAGAGTAAAATATATTGTTGCAATTTAGTTATTCTGCAATTAGACGTTACCCTCAGAAAATTCAGTTAAAAACCACCCAAATACGAGCTCACAGAATTAGGATACCAAGGCCAAAGAATTATGGTTCTAGCCATTTAATTACTCCAATTCCAGTTCAGATTGCATTTATTTTTAAAAATAATCTCTTCTCCTTTAAAAAATAAACAAACACACCATGTCTTTCCACCACTTATTACCAGTATTTTCAGTGCAAACTCTGGCATACATCTCAGGTCTGTTTACCCTCCATGGCGTTAATGTTTGTTTTTAATGGATTAGAAACATTTTTAATTTTGCACCAGTAATGATATAATGTTTCAAATTCCACTTATTTGGACTTTGCTTTGTTTGGCTATTGAGAAAGGTTAGTGGTTAGTGCTCAGCACTACTGTGTAAGACTCCTTTTCTTGACGGTGGTAGGAGTGAGGAGTGCTACAGAAGCAGATCTTCACGGAGGAGCCTCTAACACTAGGGAAACTATTCCTTTTGTGCCAGAAGAAAGCAGGCAATGATACAGGATTTGAAAGTGCAGGAGAATGGGCTGGAGGTGGAAGGGTGGGAAAATGTTTTCTTTGGATTTATTTCTTTAGGGAGAAGAATAAAACCTTGTGATCTGTTTTGGAAAGGGGCAGGAATAAAGCCTGAGATATCTGAAATTGGACTTTTTTGCTGACTGGCAGCACTGAACTGCTTCCAAAATTCAGTTACCTAGAGACAGTAGAGCTACAATACCAAATGCAGAGGGAGTCTTTCTTTTAAGCGACTGTTGCACCGCATCCAGCTGGAATTTGGAAGCCTTTTTACTGACAGATGATAATGGATTTCATTTTGAGCTTTGCCAGAAATCCTTATACCATTGGCTATAGAGAGGAAAAAGCATTCTCCTCGCACATGCAGGCACGTGGGAGAGAGCAGACTACGAAAGCATCTTTTCTGAAATTAAATGCAGGGCCTTGTAAGCTTTTTTCCCCAGTAAAACAAAGCTGGTGGGGACTCTTAAATGTAAACTTATTTGTATGTATAAAGGAAGTTTGATCTGTTCTGCATGTTACGCTTGTGATAAACAACAGAGGCTACATACATTTGTAACTCAGCTTGACGGGAAATATTTGAGTGAAGCAAAAACAGTGACTGGCCAGGCCAACACGAAATGCTAGAGCCCGAGGGAGAAGGGAATATCTACAACCTGCTTTGATTTTGGCCACGTTATTAGATGTACAGGCTTAAATAGGTTAGGTCTATTGTTTTGTGCATATAGTGGCCCAGCATCAGAGGGCAGTCCTTGCCATGTGGCGGATGGACTTGACTGAATTGTATTGTCTTTACAGTTTAGCTGTTCCCTTTCTCTCTAGCCATCCCTGCATGTTCTCAATGTTCAGCAAGCATCCAGCAACCCTTATCTCATTAGGCAGGCCTGCTACAATCTGAGGAGAGTATTTTATCATTTCATTATGGTTAGAACTCAGTCTAGTTAAGAAATTACTGACTTCTGGCGCTAGAAGAATTATAAGCGCACCATGCTGCATTCAGAAGGGGAGTGCATTAATATAATTATGCTCAGCTTAACCTTTGTCCCTTTCAGGGCACATGCACTTATAACTTACTGATGTAGAAATAAGCTTTCTAGATCCTAAAGCCAAGACAGATATTGGTTCGCATCCACGAGGCCAATGCAGTCCATGTGGGAAGCTTTATGCAAATTATATAAGTGAATTTAGAGGCTGAGAAATAAATTACAAGGAATCATTTGGTGGCCAGAGCAGCAACTGTAGGCAAAGACCTCCTACATCCAGCTTGGTGTGTGAAAGTTCAGGGAGGCTGTAAAAACACATGCCGTAGCTGCCAAATGTGTGTACCTTGTGAGACGGTTGTGTCCTGGGGGGCTGCAAACTTCAAGCAAAAGCTGTTCCCAACCCAGATGCTGCAGTGCTATGAAACTGGAAAGGAAAGCAACATGAGGTTTATGTTCTTCCCTTTCTTCCTTTTTGAGGGAAAAAGGATGACACAGTGTTCTCTTAAAAAAAAAAAAAAAAAAAGTGTACTTTTTTTTAATACCTTTCTTCTTCTTTTAGAAATATAAGGAATATGAAGGACTGTTTTCCTTAGCAGCGCTGAAGGCCATGTTAGCTGTTCTAGACAACCTTCTGGAAAGTTTTCTAAAACAGAAACAGCTTTCTGAAGCCATAACTCAGGAAGCCTCCCCGTTTAAGAAACATTTAAATCTTACGAAAGCAATATAAAGCAATTAAGTGTGTTCTTAAGGACTCAGGCAAAGAGGACTCTTTACTCACTTCTCAGCTGAAGGCGAGAATTTGATGGTTCTTACTGAAAAGATCGTTTTTTCCAAATATTTGTCAAGCATTTAACATAAGCACTTTAAAAAAAAAAAAAGGCAAGCATGATTAAAATTCATTCTCCTCTCAGTCAATCAGGCTTTAATTATTTAAGATCCAAAACCTTTACTTGTTCTTTAGTCAACTGCAGTCTTTCAGGAAATATGAAGTAGAGAAGACATGACTTTTACAACTAGTAATGCCTTTCCACTCCCCACACTTTACTGGGGAACAAGTAAGTGAAAATGTTCTTCAAGTCACCCTAAAATAAAAGGCAACCAATGTTTCTTCTTCCCGAAGGAGGTAAAGAGTATACCTAATTTTAAAATATTCCTTCTGTATTATTATTAAAAGTGTGGGCACAGGAACATATTATTTTGTCTAGCTACTCTGCAGTATTAACCATGCATGCTTTCTTACCCTGCCATGTAAATTCAGAATACACAGGCTTGCTAACCCCTCTCCCAGGGAAAGGCAGCTACCTTTTATTTACACAGAGTGGTATTCAGAATTGCGAGCGTATTATAAATTGATGGCTTTGGTTACTCCACTCGTGTATTCACAAATGATGTTTTTTAATAAGTCAGAAAATAAAAGACTGACTTCATGATTTTTAGGTTGCCACTCTCCCTGAAAATCGCACCGTAAGTATTCTTGTCATACACAAAGTCATCACAGATAGGCCCATTAACTCTTGCACTAATGGTAGACCCAATTTCGTTACACAGAAATGTCAGGCTTATATCTGCGCACTCCTTTTTTTTGTGCAGAAAGTACCCCAAACTGTGTATTGTCTCTCTGGATCCTTAATTTGCCTATTCCTCTCATCTGTGGCTTATCGGTAGAGTTGAATTACATTCAGTTTTGCTAATACAAGTTTTAAGATTGCAGCAACTTCATCTTTTAGTTATCAGAAGGAAGCTGAAGGTTTTCAGATGGCTCAGCGAGAACTTGGTGGTTTGCAGTCCAGATTATTTGGAGGAAACAATGGTTGTAGTTTCCCAATATTTTTGATTTGTCTCTTTTGTCTGTTGGAGGATTTAACCAAGAGGGTTTCAGTGATCTGGTTTACAGCTTGGCCTACAAGCATCTTTGGCAGCACAACCCAATGGACAGGGACAAGCAGCCAAACAGGAGACGTCTTTAGCTGACTTCACTACTGGAGAACCTATTTTAGGACTCTACGCTAGAGCCCTTTGTAACAGGGAATAAATACAATTTCTTTCTCTCCTTTGTTCGGGACACTGGTGGAGGTAATTTTAAATGAACTGGTATAAGCTCCCAGTGATCATCTGTCCTACTTCAGCTTAACTCGCGATCTGCTACAGCATCGAACAACAGCAAACAAGAAGTTATCTAGATTCGTTTACTAAGACGGTAAGCAGCAAAACAAAACAATTGCCTTCAAATAATCCTTATGCATCCAAGCAAGCACACAATAGATATAAACAGGCCAGTTCATGGTTTTCACAGCTATTGTTCACATTCTCAGAGCCGTTCATAGGCTGACACCAGTCTAGCTGGTTTTTAACCTTCCTAAGGACCCTGCCCATACAGATCCAGGTGTGGGCATAATTAAGCAGGTGTTGTCTCCTACGGACATCACGGTAGCGCGTATTTCCAGCCATACCAGCAAGATCCGGGTGCACAACCCTCTCCGGTTGGTCCTCCTGAAGCTTACATCCAGCCCTGAAAAAAGTGAGCCATGAAAAATCAGAAGAGTGGTTCATAATAAGGATATTCGGCACCATTGCCCGCGCATTCTGCCCCACACCTCTGTCCTGTTCTGCTGCGTCGACCGGTGGTCCTGCCCTGTTCCTCCTTCCCATACTCTCCCAGTGTACCTCAGCAGGCGCAGGCTGCGTATCCAAGACTTTAATGAAGAGCAAGGGTACAGCGGGAACGTCACGCTGCCTGTTTCTGTGAACGATCGAAGTCTGATTTTTTTTCCTGGACAACAAAAGAAAACCTCAAAAAGAGAAAAATGGACACCAGCCAAGAAGCGGGGCGGGGGAAGATGTTTATGGGTGTTGGCAAATCTACTGTGCAGCTTTCCCATGTTATAAACTACATCACTGTCTGCGAAGCCGGGGAAGATACCCTTCTGCAGACCGAGATGATATGAGACTTGCCTGTTACGTCCCCCATGAACCCAAATTCCTGCTTCTCCGCTAAAACCGTGTAGTTAAAGGTGTTTTATTCAGCACGATTCAGGATCATCCCGGAACGAAGCTCTGACTAAAGCAATAACGCGCTGCACAGCAGGGCTTCAAGGCTCCGACGAAATTAAAACAAAAGATTTGGAGGCTGTGAGCAGCAACCCTGGTCGGTACAAGGGGGTGGGGGGGGAA
>JANXJC010000031.1:2085319-2133906 GCA_027564655.1 Leptodon cayanensis
CGCCGTCCCCCCCCCCCCCCTCCCCGCTCCCGTCACATCTGGTAGTATTTGGAGAGCGGTTTTCGGCCGCGGAGCCGGCCGGCCCGCCCTCCTTCCCTCACACACCTGTCCCCTCTCCCGCCTCAGCCCAGCGGCTCCCTGAGGCGACGAAGCCGCCCAACCGCCGAGCTTCCCCCGCCGCCGGCGGCGGCGGGAGGCTCGTCCCACACGAAGGGCCGCGGCCGGAAGGCCCCGTCGCTAAGGAGCTGAGGCCTGAAGCCGGTTTTAAGCCGCCATGGGCCCGAAACGGTTCAAGACGGGCGGGCTGGCCTCGGCGGGGGCCGCGGGCAGGAGCTGGGAGGCCGCGCTGGTGGCCGCCCGCCTTGAGGAGGTGAAGGCAGCCGGGGGCGGGAGTTGAAGGGGTGAAGGGCGGGGAGAACAGGACGACGACGGGGGTCCAGGCCCGGTGGTCGCAGCTTGGGGCCTCCGCCGGGTCCCCAGGGTCGGCCCGGGGAGGGTGGTGGATCGGCCCGGTGCTCCCCCTTTTCCCGCTCCCCCCGGCCACCGAGCCTCGGGCTTCTCCTCGGCCATTTTTATTTCGCAGGGGGGTTGGGGGGGCTGTGGGTGCCAAATTTCGGCTGGGGAGTGAGCTTTTTATAAACTGCTGAACCACGAGGTTTGATGGAGGTGCTGACACAGCATTAACTGTGGCGTTGAAAATGGGAGGCTGTAATTTTCCTGCTTGAGTGTGTGCAGCTAAAAGGCACTTTTTTTTTCTTTTTTTTTTTTTTTTCCTTTTACAGCGTGTGAGGATCTGAAGGCGTATTTAGGTTTCCAGGTTCTGTGTAAGCAATGTAATTCTAATAAATCTTGACTTGCGAGGGAGAATTTGGTTTCAAAATAGGGTAGTAGTTTAGCAAACAATAATATTTGTCTAGCATGTGTTTATCTAGTGCTGCTTCTGCAAGTGAGACAAACGATTTCCGTGGCTTCCTTGTTTGGTGGGTTTCTGTTGTGCCCTATTAAAAAACCGAGGGTGTTTTTCAGTGGTTGTTGCTGGGTTTGGGGTTGCTTTTTTTTTTTTTTTTTTAACATGCCAGCAGTTCTGGTTAAGTATTAGGACTTTTGAATTCAGGAGGAGGTTTTTAAACTGGCTAATTAGTTTTCCTGAAAATGCCACAGATGGCCAAAAGTCTCTTAAATACTTACTTGCTTTTACTTTTATTATTTGGTAGTAACCATGTAGTACAAGTTTAGCCAAACCAAATCACTTTTTGAAGTAAGGTGCTCAGCTAAGGCTGCTGTTTCCCACTTTTCCCTAGAACGTAGATTTTTCAGTAGAGTTCAAAGGTGCTTGAGCCTTTTCTCGCTCCTGAATCTCACCACTACTCCGGGAGAACCTCCCTGAAGCATGAGAAGGGGGTGGTGGTTCAGTCTCCATCACCTACTCAGTTCCTGACCTTTCTCCCGTGCTCACTAGCAAGGTGCCAATTAGTGATTTTTTTTTTTAATGGTGGTGTTTATTGTGGCTGTGGATATTGTCCAGTGAATTCACTGAACAAAGTGCTTTGTTTACTCTGCTGCTTCTACATGTAATTTATTACATTTGTTAAATCCAAACTATTGTATTGAAGTATTTAAAAGGTAGGAAATAAAATGCTCAAAATTTAGGAAATGCCAGAATTAGGATTATTGAGGACCGCACATTGAGGCAGATAAAAAGAAATGTCGAGTATGTTCACTGAATGGGGCGAGAATTCTGTAGGAAGAAATATGTGATCACCTAATTAAAGATTATCGTAATGCCTATACCCATGGGCGCTGAATTAAGATTCCTTGGTTCCTTAATTCTGGTATTGTCCAACTGTTTTCTGTTCCAGTTAAGCCAATTCCACTTTCTCTGTCTTGTTGTTAGCAGGCAGGGCCTTAGGAACTTGGAAAAAACTGTCTCCCTGCTGTGGTCAACTTGAACTCAGGCTTCTGTGACGCTGGGCAGCTGCTGAGATTTCTTATTGCAGGAAAATTCTTATTCAGCTCTTACAGTCATGGGCAGGAACATACTCAGCGCAAAACTGTCAAATGCCAACAAATCTCTTCTGAGCACGCGTGAATCAAGATTCATCAAGTATGGCCAAATGTGGCTATACTTAATGTAAATAAACGTGCTCTGTAAAAGCACATCTTTGAGACAAGTATGGCTATGCTGCCAAACTTAATTCCTTCCTCTTGAACATGGAGGGAATGGAATAGCTTAATTACTTAATCACATGGGTTTTTTTTATTAAAGGATAAACATGATTTTTAAAAATTGGATCTCATTTTGCAAATAGCCTAACCACACTATCCCTCCCCACCCCCCAGTAATCTTACAGCATACAAGATTTAAACTCGAATATATAAAGGTCAGGAACTGAAAGCATCCTGTAAAAGAGAGTGTTGACCAACTTTAATTTTAAGTGTCACCAGACAAGACACGGTCCACAAATTTATTTCTTACTCCTCAGTGTTGTATGTGATACACCTATGAATCTGAAATTATTTGGGAGATGACAGGAACTCCTATCAATTAAATAAATTTCTCTCCTTGTAATTAATGTATAAAGAATTTTTAAATCTTTTACTTGTATCAATTTAGAGAATATTCTTTCCCTTTAGTGGAGTCAAAGGGAATTTACTAGAACTGGTTTTAAATTGTACCAGATAGACTTGAGCAATGAAATTTCATATTTTAATGTGTGTTTATGACTTACAATATTTTATTAGTCTGATCTATGAAAAGGAATCATTTTACCAGTGGTGTTAAGATTTTATGGATGGGTATGCTAACTAAAATATGATTTAAATGGTATTTACTAACCAAATAATTGCTTTTACTAAACACACTGTGAAAACTGGCAGACAGACAACTTAAAAACATGTACAGAGGAAATATGGATTTTGCAGAGCCTCACATTATAGTTTATATGCATATTTTTTGTTTCTAATGTGCTACACAGAAGAACATGGAGCTGCCAGTTGTATTTGCCTTCAGATATTTATCAGGATATTTCGACTGGGTTCACTGCAGAATTAAATTACAAAACATAAATTAAGATTCTTAGTTTTAAACTTTGCATGCTTTAAGTAGTTGAAGGGCAATATTTGCCAAGTGAAAGGTGAATTCTGGGCAAATACAGCCCTTAACAATTGAGATAATTGTTATCTATTATATCTTCTTATTAGCTAGTATAACTAAGCATACCAACTGGAAGCCACATTCTGTTCTGACTTACCATCTGTATGGTTTCTCTCATTTTATTGGCGTTTTAGGGCCTGAAAATTGAACTGCAATTAAAGCTTGTAAAACCACTAAAAATGTTCTGAATAGGATGGCTCCACTTTTGATTGCTATTCATACTGCTTCCTCTTTGGAGAGGAATTAACATTGAATTGAGCTTTGATACTCTCTGACCTGCCCAGATTATACAGCAAAAGCTCAGGCTATTAAAATCAGAATCAATCAGTAATATGGGTGTGTGTCAATCAGCAGATAATGAAAGTGGACTTGCAGATTTCTTAGCAGTGATGCCCTACACAGTCACTACATTAGGGGTACAAAATTGCTGATGAGCAGCCTTTCTCAGTAACGCCAGCTGTATTTACTGATTTAGAAGCTCCCTCACTGTTGAAGGTAGAGTGCTAGAGGTAATACCACTCAAAGTCTTCATAAATCACTAATAAATCTCATTATTTCTGAGACATTCCTTAAAAATCAGGAGATTAAAGAACTTTTGCTGTTTGATGCTCAAATGTTTGGAGTTTAAATTTTCAAATGTTTCTCTTCAGCCATTACAGTTAAATTTGAAATTGTGCTGTAATGAACATACTAGTTGTGGTCCTAAGGAAAAAAAAAAAAAACAAAACAAAAAAAAAACCAAGCAAAAATAACCAATAAAAAACCCAACCAACCAAAAAAACCCATTAAATACCACAAGAATAAGTGATGGTGCAAAATGACAGACACTTGGATTGCCTGGAATTAGTGGGGAGGTGGGGGGAGCAGGGCGAGATGGCTGCTTGATGCTTTTCCTAGCCAAAGAGATCTAGAAACTGGTACTGCAAAAATAAACAATATACCTGACTTGTTCAAATGTATTCTCTAGAACAGCTGCCCTTTTGTGTCTAGGAAATGAAGCAGAGAAAATAAGGTATGTTTAAAAAGGAAACAAAATTTTGTGAGCTACATCTGCTTTTTTCTTCAATGTGAATTGAAGTTAGAGATTTTTTTAGCATACCTGTGCTATTCCAATAGTACTGTGGCAAATGAACTGTGTAGGCTGTGTGTACTGGTTTGTAACAGTTGGAGAACATCACACTGCAGAGGGACACAGTGCAGGCTTGAGAACAAGATCAGGGAAAGATGAGACACCCTTCAGTGTTTCGTGAAAACAAGGTTTTTGGAAAACTGCTAGCTGTTTACATGGAGCTTTCAGAGTTAGGTGGATCTTGCTAGGATTGGAGCTGCTGCACGTGAGGGACGTACAAGCTTCCCACAGAGATGGTTATTTCTAACACCAAGAGAGACTTAGGTGCGTTTCAACTCTTGACGTGGCCAAGAGTTTTAAAATTGCGGGTTGGGGGCAGTGTCATTTACGACAGTGATTGTCACTGGATGTTTTCCAGTGAGAGTGGTCTGGCCTCCCCTTAATGTGAGCTTGTTTCAGATTGTTTAAGGAGTATTCAGTTACCAGTGCTACATTTCCAGCTTCAATTTTTTTCTTTTCATTCATGTTTGAATCAGCATTGTTGCTTCTGTGGGCTATCTACTCCCTGCATTTTGGTCGTCTTTGTTCACAGTACGTAGTGCTTGCATTATACTCTCAGTGGCAGCCTCCCTAGACTGTTTCCATGCTTTTCCAGTGGTTATTTTTATGGTTTTCTCTATCCTGTTCTTTAAGCTTGGAACCTCATTTAAGGTAGCCTTAGGGTCACTAATCTGTGCTCTTTCAGATCCTTTCTCAGGTCTCACTTCTACAATAACATTTGAAAGAATTAAACTAAGTAGAGGAGCAGTTGTATATTGAGGGAGAAAATATTTTTAAAGTAACCATATACATTTTACTACTTTTCCTTCTCATTTTTATGTTGTGAGTTTAGGTGGTGAGCTGTAGAAGCAGGGTCTGTTTCTTCTCTATCCTTTCAGTGCCTTGAACATTAAGGATACTGTTACAGTATTGATAATGTAAGGGCAATATTGCAAAAATAATGGATTTTGAAGGTCAGAAAAGAGCATATACTAATGCTGCACATTCACTGTCCTTATTGACTTAAATTGGTGTTCTCAATGTTCAGCTTTTCTGAAAAATCTTCAAGGGCTTCAAAATTGGTCAGTGTAGAAATAGATGACATGCTATTAATGACTCTGGGAACTGTGGATCATTATTCGCTGTTAAAGTGTGTGTAGCTCTTGCTGGTATTTAACTAGCTCCAATTCCCAGGTACTGTACCTTTTTTACAAAAGGAATATTTTTTCCTTCATTTTGCAGCTAGGGAGGTATGGGCTATCTGTAACACTGTTTAAATTTTTACACAAAAGGCCTTGTATTGAGTTGCATATACTTCTGTATAATTAAGTTAGGTGGGTTTATAATTTTCACTACCAGTTATCTTGTAGAGGCTCATTCCTTGTATTTTATGTTTAATATATTAGCCAGTATTTTGCCTATCCTGTAAATATTCTCATAGCTGTTCTGTGGAGAAGCTTTGGCAGCTTGTTTCTCTGAAGCAGAGAATTTAGAGGAGGGAGAAGGTGTGGCAGACTGATGTCAAGAGCGTACCTTTTGCTGAGGGCATACATTTTTCTGAGAATGTTTGTGTTTGGATAAATCCTAAGTTTTTTGAAAAATTCATTTTTCACAAGCAGGACTTACCCGACATTTTGCTTTAAGTCTGAAAGTGCCTGGGAAGTATTAGAGGGGCTAGAGAATAAGGATTTGGAGAAGGAATCTGAGGATGGAGAAAGCTGGAAGTAGGATCGGATAATGCAACTAGGGACTAACTGGACAAGGAGACTGAGGACGAGAGCTAGGGGAGCAAGTTGCAGATGTGGGAAACATTAGGAGAAGTGGTGGAACTCAGATGAGAAACCGAGAGTGGAAATATGAGAAAGGAGCTAGGGACAGTTGTGACCAAGGGGTGGAAAGATCAAGAAGAGACAGGACTACAAGGAAGAGAGGTTTCACAGATATCTTTGTTGCAGAGTGATGCTAATCAGTGCTAAGTAGGTTTAATTTGTGGGCACCAAGATACCAGCATGTTTTACAGAGGAACCGAAGAAGACATAATAAGGCAGAAGTTTTGGGACTCTGATGGAGATTTCTTGGCATACCTGAAGAACTGCAGGAAGCTGTGGGAGCAGGCTCTATATTGCTGCTCACATCTAGAGTAGATCCTGACATGCCTGAGTCTTGCTGTTCTTGTCTTGTCAGCATCTGTCTGTGAGAATCGCTGGACCTCCTTCCCCTCTTTTGGTGGTCCTCACCAAACTGGACAGCATAGTGATACCAAGTTGCTCCATTAGCTCACGTCGCAGGCGGATGGTTGTTCCAAAGGCTCCGTCTCTGCTGGCGAGCCCTGGGAACATCAGGATACTGTCCCGTGAGGGCATTTCAGTCTCAATTCTGAAAGCCTAGAAAATGATGCATTTGCCTAATTGCATAAGTATGGACCTCTAAATGCTCTCTGTTCAAAGAATGGTAAAGTTTTTGTGTCCAACTCTTGGCAGCTATACAATGACAACTTTAACTTGAATTCAGATTAACTGCAAGTTCTGTGTGTGTGTTTCGATGATAATATCGGAATACCTAGCTCTTTCATAGTGCTGTGCACCAGTGGCTATCTTGGTAACTTTAGGCAGGAGGAGGTATTGTCCCCTGTCCTTCCCCCCAGCTAGAAGGGAAAAAGAAATTCAGTGTACTTGACGCGGTCCCCACACGGGCCATTGCTGCTGCTGCTTCTCCGTTGAGTAGTGCCTCCTGCCCCAAGTCAGCTGGACACTCTCACAAATCATCCCATCGTGTTTGCATGCTCCTAGAGCATCAGTGATAAGCTTGCACCCTCCTGCATTTTGTAATTTTAAAAACTTAAGGTTTATTTTGTGCTGCTATAAAGCATTGAGGAAGTTTATGATGTGTGGAGCTGTAGGGACCCTTTTGGATTAGGTGTCTGCTCTGTAGCTGCTTGCAGTTTCAGAAGACTACCCTTAGTGACCTAGGTAATCTTTCCATCTTTTTTGTTTCTCTGAATAGTCTGTGGTTAAAAAAATGGGGCATGTATGTATAATCACATCGTGCTATATTCATGTGATGTTATGATGCTTTGTTACCTTAAGAGTATGACAAACTGTTTCCCTCCATGCAAGCATTTACTAATTTGAAACTTAGGTCAACTGTTGCTTTCTCCCATCCCACATCATGAGTTACTCAAATTGCAAACATTTAGGTAAGCTTTTTTTCAGCTAAGAGAAGGAACAAATGAAGAAGGGTACAGTAAAACTGGAAAAAGAAACTTTTCCTTTTACCATTTATATCTGACTGTTTTCTGGAACAGTCCTTTCTTTTACTTTGCCATCAACTCAGGTTTTGTTCCTCTTTTCCACAAGGACTTTGTACATAATATACACATATGAAAATATTTCCATCAAAATCCTGAAGTTAGAAACCTCTCCTAAATTTGTCTTCAAAATCTTTCCCAGCTATGATGCACACTGGACTGATATGTGGCTCTGCTTAGCCTGGTCCTCATTAGTGTGACCGTGTCTTGGGACTCCCTTGATCTCACTGAAGGTCTTCCCATATTTACCTTTATGCAGTTTTATTGATATCCTTGCAGTTTACACATGCAGATGTGCAATGAAAAAAAAAAAAAATTGGTGATTCCTGAAGAGTGTACAGCACAACCATTGGAAGTGTTTATGGCTCAGGCACCACTGATGCTGATAGAGAGTACTCTGGAGTGGGATGTAGATGTGCTGGAGATAGCCACTGGTTTTCTGAAAGGAATTCCAGTAGGTTAAAGCAGAAGAAATGGGAAAGAAGAGTAACCAGTAAAAGTCGCTTGAGTGACATCATTTTGAAGCTTTCATGGATGTGTGTCACTAAATAACATCTTCCAATCTTCTCTTGTTCTGTGTTTCTTTAATGCTGAAATCAGATTTTTTTTTCATAAAAATGTGTATTTTACTGCAAGTGTTTGAAAACTGCTAGTGTTTTTCATTTGTCAATATTTAGTGAAATATAACTTGCCATCGATAAATAATTTTTCTTGGTTCAGAATACTTAAGAACCATGGTATGCATAAATATACCCTCATAAAACATCATACAAATAATGCTACAATTTTCAGAAAATAATATCTGGGCATTATCTAATTTGTGGGATGAGGGAGCTGAAATTTGTTTATTTTTTTCTACAGCAAAAGATCACAATAATACATATATTCCAAATTCACTTCTTGTTTGCTTACCGATATGTCAAATCTGCAAATGACATTTAAAAGTTACTTTATCTGTGTGTGATGCTAATGCAGCGTTTGCCTACCAGGAGGTTTGTCGAGGTTGTCAGTAGGCATTTGTGTTTTCCGTAGCATAATGCTGCCACCTGATGGCAGAAGGAATTGGGACAAAGTAGTATGTGCTTTTTTTGGGTTGTATACAGTTTATGTCAGTGTGATTAATACAGTGATGTTTAATATGTCTTAAAGGGAATAACCACCTCTGCAGGATTACTCCTTGAAACTGCAGAGAAGCACTTTTGTTTGCTTCAGTTTTGATACCTTAAATGTTTTCTTTTGGAAAGTAGGATGACTGGAAGCCTAGCATCGCTTTCGTTGTTGGGACCAACGTTGAGGATGAAATCCACACCAAGGCCCTGTCTCTTGCTGTGCAGGTGCCACAGCGGAAGCTCTTCAGCGTGGTCACACGTGAAGACATTTTCAGACAGGTATTCTAAGAAAGGAACATTTAAAACCAAACCAAGCCCTAGATCTCCCTTCTAGATATTAACTACTTTGGTCTGTGGTAACTATAAATTTCGTATTCAATTGAATTACTCTGTGGAAGTTTTAAAAATTACACTAAATGGAAAAAGAAAAGTTTTTCCTTTTTTATGTGTAAGCTGGTCTACTCCCTGTAAATAGTGAGCTTTTGTTACAGACTTTTCTTCGAGGTGCTGATCACAAAAGCTCCTTCCTTGAAGTACAGGGGTACCATAAGATGATTTCTCACTGTTTTGGAGTGTGAGTGTAGTGTTTGCAAAAGGGAATAACGAGTAAAATAATTTGTGTAGACTTGAAATCTTCTCACAGTACAATGCTTTATTTCCTTGCAGATCAGAGAATCTGGCAATCAAAAGGGAAAAAAAGTTAAGGACATGCCTATGTACTATGAGGTAGGTTAAAACATGTATTGCAGAGTCAGTGCTCTTTTACACTGAAGTAAATAACAGCTACATTGTGTTATACATACCTGGGTAAATGCAAATCTATTGGATGTAGCTGGTAAAAACACTCAATACTTAAACTGCTTTCTTTTTGTGATACCAAGTGTTCTGTTGGACTGCTAATTAAGTGAGGATCAAGATGTCTTTTTAGGGATATGAGTTTTATTATGTTAAGAATATGTTGTATGGTGATATTTTGATGGTGGGTGTCACAAATTACAGAAAAATTATTAGACTCTGCTCTCTCAGATGCTCCCAGTAATTCAGAGACTTATACCTTCATTTATGGGAATGCAGTCCCATAAACAAAAGGCCATCTCTGTGTGCTAGTATCCATTTTAGTCTCAGTTTGATGTTAAATTCTAACCTGGTTCGTCTGGTGGGGTATGTCAGCGGGGTTAGGAATCACGCTTAGTACAAAGAGTACTTCCTCCTACCTTGTTAATGTTTTACTTACAGCTTGTGAGAGGTTATAAAATCCTGTGATTAATTAGAAGATTGTTTAAAATTTTCTCAGGTAGAGTTTTATGGCCCTACAGACCTGGAGCATAAAGAATTTTGGATCCTTCTAAAAAGATCTTGTTTGCATTTTAGTTCTGCAATGACTAATAAACTTTTTATGTGTCTCAGGTTTTGGTGGACTTTATAACAGGTCTTTTTAGTTGCAGTCTGTTTTTCAATAATGCCAGACTACCATCTGAACAAGTCCCTTTGGAATTATTTACCACTGACATGACTGTGAATTTTATGCAATTAACCCTCTTCGTTTAGGACTAGCCTCCCAGGCAAACTCACCCTTACATTACCTGGTATGTAAAACCTCTTCAGTCCTACTGACAGAAGGATTTTGAAGTCTAGCTCTAAGCAGAAGCTTTGTATGATACCTGTATTTAATTACTAAGAGCAATTTTCCTTGTGAAGTGGATACTTATTAAATTCCAGCTGTCAGTGCTGTATCTCATTAGCTACTTACTTTACTCCTCAAAGACATTTTTTTCCTCCCCTCCTTTAACAGAATATAAAATGCCTGTTCTGACCTTTTGCGTGGACTCAGTTTCCGTTCTGGCTGTAGCAAATTAAAAGATTGATCATGTTGCCACAAGCATTAAGATCCTGCCTCTCTGGGCAGAATTTACTCCTGAGCGTTCACTTAAAGTCAATGTGTGGTTTGTGCATTCAAAGCTTTCACTGCAGTAAGGATAAACAAGTACGAGGTTAACACCAAACACAGGGTTCTGAAATGTTCTGAGAGGAGCATTTCTGTCTTCACCGCACACAGTTCTCTTCTCTGTGGTAGGGTTCATCACACTGGCATTTCCACAAGCACATATTCATTTCTAGGGAGACTGTAAATGAGATTCCTGATGTTTAATGCTCTTTGAACTTATGACATGTACATGTGTATCAGTTTGGGACTGATGACATGCATAGTAATGTGATTATTAATGTTATTAATATTAACATTTTTACCCAGGTCATTGGTCTTGCATGCTGCTTCTACTGAAATCCGGGGGGTTTTAATAAATTTCAGTGCAGCGGTCTGCTGTGCCTACAAGTCAAGAAACTTTAACAAACTGCTCTTGGTATATTGCAAGCTAATCATGTATCCTATTAAAATAATTCCTGTTGTCTATTCTAAATTATTTCCCTTCAGGGCTTCTATCATCTTACTGTGTTGCATTTCATATCACTCTTATTGTACAAAGTGAAGAGGATCAGGGCAGGGTTTATGAATATGTAGCTAAAAGATTTCAAATCCAGGAGAATTAGGTGTCTAACACCTTTTCTGTCTCTTAAGTGACTTGATGGGAGTAGGAGTCCTGACTGGTAATTTGGTGCTAATTCCAGCACTTAATTAAATAATGTTAGGCTGAGTGTCTCATAAAGATGCTGTGGAATTTTTTTTTTTCTTTCTTTATGGAAGGGAAAATGTTATGCTTCCTGTAAAATATCAACAGATTTTGTAATAAATCAGATTAATTTATCATGTACAGTTTTTCCAACAGACAAGACCTAAAACTACAGTATGTTTGAATAAAATATATGCTTTTTATACGCGAGGTATGTGTCTCTTATTGTTTATGTACCTGTTTTGTCAGCTTTCTATTAAGGTTTGTAAAATCATGTGTAATTAAGGTGCTTTACCACTACAAAATATGATAGTGTTTTAGTTTCCAAACTTTGAATTTTGGAAATCTATTCAAGCCTAAATTTTCCATACTAGATTTGTTCAGGAGGCTGATTTCCCCCCCCCGCCCCCTTGAAAATTCTGGTGAGATTGAGTTCAGGGGCTGTGTGGATGGAAGGATTTTTTTTATTTTTCTTTTTCTTGTAAGAGTTGTTTTCCAGTTTTGTTGGACTCACTGGGACACGGTCAGGAAATTTGCCTTTATGTTACCCAGGAAATTTTGAGAAGGAATCTTGTCCCATACTCATAAAGGAGCAAGCTGGAGCTGGGGAGTAGTACCATGGTGAGAAAAGACTGTGAAAGAAGATGGAGCCTCATGTGGCCCCTTCATATGAGAAGCCTGGAAGTAGATAGATGGCATTGCTGAAAATGATAGTTGGAAATAACTGCTTATTAATGAAGTGATACAACCATGTTATCTGCTGGTTTTCCGAATATAGAGCAGAATAATCACTGATTAGCCCTACTTTTCCTGCATCTTTATTGACTCTTCTATGTTTCCATTTAATACCAGACCAGTGCCATGTTAATGATTTTTTTTTTTCCTGATATGATTAAAAAAAAAAATATCTTTTGTTGTCTTTATCTCTGCAGGCATCTGTTGTCTTTCTCTTATTTTTCTTGCTTTCCTTCCTTAAATCTGAAATAACGAGGACTTTTAAATCAGGCTATCCGGGATCTTGTTACCCATCTGATTGCACTGAATTATCTCTGTTTGATTCTTGCATGTGACAAGCAAGCAAACATCAGCTTGCACATCAACATGCTGGAACTGTTAGTATTTAAACAGAAGAGAATATAGATATAGAATTTTGATGACAAATTGTTCTGCTTCTTGTCATTGCTGGCTGAACACAGAACCTGTTTGATCCTCCTGTTGACTTGCTTCCAGATCTGCGTGGCAAATGGTTTTCATACAAAACCTCACTTTATTTACCTCCTTGCTAACAGGGGAGTAGTATCAACGCAGATGCTTCAAACTTCTGGACTGATAACAGCAGGAGAAGTGCCAGTTTTACTGTCTGAGTCAAGATACATAACAGCCAACCCATATCACCAGGCATATTGAGATATCAACCTAGTTGTGCCATTTCAACAAACAAGCCAAAGAGACCCCCAAATTATATCCTTCTACTGCCAAGCATAATATGCACAGTTCTGCTAGTAAAATCCAGTTCAGTTGAGTGCTTGCATATAAATCTTAATTAGTTCATGCTTTGTACAGCTCATTTTGAGGACTAAAAGGTTATTGGTTAGAAATAGAATCTTGCATTGTTTTAAAATTATTTACATGGTACATGGGCTCTTTAATTTGTTTTTTTCGCTAAGATTGTGCTGTCAGAATCCTTGGGAAATTGTGTAATGTTCACAGTACTTCTTGCCTTAATAGGCAATAGGCTGTAGCAGAGACAGAAGGATCCTTGGGTTTTCTAGGTATAAATGAGACAGATTCCTCTCCTGTCACTTCCAACACAAAATACATAACCCAAGATATTAAGAACTTTTGTAGGACAGTAAAACATAACAATCAACAAGCTGAAGTGGAAAAAAATGTAATTAATTTAGCCAGGAAGCAGTGGATTTAAAGCAGTCTTTAAGTATTTCTGTGAATTAATGCTTTGCTAGAAGGATGTACAATGTAGACTTATGAAGTTAGGGTTGTTGCTAATAAGACTATTTGAAGTGCTGGTCATGGCGTGATGTAAAGAGAAGGTCCACTTTAGATTGGAACTGAGCATGTAGTTCCTGGGACAGGTGCTCTTACTCTATTATGAAATCATATATATATGTATATATTCTATTATATATCATTATATGATACATAATTATACCATATATAGTTATATAATAGATATATTTTAAATATATATTTAAAAGTCTGTGTGCATGTGCATAATTATTCAAAACTATCTTCTATTACTTACCCCAATGGCATGAATTTTGTTCAAGAAACCAGTTAAGAGTAGCTATTCTATTTCTAGAAAAATTTTATGTCCTCTCTTCGGTAGGTCTTAAATACCTCATACCTTTCTATTATCTTATATCTTTCTATTCTCTTATGTCCCTTTTTTAGACTCTCTTATCTCTAACAATATCTTCATCCCTTTTTCTAAATTCTCTCATCATTGTCTCTAACAATATCTTCAGAAAAAAAAGAGGGGAGAAAAAAAAAAAGAGGGCATCACTAGGGACAAGGAGTATGTGTTTATTTTGTGTTAAGGATGTTGTAGTAAATTCCTAGGGTAGAAAAATCAAAAGTTTTGGGTTTAGCTTGATGTGAAAACAGAACTCAATGTCACAGACATAATGCTTATGGCAAGGAGTGTTTTCACTCAAGAAGTACAAGTTGTGTGGCATCTGGAGGAGAGCAAAGACTCGTTATAGCCAGGATATGTGTCACTGAAGAAAAAAGTTTCAGAAATAATGCTAGTCAGGAGTATTTTTAAGGAAGCCTTTTGGTTTCTTGTGAAAACATATAACTAAGGGTGACGTATTTTTGTGGAAGCGTATAGATTTTGACAAAATGCTGTCAGAAAGGTTGTGGTCAAGAATAGGCCTTCTCAAAAGTAGAGATAGTCATATTAAAACCCAACCTTCTCAGTCTATAAATGTATGTCAATAGAATTCTATTTTGTAATAAAAGTTAGAAGATTTTGTTTTCATTCCACTGTAGAACAAAATTAATTTTAAAAGTTGTTGTAAAATGGAACAGCTCAGGAGCTAAAACTTTTCTGATGTCATTGTTTTGATGAGAGGGTTTGACAGTAGAAACAACTTTGGCAGCTGTGCTGAATGGGCAGAAGGATAGAAAGATTTAATTTTATTTTTCATTCCAGTACAGAGCAAAACAGATAGTGCAGTCTTAAATGTCGTAATAAAATGGAACAGTTCTCCAGTCACCCTTTGTCAAGTGCTATTGTGTGCATGCAAGTTAAGACAGTTTTATTGCAGAGGGACTTGGCCCTTACACTGTATAGATATGCAGAAGATTAATGCTCAAGAAACAGTTGGGAATTGTTGTTAAATGAAGATGCTTTTCGGGGAGGTACTGTCTCCAGGAAAGGGTAAGAGGCTTTAAATCTTGCTGTGGGCACTATCTCCTCATCTGTTGTCAGCTCTGTTGTATCTGTTACCAAGCTCCTACCAGGTACATCGTAGTACAGAATATGCTATGTTTTGTAAATGATCCCAGTGCATGAGGTGGTACATTTACCTGAGATACTTATTGTCTTGTCTTCTGAGAAGAGTTTAACTCCTCTGCTTCCTGGGTCCAAGTATTCAGGTCAGTTTACTTAAAAGGATGCTAAGGAAAAAAAATGTTAGCTTAGGTTTAGCAAGTTTCACAACTCCTATTGGTCTTCAGCAATTTGTGAATATCAATATGAATGAGCCTTACGGAAGACTACCAGTGTCTGTGTATTAGCTGAAGGCAGATTTACCCCCATCTTTACCTCACGGGAGACTGTTACAAGCAATTCAGTTTGCTCTGCTGCCAACTGAATAGGGACAATTTATGTCTGTGCAAACTATTCCAAACAGACACTGTCACACCCCAGACCACAAACCTTTGGCATCTTCAGATGAACTGCAAACTTGGGTTATCCATATTCCTCCTAGATAACGTTAAGGTATTCCAAGATTTTCTACATCTTAAAGATTTTACCAGAACTCACTGAGAAAAAGCTACACGAGCATCTACCTGTCCAGCTCACCTTAATTCTTACTTCATAATGCCTTTCACTGGTGGACTTCGTAGTGCTTGCAAGATTGCTTGGACAGACAATTGCCTTGCTAGCACTAGTATCCGAAAGAGTAGAATATCATTGTCAAATGTCTTGTCATACCTTGGCCAAATGGAAACAAAAGAAAATATCCTGACAAAAGAAAAGGCATTCACCTGGGTTCAGCTGCCTTTCCAGAATAGCAAAGATCTCGCCTAGTTCTGTGTTCTATATGCCTGTCCAGTACAGATGTCTTAATGACTTAGGTCATCCTGGTGGCATTAGAGGGGTGTGTGTGGTGAGGTAAATAGTTCTAAGCCTCGGATAACAGCAAAGGGATTTTTATTTCAAATATAGGAAACCCAGGCCACCTAAAAAAGAATAAAATAATACCCAGCGTAAAGACATACCATCGTGTCTTTGCATCAGCCTTTGCCATCGTCAGACCATCTGATGCCACTGCATGATCAATAGTGGCCTGTGTGGTCCTTTGAGTTATCACATTATATGCCTTCCATTTGGGATTTATTTATTCCATGAGACTGAACTGTTGTTGCTATGAACCAATCAGTCCTAGAAACTGTAGTTGTTTGCAATCAGTTTCTAAAGTCTCCCCAGTTCAGTATCCCTTTCCAGGGACCCCTCTAAGGACAATATGTCATGTTAAGAAGTACCAGGATTTCTAAATGCTGAAACGGGAGCAAAAAGTCTTGAGTTCCTGCAGGAAAACAATCGGTGTCTTCTAGTTTTCTGTTTCCTAAATTCTGAGAGGTTGGATTCTATTATTTACATGAGGCTATGGAACATGTTTATCTTTTCTTTCCATTTCAGAATAGCAACTCTTCTTCATAATCCTATTTCTAGGATTCTAGAAGCAATGTCCTCTGCATGTATTATTGTTTTACTACTGTTAGTTGTAATTATTTGGCCTGAGGCCATTCATAAAACTCAAAGTTGCTGATGACTTGTTTTCTAGGAAAGAAACTTGATACCTTTTGAAATTCATCTATCTATTTAAAACCTGCTTTAGAACACTGGTGAGACCTTGTTTTTGCTTCCTAGATTACAAGGTTTGCTGCATGCATGCAACTTGGTATAAAATTTCCTGCTTTTTCTGTGTGGGTTTTGTTGAAATCTCTGTAACTAGAGCAAATAGCAATTATGTCTGTAAGAATGTCATCCTTAAATTGGTAGAGGGACCCTCTGGAGTAGCCAATGGAAATGCTGTTCTCTGTTCTGTTGCCTTCAAAAAATTCAGGTGACTATAATTGGTTAATTAAGGACAATAGAGTAAGACATTTTTCTCAAGTAGAGCAACTAATCCCAGAATCCTTTGTCACCAAAGGGGGGGGGGGGGATGCCCAAAGCCCTTTGGCCAAGGTGGAAAGACCCTGCCTGGGAGTTTTGTGGTGCCAAGCCTACGAGGCCATTGGGACTTCCTGGCCCACGAGTTCTGAGGCGGCTTAGGAAACTCTGGCAAGATGTAGCTAGATGGGTTCTGCCAGCACAAGGGTTGATGAGACAACTTGGCTTCTTAAATCTTTTTGTTCCACCTCTCATTGCGTTCTCTTCCTAGCCAGATGCAATGTTAGAGAAGCGTGACTAAATCCTTTAGCTCTGTAACGTTCATTGTGTGGATCCAGTCGGCTGGAATTACTGGTGACAATTTACTTCTCGGAAGCACAAAATATTCTACTCCACAATGGAAAGACTTGCTGGGCAGATTCATACCACTGAAATGTAAACATTTCAAGATTTGATCAATAGCAATATATCTCTTCTTCTGAGCACAGATCACAGCAGGCTGGCCTGTCCTCTCTTTTTAAAAAGGTCTGGGTTCTGTAGGAGTTCTTCAAAAATCACTTAAATGCTATTTCAACTCTCTCCCCCTCAATCAGAGTGTTAAAAGGAAACAGATATCCGAAGGGTCACATGAGAAAACCTTCCCTATGCATAAAACTCCTCCTTCCTGAGATAGCAATGCTGATGACTGATCTTTGGAATCACTGGATATTTGTATTGTATTTTGTCTTCCCTTAAAGGAGTTTGTTTTGGTAGCAGTTAGGTGGTCAGGAAGCCGTAGGAGGTACATGTCGTAGATGGGGAGAGCTCTTGTATGAGCTCTTTAATAAAGCCAAGGTGAAAAGTCATCCTAACTTTTATGTAATGTATTTTCTCATTTTTACTTAAACAGGTGAATAACCTAATTTCTTTCCCTTAAAACATTATTTAAGTATTTGTAACGCTATGACACATATGTTGTACACATGTCTTAGTTCTCATTCTGCATTGCTGAGATTAAACCAGTTAAGGTATGCCCTCAGGTTGCACATTTTCTGTAGAGAGAGGTTTAAAGAACAGACCTTCTTACAAGGGGTATTTCTAACTAGGTTTCTGCTAACCAGATCAAGCTGTATTGTGATTTGGCAAAAAACAGACTCGCTCGTATGAGTGACAACGTGTTTTTCTAGGGCACAAGCAGCCATTGCTGCTGCTTTGAGAAATGTTCTCACAATAGAAAGGGAGGTATTTAGTACATGAACAGCATATGTATTTGCTCAGTATTGCTCAATAGTGAAAGTGTCCTGTTCTTATTTTAGTAGACTTGTTTGAAAAGGACTCTGAGGGGGGCAAAAGGAGTCATCGAATCCACTTTTAATTTTTTTTAATTCTCTGGAATACATGTTGGTAGAGTCTTCACTGATTAATGAAGATAATTCGTTAACTTAGCTTAAGTTTTACAGTCTAACTTCTGGATACATAAGCCGTATATGGAGCTCTGTTCAGATATGCAATTGATTTACTGATTTACATGAGTCCTTAAGCTCAGTTTGAATTGTGAGTCATTAATTCAACAGTGAAGGATAACGATTAAGCAGGTGATCTTTTGACATCATAGCTGGGAAGAGGTTCTGAGAGGAAAAATAAAATTAAGTGAATGGTCTGATAGTAGAGACTAAATTGCATTTCAACACACTGCACGTGTGATCTGAAAGAAGTTGTTTCAGTTAGCTCAGTGCCTTCCTGGTATTCTTTCAAAATGATTGATTGTAGTATGTTATAGTCAATGAAATGACATCAGCAGATTCAGAAATATCTATCTGTGTGTAAAGAAGTCTTCTTTGGACAAAAGAAATTTGTCAGTATGACACATGCAGCTTTTGTTCCCTAGTCTGTCTTGAAGGCTGCTTGTGAGGGATTCATGATACTGATGGCAGATTGTAATAAGGGAAGATTGCTTTTTTTTTTCCCCTGCTTTTCTTAGCTTGCTCAGGAAAATAAGTTTGAACAGTAAATAATAACTTGGTTGGTACATATAATCCATATAGCCTATTGACTGGAGGCTCTCCTGCTTCAAATGGACTTGAACTGTGTCCGCTGCTAAGGGATTTGAATGACTGAGGAGTTCCCCTTGGAACCCTTAGGTTTCTTTTAGGAAGTCTGAGGTATATGTGATGGCCTGGTTTTCTCGCAGTTTCAAGAACAAGAGGGAAGACAGGGCTTTAGAAAGCTCACCCTGGATCTGGGAGAACTACACTACAAAATGGGCTGACCACTGTTCATAGCAAGTGATTCTACTGCTTCCAAGTAGTGAGAAAGCTATGAAAGTTGATAAAGCAATTTATTACTTTGAAAGCTTTTCTGATTATGATTTAGTAGCCACAATAGTTCTGTATATTGAAAAGGAGGCATTTCAAAGAAAGATACCCTAAAGACTCTGGCTTTAAATGTTTCCCTAACTTCTAAGACCCATCTCCTATCTCAATGGCACTGGCATCTTCCAGTAGTATAGTGTCACTTACAAGCACTCATGCAGCGTTTGACTGGCTTGAAATACATGCCCTTTGCACCAGGCAGCTCAATCTCTGCATGGTTCAGACTGCCACCATATGAGATCAAATACTGCATCGCTGAAGCCTTTCTGCACTTCACAAATGTGACCCCTGCTGTGTGAGGAATGCTAGGTTTCCTCTTCCTTTAAAGGAAAAGAGGCCCTACCTAACTGAGTTTGTCCATCCAAGTTTCCATGGTTTCTCACATAAGAAAAAGGTCATCACTGGTGGGATGAAGTATAACTGATCTGAAATGAATCCACTTCATAGTATCCCAAAAAATTCCTTCTGTACTCCTACCAAGTCTTTG
The DNA here is from genome assembly GCA_027564655.1 of Leptodon cayanensis. NCBI lineage: Eukaryota > Metazoa > Chordata > Aves > Accipitriformes > Accipitridae > Leptodon > Leptodon cayanensis. Next base: position 2,104,828 of record JANXJC010000031.1, read on the forward strand.
TCTTCAGCTTTTTTTTCTTATTGAAGCTCTGTGGATTCTTAACTGTTTATGCCAGGTGCCTGCATAACTCACAGGACCACAGATGACGTAAACATACATAAGTGTAATAAATCTAATTTCTTTTATCTACTGTGCATGGATTGGTCTATGTTCTGTCTTTAAACTAGCAGTGATGAAGGATTGTTTTTTATTTCCTTATGTATAAAGCAGATTTTACATTGCAGTATTAAAAACTATTTGCTTTCTTTGTATTGCCAAATGTAGTGTGCTCATTTTATCTTGGTCTTATTCATCTGACCTCTCTCCACAGTCATGGAATGTACTTCTGTTAAATAGTTTGGTTTATACTTCTGTAATGCCTCACATAAGAAAGTTTGTTCTTCCCACCTACTCAGAGTTGTCCAGCTCACTATAGACCTTGGACAAGTCTCTTCATTTCTGCATTCTCTATCTACAAAATAGGAATAATCATGATGCATTGCTTTTGACTGGTGAAATGCTTTGAACTTCTCAGGAAGAATGAGTTGTAAAAGAGTCGAAGCGTTCCTTCCTTCTTCCATGAGCAATAAATCAGCAACTGCCATCCAGCCGGGTTACTATATATACACTTTTCAGGAATCCTTCCAGAATCCCTCTGTTTCCCCTCTATTGTGTTTCAAGAAATGTGCAACTCATCTAGATTAGGCAATTGGGAAGCATCCCTTTCCATAGGCTGTTAACACCACTTCTGCAAAAGAAACCTATATGAGAATTTTTCTCCCCAAGGGAAATTACTGTGATATTTCTACCAAGGTGTCTTTCTTTCAGAGCACAGATTTGCGTAGCTAGCTCTGGGTGATTATTTTTTGTTGGAATAGCTAGTAGTTTCTAGTCTGCCTATGGTCTATGGGAGTTTTTAAGTCTGTTCTTAATATATCCTTGATTTTTCTGCTGTGACTCTGAAGTCAGTGGGGGTCTTTCCAGAAGCCTTCTATGGTTGGCTTGTTGAGATAGTGACCAGTAAGTAGTCTGAATACAAAAGATGTAAAGCTGAACTGATCTTAACCATGATGTGTTTTCCTATGCGTATGTTAAGGAGATTGTTAAGTTTATTAGTGTTGGAGGGGCAGGATTGTTTTGGGAGGGTTGATAAATGCAAATATTTTGGTTGTTTTTTCTCCCTGTTACACGATTCAGAAAAATCTGAATTTTAAGAGATTTCTTCTTCTGTACCTTGCTTTCATTTGTATAAAACAATAATTTGGCATATAATAGTCGGGATTCCATTTTGGCTTTGTTTTATTCAGAGAAGCATTTTTAGTGGCTACGTTTGCTTACCTAGATTTTACTCGAGAAGTGAAACTTTCTAAGCTGGGCAAGAAGCTATGAAAGCTCAAAGCTAATGGTGGTGTTTGCATTAGACAAGACACAGTTCAGTGACATGCAGTGTGCACCTTCATTGTCTGAACGTTAGCAAGCAAAATTGACACCATATGTGCCCAACTGTAATTGCTCCAAGAGGGGAAAAGAGAAACATGTCAGAACATTTGAGTAACACCTAATTCAGCCCATGGTTATAAATAAAGCTGATGGTTGCTTAAAAACAAAAGTAGGAAAATATTATGGTTATATTATTCCTCAACAGCGCTTCCTACATAGGTGAACTTTATTACAGAGACAACACAAGTGAAAAGAAACATATAACAACTTTTTATGGTATTTTTACGTTATTTTATTTTTTTCGCAGTAAATAAAGTGGTTATGAGGCTCCAAGGAAAACGGCCCAGATGTTAGTGAGTTGTATGAAATTTAGTGGAAACAAGCTGTAAAAAACATAGTCATAAAACAGCCTGTCAATGCCACACATCTGGACAATGCAGCTGTATGTTCCCGCTGCTGTCATCACCCTAAGAAAACTCAATAGCCTTGTTTCACCCCAATTAGGCTGCATACCAACAGAATCAGAATTACACAGGGAGGGGGTGTATTTTCACCAAGACAGACCCTCTCAAATTCCCTTCAAGGAGTTTTTATCTTTCATTCGGGGCTAGTGCCTCAGACAGTAGTCACTTTGTAAACAGTACTCCAAACTATTCCCCTTGTTTTGCTATCTGTTAAATGCTTTTTTATTTATTACTTTATAATAAGTAGTTGCTTAATGTTGCTTCTTTGTTTGAAACCTAAAAAAAAAGACATTTTACTGAGAACTGTGTGTCTGTTGACCTTTACATAAATCATAGACGTTTTTTCCATTCTAGTTTTATCTCATACTATAGCAGATAAAACTTCATTTGAGGTCTCGGGAACCAAAGAATAGCTATGCATCTTACTGGTGTGTTGTTTTTCTGAAAGGGTGGCCATTTTGACCCACGCATTGTACAGTGTGAGATAGCACTTCCTCATTTCAGCATGCGAAATATGTGTCAAATGCAATATTAAAACTATACAAGTAATGGTTATTTTGGGGAGCTTTGTCTCTGCAGGTGATAGAAGTAGCCAAAGCCATTCTGGATAGTGGTGAAGAAATTCCTGTAACACTAACTGGAAAGCTGTTGAAATTTCAACTGCTTTGTCTCAAACAGAAGGACCTTGAGAGAAGAGAAGCTGAAAAGAAGGTACTATAGTATGCCTTATGGAGGATGCTTAATGAACTTTATGAAGACACTTTTATTCTAGTGCTGCTTCCATAAATTCAGCTTTTTCCTTATGCTTAGCTTCCTAGATCGGTTACTGAAAAGAAATGTAAATAGACATTTATCCTTTTAAGTTAATTAGTTTTTGGGGAAGAAGCTTGCAATTACTCAAACGCAAAGAAAAAAATATTGTGGCAGAACGCTTTGCTAGAGTGAGAAGTAGTAATGTCTTAGCTGAGTCTTAGGACCAATAGAAAATAGAGCTAGGAACTGTCTTCATCTGAGTGTCTCTCTGCTGAAGTAAAGGTAGGAGAGATTATTACTTGAAAGGTATCAAAGTTAGATGCAGAGCAGCACTATGAAGAAGTTACTATCGTGAATCACCTCTTTGGAGGAAATTTGGAGAAGTTATCTGTTCCATCCTCCAGCACTAAGGCAGGATAAAATTTACATGAACTATTCCTGACAGATGTTTGTTGAACCTCTTAAAACCTTCCACTGCTGTGCTTTTGCTTTTCTACAGCAATCAGTATTACTGCTCAACTATCTCTGCAATGTACCCGTTTGGAAAGGGTTTCTGACCTTACCAACCCCACTCTAATGTAAACCCATTACTGCTTCGCTTCTCACTGTGTATGGGGACAACAGTTCTTACCCTCCATTCTGCAGAAATCTATTACATATTTAACTAAACAAACCCAAATATGCGTCATGGTTTCTAGTTTTTGATTATGCTTGTTTCTCTCCTCTGAACTCTCTCCGAATAGTTCATATCTTGAAGTTTGCTTCTCAGAATTGGGTACCATGTTTTCCAGTGTTCCCAAAACTCACTTCCACATATGCTCAGGACGGTCACTACTAGCTCCAAGATTGCCTCAGACAGATTGCTTATGTGTTCCAGGAGGAATTTCACAAAGCTTGCACAGAATCACAATCAGATCAGACCTCTTAATTGCTTTCTAACACCTGTAATTTGAAAATAAAAAAAAAAAAAAGTTGTCAGATGTACATTTCAACAGGTTACTGAACAATTGATCTTTGCTATAGTCCTTTTCCAGCAAGCATTCATGCAGCTGAAGACCATTATCAGAAAGTCATGTAATTGCTGCAATAGTTTACCCTGTTAATTGATCAAAAACTATAATGTAAAATGTGATGACATGGAGACTTAAGCAGTCTATGCATGTAAAAGATGCAAGAAGAAAATGGTTTCATGGATTTTGTGTAGTTGAAAAGTCTGTAAGTTTCTTTATCGATAATTCTATTTGTGGGAATAATTGGTGGATGACGTATAGCACACAAGTACAAGAACATGAAATGCTAGGTGATAAATTAAAGTTGTGTCCTGTTCCGATAGAAGTCAATTGCAAAATCGACTAGCAAATGATAATGTAAGATAGAAATATATGAAGAATCTGAGAAAAAAAAACAAAACAAAACAAAACATGTTTTCAATCTGAAGAGAAACTGAGAGGGTGAAGCTACAGAACAGATTTTTTTTATAGTGAGTGGAGAAAAAATGGCTTTACTCTTAGGTATCAGCCAATGCTGATAAGTAAACTGTAAAACAAGAATTTGAAGTTTAAAGATTAGGCACTTCAATATTAAAAGGGAGCCTTTGGCTTTGATTTGGCAAGATTACTCCTGTAACTATAATTTTATTTCCCTGGAGAATCTGAGGATAGTCAGTATTGAAGGTTGAAGAATCTCTGGAACTTACAATTTCTTCTCTGTTTTAGCCAAGCAATCTGGACAAAGTTGTCACCTCCTCTGGATTGTATCTATATTAGAGCGTGACAGGCAAAATGAGGGCAGCAGTTGAAGGACAAAAACAGAGTCAAGAATTTGGAGGGCTCCTGGCTATGAGGATGCTCTGCAGTACAGAATGAGCAGAAAATGGCTTTTAATTTAGAATTCTAACTCTAAATTGTCTGCCATAAAATTTTTAATCCTTTCCAACTAGCTTGTACAGTACACGTTCCATTGCCAGCAACTCGGGGGTTGAAATCAGGATTTTACAGTTCTCAGAAAGCCAACATAACTAGTATCTATTCTAAAAAACAATGGACAGTTAATAGAATGGATTGGCAGAAGAAAAACAGCAAGTGAAAAACAGCAAGTGAATAAACAAAAATAAACCATTATGAAATTTCTGTACTTCATTAGGAGCAGAAGCTTGTCATAAATTGACAGGTGTATGCATTTAAATTAGTATACGGAAGAGACGAAGTGTCTCAATTAGAAAACTGTTTGAGGTAGTAAGATTCTGGAATATGAAGCTTAAAATAAAAAAATTACAGAATGTAAAGCTAATGGAAGATTAGAAACTCAACAAAAAGCTGCACCTTATACGGAAGGAGAAATATGACATTGAGAGGAAAAGAAAAGAGTCCTAGAAAGGAGAGGCTTTAACTTCCTGAGGTATTAAGGTCAACTAGTGTTCTTTGTTGGAATCTTGGCAAGTTCAGGAATGTCTCTGCTTGTTTGAGATTAATTACATAAAATGATGCAGATGCAATAGATAAAGCTGATTGTGAACTTTGTAGCCTGATGATTGTATCATCTGTTTTGATGTGTTCATCAGCTTAGAATTCAAAGTAGTACTATCAAAAACTTTGGTTTGAAATGTCCAAAGTGGAATAAATTTGAAAGAAAATAATGAAAGCATCCAAATCCCCCCTTTCACAGCACAAATAGTTTCAAGAATCTCTTGAAAGTATTCCTAAATTTTACAGAAAGGGAATGTGTAAAGAAGGGAAAAGCAGGAAAAGATTTTCTGCTTTGGTTTTGAATTTGAACTAGTCACAACTTCTACAGCTGGAAAGTCTGCTTTTCCAGCTGGATCTAGGGAAAGCAACTGTGTAAAGTCAACTGCCCTATCTCATTTGCATGGAGAGCTTTTCTCATTGCTTTAATAGCCTTTAAAGTGACACCACCAGAATGGTAACAGTAAGTTAAGTGAATATCATTTTATTGTATTTAATTTAGCATTACAATCCTTAAATGTCATTCTTGCATAGTTAGTGCATAGTACTGCTGCTGGGTAGAAAAAAGGTGGAGGCTTTCTTGCTCTTATAGCACCTTGCTTTACCTTAATATATTTTGGATTATTTTAACTTTAGACTGGCTCTGAGCTTTCTGGATTTATAGCATGAGGCTTTGGGATACTTACAAAATCTTTTTTCATTCTTTACTCTTAAATTACTGAGCAGAACTTAATGTAGGTGGTTTTGTTTGAAAATAATGAGAATGGCTGAGTAATATCCTGTGTGAAATGAGCACAAGACTCTTGGTTCTGGTTTATAGTAGACAGATATTTACATCAAAGAAAAATAGTGCTGGTACCATTTTACACCATACTCAAGAGTGTTAACAGAGGTGCTAAAGACTTAACAGAAATTGAATTTTTGTCTTATTTCCCTTCAGTCCATGGAAGGTTTCTGACTGATGCAAGTGCTGTAGTGGCAGTAACCAAAGCACAGTGATTCTTTACTCGTCTTTCTACCAGAATGCATTTCATTAGTTTTGTAGGTATAATGTCTACCTACCTCTCACAGTTCCTTTTTAATGTGAAGTCTTAACACTATGATTTAGTAAGAATATAATAAACTGAATGGTGTATTTGAGAAGGATAGAGCAGAGTGTTCAAGACATCAACATTATACTGGCTGAGAGGGAAAAGTATGCAAGTAAAAAATTTGAATCACTAATATTTTACAGCAGTCTGCCCTTTGTTCTGCAGAAGGGCTATAATGAGAACTTAGTTTATTCATCTTGTCAGGCAGAAGAAGAGCAACAGAAGGAAAAAGATGGAGGGAAAGAGAAAACTAAACCTCCTGGCAAGAAGGAGAACCTCCCTAGCACCAAGACAGCTGAGAAAGAAAGAAAGGGAAAAAAGACAGACATAGGCCCTCTAGCACCAGTCACTGTTAAAAAGGACACCCAATTGAAGCGACGGGGAATAATAGAAGAGGAAGACAAATACATTGGTATGTAAAAAATGTAGATATACTCCTGATAAACTTGCTAGAAATCTTGCAACCTAGCTTCTGAGTACTTTGTTTTGTTCTATGTTGAAAAATCAAGATCTGTTTGGCAATATTAAAGCATTGTCACTTTGTGTTTGAAGAGGGCACTGTGTTCTGCTCAGTATTAGGATAGATTGTGCCATCTAAGAAATAAAATACAGATGAGGTACATGTAGCGTGTTACATTAAAATGTTTTAGCATGTGTAAGACTAAAAGAAAGTGTCTAAACAAATCTTACAGAAAATCTTTCTTACAGAAAAATTTTGGAATAACTAAATGCATTTGTGTCAGTATCCAAAGGTGGCTTTCTCCTTGTATTTATAAAGTATAACAGAGCTGTCTACCATTGTCTGGGGATGAAGCCAGGTTCTGTACAAAGGGCAATACGATTTCATTTGCTGTGAAAACATGTGGATAGAACTGAGACCTGAAGAAACCTACTCCAGAAATGAGCTATACGAGGTAAAGAATAATATACGAACTAGTCCCGAGAAAATCTTTATTCGTAATACATAGCACCTTTGGTTACAAATTTCACTGGAACAAAGAATACCAGAGAAAATGCATAGCTCTCCTCATTAGATCACAGTTATATTTAGTTTGGACCATAATATGTTTGAGCTGCATCAACATAAACAGGATCTCTGCTGCTGCAGAAGCACTTGCTGATTTTTGGTTGCCTTATGTGTACCTGCTATTCCCTAGTTGAACTGCTGCAGGCTTTCCTCACTCTTTCATCAGACCTTCATCTGCATCTCATTCGAGATCAATGGCACTCTTCAGACATCTAAAAAGCATTGGTCCAGGTGTTTAGAGTAAGTCTGAATCTTAACGAAGCTGACAAAAGTACACAAGAACAGAACAGTAGCTATGTGTACATAGCTCCTCATTTTTTCAGATAAGCCTTGGCTGTAACATTCTTTTGATGATTTTAAGGTTTTTCAGGGCATGAAAGGAGAAGTGTTCAAAGAAACATTCATGCCTTTAAGAATCCAAGCTGAAGTCATGTAGAGAACTCATGCCATCTTACTAAAATTGGTACAGAATGTACAGTACAGAGTGGCTTTGGGTGGGTATTAATGCGCTTCCACTAGGCCCTGTAGAAACAATTTTACCAGCTCCAAAATTTTTGCTCCCTACTGCCTTGAGGGATGGGCAGAAAACATCAGGTACCTGTGTAAGATATCTATCTATCCTTTGCTGCCTTGTTAGTCACAGTTAATGAGAAGACAAAGTAAGGAAAATACAAATTGCCTCCAAAAAGTAACAACCATGAAAACTATCCTTGTTTAGTATGCTTAGTACCTTTATATTATGAACTACTAGCACTGCTGTTAAACTATGATTTTATTCACTGGGATTTGTCTCATTAGTCCTAAGGATATTTGCAAAATAGCAATAGTTGCAGATTGCCTCAGAGGAGGAGTTGTTGAGGTATTTTGGGCTTGGTCACTTGTGCTGTATTTAATTTTACAGTCATGACTGTACTGACCTGAAGCCATTCTGAACAATTCACCTCATTCATTGTCCATCCACACAGTTGGGCTTAATAATATCCAAATTGATTGTGACTCATAGAAAAAAAATTGTATTCAATGGATTGATTTCCAGTCTGAAGACAATGAAGAACTACCTAACAACAGAAAAGGTATTCTGACCTTGCTACTTCCTTTAGTCGTGCTGAGGAAGACAGTGAGGAGGAACCTATAGCCCTGAGAAGGACAGCACCCCTCAAACCCTTCACTCTCGGCTACAAGAATAACATAACTGTTGTTTTATAGAGAGGTAATTGTTTCCTCATTCTTCCTGACAGTTCCGCCTAGAAGTGCATACTAAGAGAAAATTGAGTCAAGTATTGCCAAAACTTCTGGAGACCATTCTAAATGAACATTAAGTCTGGTGAAACAACCGTGCCAGGATTTTTTGTCTTTCCTCGAGAACATGGCAATTAAGGTTCTCAAGAACCTGATGCTAAAGCTTTATTTTGTGTCTTGGGACAAAGTGGTGCCAGCTCCATTTCTCAGTGTCAAGAACATGTAGATCGAGGAAACTTTTCTACCAAGAATGTTGTACTTTACTTTAAAAATCTTCATGCATATTCTATATTTTACAAGAGTCTGAGCAGAAGACATGAAGAACCTTGGATGATCCTTAAAGTTGATAGAGTGAAAATGTTTTTCAGCACTCTTGGCCCCTCTTAATAGAATCATAGAATCATTTAGGTTGGAAAAGACCTTTAAGACCATCGAGTCCAACCATTATCCTAACACTCTCAAGTCCACCACTAAACCATTTCCCTAAGTGCCACATCTACATGTCTTTTAAATACCCCCAGGGATGGTGACTCAACCACTTCCCTGGGCAGCCTGTTCCAATGCTTGACAGCCCTTTCGTTGAAGAAGTTTTTCCTGATATCCATACTAAACCTCCTCTGTTTATATTTGTTTTAATATAGCTTTATAAATAAATAAAAAAAAAAAACACAAAAGAGAAAAATGCCACAATTTCTGCTAGACAGTAGTCTGAGCTATTGCTTATATAAGACCATGTCTTGAACTCAAAGACAATCTGTATCTTTTTCTGGTAGCTAACAGGCATTTTATCATTCATCCCTATTACATTATCACCTTTCTGAAATGGAATATTTCTGCTTTTGAGTAATCTTGAGATTACTTGCATTGATGTCTTTCATCATTTGAGTATGAACTAGTCACTGATTACTAGAACTGACTGATCATTATCAACTTGTCATGATAATTAGCATGACTAATTGTAACTGTTGAATGGCAGGCAGTCTTCAGCATGTATGCATTGGAGTTTTTGGATCTCTGTAAGTCACTATGCAGACGTCTCTCTTTTTTGTTAGAAATCATTAATGCTCAGTAATTGTATGTGCTCACGCTTTTTCTTCCTGCAGTAACCGAGGCATCAAAATACGTAGTTCAGTTTCAGTACTAGCAGTGATATAATGGACTAGTTTTCTTCTGGTTTTGATTTTGCTTTATGCAATGTATGTACTGGACTGTGGTGGCTGCTTCCTCCATCAGTCTCTCTCCAAATTCCTAAGTTCTTTCACGTTTACCTAATGTTACAAGAAGAGGAGAGACAACCATGTTGCCAGCCTGCTGCTCCAGGCAGATGTCAGTGCCAGGCTACCTTTTTTCTGCCCTTTTATTCTCTCTCGGATGAATGAGTCCTGTGACCTGAGGAGTGGCTAAAGGACTTTTAAATGTGTTGTGTTAGTAGGCATAAGAAAGAATCTTAATGCTAAATAGAATATAAAACTGGGGGGGGGTTGTTAGTGCAGGATAGTCTGCACTAGTTGTATGTGTCCATAGTCAATGGAGAGATACAGGAGCTTCAGCAGGCAGTTTCTGTTGTCTTAGGATAAATAACCATGCTGGATGAACTAAATCACCTGATACCTGTCTGAATACCTGTATTTCTCCATGGGCCGTAAAGGGAATCTGCGCAATTAACTTCCACTAGAGTCAAGCTTCTAAAGGGCTCATTTTACTTGCATAATGCTTAACCTTTTGCTTTGGTACTGAAAGGTTACTATGCATATTTCTACAGAATTAGTAAGCCCAAACAGAGCAGGCACTCAATGAAACTCCTCATGTGCACTTTAGGATGAATTTGGATATGCCCTTTGCCAACTAAAAGGACTAGTGTGAGCTGGTATTGCCAACTGATGAGGATTTTGACAGGGAGTCCACCTAGCAAACGTGAAACTGTTGGACAGGGAGCAGTGAGTCAGCTCATACCTGCAGCTAAACCTTCAGAATTATTACAACTAATGTAATCTGTCATCTAAGATGCAGTAATTTACTCTGTGTGTTCTCCCTGGCCAGCTTTATGCAGGATGAAATAGGATAGCTTAAACTACCATTAGAGCATGTGAATATGTCCTGACACTAAACTTCTCCATAAAGAGAAGCAATTACAGAAATGCTGCTACAGCTAGCATTCTGGTTATAATCAGCTTCTCCAGTTTTTCTCCTGGTACTTCTCCAAACAATTATTACTACTGACTTCTATTCTTCCTGCCGAGTTCTAGGTGGTTTGCTACAGAAGACTTCAGTCTAAGGCACATAATATTTAGAAACTTATATGTAATTATCCCAATGAGGTTATGAAAGAATTTTTTCTCTGACCTTAATTTGCATTATCCCTATATAGTCAAGAAAAAACTGGATTTTGTTAAGCTGTTGAATGTCCTTGCTCTAATCTGGTTTTGTTGTGTTTTGAACAGATGATGAACCAGATGATGGTGCCCATCATTACTTTATAATTTTGGATTTCCACAACCCTCAGCTGTTGCCTGTGATGTCCGAGCTTGGGATTAACATTTCAAGTGTAATTAGAATTTCTTCTGAGAATTATAAGCCGTTGCAGACATACTTGGAAGAAACTAAACTTCAAGGAGAATCTTTACTTTCACCTGAAGGTAATCTGGTCATAAGAACAAAATTTGTGTAGAAAGCAGCCTATTTTATATCCAAGTGAAACTGTTCCTGCTGTGTTTTTCTCCCTCTCCGTGCCTTGTGTTTGTGCATACTACTTGTGAGCAGCTGTGTTTGCCAGTGCAAAAATAGTATTGCTATTGGTTGATCACCAAACCAAATGGTTTGCCAGTGCAAAAACTTGCCTCAGCTGGACAGTAGAAAGAGGGACTGACTAAGCAGCCACCAGAGAACAACATTTTATCAAATGTGTACTTCTATGAATTGTTAGCCAGGAAGGTGTGTTGCTAAGTAAACTTGGCTTATTTGGTAATTTCAAGGGAAGTGCACAGCTGGCTATTTTGGGACTGTGGCCCCAGCCAGAGAAGAATATGCCACAGAGTGACACCCTGTAATTGTACTCAGGTGTCCTCAGGCTGTAACACCTCTCTTGAACTGGGATCCTGGTGAACAGCAAGCTAAATATGAGTCATCAATGAAGGCTAACCATACTGAGCTCTAGTAACATACCCAGTAGATCAAGGGAAGTGGTTATTCCCTGTTACTTGGCTCTCATGAGAACAGAGTTCTGGGCTCTACAGTACAAGAAAGGTACTCAGAAAGTTGATTGAGTCCAGCAGACAGCCACCCTCTAAGGAGCGGCTGAAGGACCTTGGCTTGCTTGATCTGGAGAAGAGAAGGCTTACAGGGCACCTAATAGCATCCTTCTAACACCTCTGAGAAGGTTACTAAGAACACAGGGCAAGACTTTTCATTGAAGTACATAGAAGAAGAAAAAGCGGTTGTGATCATGAACGGCCTTTGGAAATCCCAGGCCCCAGAGACAAAGGGAAAGTCTGGAGCAAGGAATTCCACCACTACCCTTGGTGGAAGAGGATCAGGTCAGGGAATACTTAAGCAAACTGGACATATGTAAGTCCATGGGACCTGCTGGGATGCACTCACAAATACTGAGGGAGCTGGCTGTGATGCCACTGTGAGGCCACTCTCAAAAGCTTTTGAACAATCATGGCAATTGGAAAAGGTACCTGAGGACTAGAGGAAAGCAAGCATCGCTCCTATCTTCAGAAATGGCTGGCTCTAGGTGACCCTGCTTGAACAAGGGGGTTGGACCAGATGACCCCCAGAGGTCCCTTTCAACATCAACCGTTCTGTGATTCTGTAATTGGAATGGAAGATTCTGGCAAGATATAAGGGGAAGGGGGGGAAATTACCCCAAAGGCAGTCAAGCATTGCAACAGGTTGCCTGCAGAGGTTGTGGGATCTCTATCTTTGGAGGTTTTCAAGACTGAGCTGGATAAAGCCCCGAGCCTGTTGTCCGAATTTCCTGTTGACCATGCTTTGAGCAGGAGATTGAGGTCCCTTCTGACCCGCATTATTTTAAATCTAAGTTAAAGTCTAGTGATAAATAAGTACAAGTGAGAAAACTGAGTTAGTAGCTATAATTTTTCATACATGTGTTTTTTGACTAATAGTTACGGTTCCAATTGTGCATATTGACTTTCTGCAGTGTTCTCTGCGGTGCTGGGAAATCCCTTATGATGCATTCTGACACTGTTGAGCGACGCCACGAGCAACCCAGTAAATGAGAGGAATGGTGCCCTGCACATGTTGGGCAGGAGAGAGGGTTATGAGAGTCGGTTATGTTGGAGTGCTGAAGGACATGAGATGGGATGGTGTGACTCACTGCCATTCTGACCACTGATGAAGACAAACCATTTTACCTATGAGTGTTGTGAAGGCTGAATTATCTCAGTGTGCTATTCCTTCCTTCCCGTTCTTGTTGACCAGATGAGATACTCATATTGCCTGATGGCAAATGTTACAGGTTAGATTGTGTTGGCACTAGGGAATCTTTCCCCAAAGGTGCCAAGGTGAGCTAACATGAGTTGTGTAGATATAGCCTTTTAAGACTTAGGCAACCACAGCACCAATTGATGGACTCAAAGAAGTAATGTCATGTTTGACTTTGTTTGATGAGCAATCTTATCTCTGGGAAAAGAATGAGAGGAAAACATAATTTCCAGCTTCTTACAGTTTTGTTAGAACTTCTAAAATTTAAAGGTAATGTCTTACTAGAAAACAGTTGAAAGTGCAGAGAGCAGAAAGCATGGGTTTGTTTATTTTCATTTTATTTGCAACACCTGCTGGGTGTGAGGGGGCAGGGGCAGGTTTCCCCAAATATTTCCAAAGTTATATTATATTTTCTTTGTCTTGTATGTATAATAGCAGGAAGATTTTAGTAAACTTAGATAATTATTAAGTAAAATCTGTGAGGAAACTTTCTAAAGGGGAAAAAAATGTAAATATAGATGATAGTATCTTGTGTAAGTAGTGTTATAGGTAGTAACGCAAGTTTTCCTCATTACTAAGAAAGGATAGGTTGCATAGTAAGAAAACAGCTTGGCCGTACCATGCATTCTTTGTGGACCTCAGATATAAGAAAGCATTTACGAATTAGAAATAGGTCAGGTCACTAGGAATGGAAATATGCGTTTATTATGAGCCTAGTGGCACAAAATCAGAAATGCTAGGATACAAAATGGGATGCAGGAGGAGGACCAAGGAAAATGTTTGCTGCTCAGCAGAGAGGCAGCGCTGTCAGGAGGTGATCCTAGGAAGGCTGGTAGTGGTTAATGTTTTGAGGGGGCTTTTTGTACTACTTCTTGTCATGTGTGTTGTGGGGGAGTTAATCTGTTTTCACTACAAATACAATTGCAGACAGGTGATAGTTATAACTAACCACAATTAACGCTGGTAGCAGGAAGATTCAGCTTCAAATTGTAGGAGAATAGGTAAAATAACTGAGTGCTACTTAGATAAGGTAGAGAACTTTTCTGATCAGCTGATTCAGATTAACTTAAATTATAGTCTATTTAAAGATTTGCCTGCCATTCTTATTTATATTTGAGCACTCATAAAGAGCAAGTGAGAGAGTGGAAAAAGAGCTGTGAGGAAGAGGGAGAGGAACACAAATAGCCAAGGCACTGTAAGCTGCTTAATTTCTGTTTCTGGAAAAGTACTGGAGCAAATAATTTATAACCACTTAAAAGAAAAATGAGGAGATGAGTAACAGCTAGTGTATGCTGTTCAAGAACAAATCACGTCAGACAAGGTTTAAGTTCCTTACAAAATGAAGTACTGGCCTCCTGAGCAGAGGAGTAGTCTGTGTTGTATATCTGGATTTTAACAAGGCGATTTCATATGACCCACAGTGAGCAAGGTAGGTCTAGAAGAAAATAAATATATGGTAGGTGCAGTCTCATTCAAAAATCTTGGCCTCTGTAGAGTAACTGTTAAAGGTTTATTATCAAATAGAAGGATGCACGGAGTGGACTCAAGGGAATTTGTGCTGGGTCTGGTATTATTTGGTACTGTTGTGGGTGTTGGAATAAGGGAGTGTGATTCAAATGCAAAATATTCTTGACAGAATAGAGAATAATAGTCTGGAAAAAAGACTATTCTGTTTAATATGGACAATATAGTATGCTTATACAAGAATAAATAAATGTACAAATAAAAGCTAGGAAACACACAGCTAGATGACAGGTTTGAAAGGTAAGCTGTCATGCTGACATCACAAATGAACATAAGTCAGCAATACCACTATGCCACTAAAAAACAAGTACCATTTCCAGATTATAAATGAGAATATGTCCTAAAAAATACCTGAAATAATCTTATCATGCAAATCAACAGTGAGGTAAGACCTTGTAAGAAATGTGTGCCAATCAGAAAAATTATTAGGGATCTGTAAAATTTTACCTACAAGTTAAAAAATGGAATTGCTGTCCTTAGGTTTAAGAAGAGAGGCTGAATGATGTAGCAGAGAAATAATAGAAGTTTTCAAGTTCGTAAAAGGCTGGGATAGAAAAAGAAGAGTTTAAATTGCAATAGAGAAAATACAATGTAGCAGGAAGAAACTTCCCACAGGTGAGGTTAGTGAAGTACTGAAGTAGACTGTGTAGGAATATTACTGAGTCTTTGAGGCTTTTAAGGTTATATTAAGACAAACATCTGTCAGCAGTGATACAGGTATAGTTAATTGTGCCTTGGAGCAGGCATTAACTCAAGTATTTCGTAGTTGAATGACTTACAAAATAGATCATGGTTGAGCATTTCAATAATGTAGGAGGACACTTTTAGATGGGAAGACATTAACCTGTAAATGCAATTATGTTGTAGTGTTTCTGTTGTTCTTAGCACGAATACACATGAATCATGGATTAGGGACCACAGCTTTTTCATGTTCTTCTCTTTCCCAGGTGTTTGCGTCCCCTAATGGCTTTCATTTTGTGAAGTTACCAAGTCAAGCACTGTTAGTACCCTTTCATATGGTTAGTTTTCTGTTCCTCTAATCACTCTAGTAGCTGTGCTACTACTAATTCAGCTTTTCTGAGAGCTAATGAGAGAACTCGGACCAATCTTTCAGCCTGCCAAAATGGAATTAATTTTTCTCCATTTCTGCTGGAAACCTGTGACTTGACACATCCTAGTGATTCTAGGATTTCTGTTTTCACACTGGTCATTTAAAATTGCTATGCAATGTATTAGTATATACTAGATGCTTTTCTTCCACTGTTATATGATGATAACAGATTTTTTTGTTCACGTTTTTCCAAAATCATGCAGTGTACTGCTGGGTACTGTCTCATTTCTATTACTGAAGACTTCAAGGTAATTCAGTTCTTCTGCGGGGTTGTGCTAAATCTCTTCTGTATTGACAGTTTCTCCCAGCTCCTGCACCTTCTTTGGGGGTTACTCATGAAAACTTTTAATTCATTCTGAGAGGGTTTACATAGAAAATATACTTGAGGAAAGAAAAGCCTTAGGATTGCAGGCAAAAGAATGAAGAGGGGAGGCAGTAGTCAAGGGCAGAGCATCTAATGATTGATCCTGGCAAGCTGTGATGTTTCTGTGAAAGGGCAAGCCTAAGTGTCATACACATTTTTGTGTGGTTTTTATTATTAAACTATGGGGCAGAGTTAGTCAAATGTTATTATTCTTCTATTGTAAAACAGGAATGTCTAGCTACAATGTTATTAACACGATGCCATTCACCTTTCATTCAAAAAGGCAAAGAGATTGACTGAGCAGCCCTAGACGCTGCTACACTGCCGGGTTGTGCTTTCAAAGCCGAGTTTGTTGGGGGAATGTTGCCACAGGTGAGGTATTGTCCTGAATTAGTGGATATCTTTCATAAGCAGATGAAAAACAAAGAGAAAGGGTGGCCCCATGACTGACATGAGCTGCTAGGAGCATAGAACAGTTTAAGATCAAGAGACCATTTAGGCCAGTGGTCTCTCTCCAGAATTGCTCATAAACGAATGCCAAGGAAGACTAAAGGAAAGGAATGGAAGGAAAAGGAAAAGAGTGATAGGTAAAGCATGTATGAAATTTCTCAATGCATACATCACCTAGACCCCAGTTCCTAAGTCAGCGGATTTTCCTGATCCTGATGGTGTTCTGTCTTTTTATTAAACCTCAAGGGATTTAGTTAGTGTGTTTTCTAAGTTTTTGTTCAGTCTCTCCTTGAACTCATGAGAATGTCTTATACCTACAGAATCTTTTGGCAGAGAATTCCCAGGTCTTCTACCCAGTTTCTAGAGTCACTTAGTGAAACATATCTTCTGAATGATGATAAAACCATTTTATAAGTTAATTGGCAAACATTTCTGGTGGCTGCTACAGAAGGCATATATGACTTGGAAAACCTTAAGGAGATCAGCATTTTTTTAAGAGTCCACAGCCTCACTGAGTTGTTTTGTTTTAAACCCATCGGGCCACTGGAATTACACGAGTGAGGTATTTGGCCTTCATACTTAGGTTTTAGAAGTGCTGAGTGCCCATAAGTCCAAATGAAAGCAAGTCACTGCAGGTTTAGTGTCCTTGTGTCTCTTAAATTAGGCTATAAAAAGTATGCTTGATCTTAGATTCCAGAGTGTGATTGTAAGGTTGGCATTAAGAGAGAACTTTTTTTTTTTTTATTGCTGTAGCTAGAGCATCTTTGAAAATCCATCATTACTATACAGTAAAAATGGAAACCATACAACTTCTACACTCACTATTCACGGTCATACTGTACCTTAATCTCCTTTTGCCCCAATTTCCACACCAATAAAATTGTGATAATAAGGCTTGCTTGCCCTATACTTAAAGAACAGGTTTGCCAAGGTAAGTGCTGGCAGCTTTGGAAAAGTGCAACCTGGGATTTTTACATTTCCTAGGTTTCAAACATACACTGTTGCTTTATCTTCCTGGAGTTTTTTAATTCCAAAGTTGGGTGTCAGATTTTTCCTGAGACTCTAAGGATGGGAATGTTTTAACAGTTCTTACAGAAGACTAATATATGATTTCTGCTTTGTGTAGAAGGGAGACATTGTACCATGACTGATCTAATACTTATAAATTTTAGTTGTAGAAGCAGAGAAAAGAAAGAAAGATGAAGTTATCAAAGACCTGGAAACATTTTGGAAATACCTGGAGCCAGTTCTGAACAGTGGAAAGCATGAATCACGTCTCTTTGATGTTGCCAGACTTCATCACATAGTTAAGGAGAGTGCCTTTCCCCCCAGTTGGTCTGACAGAGAAATGCTGGTCAGTAGATTCTGCTTTCACAGTGCATGGCATGCTTTGGCGTTTGTAAGATTTAAGACCAATTTAGAAATGACAGGAATTTTAGCTTAGTCTTCTATGAAGCAGAACCAGAGTAGTTAGTATGTTTGTAATATTGAACAAAAATCATTTCCTATGTATCCAACAAGTTTATTCAGCATGTATTCACAGGGAGTCCTTTGAATAAAAATACCTGACTTGCAGTTTCTTAATATTGTAGGCCACAGCAGCAGAGTTTTAAAACAGTTTGAGGTATTAAATTCATTCAGCATCTTTACATAGACCCAGTTTGGATCTCATTAGAGAGTCAGGTGTCCATGTCAAGTAACACAAAAATTGTATTTTTGTCCTCATAACAGCAGGTCTACTTACTGTATCTCAGAACAGTCACATGAGAACAAATTAAAATCAATGCAAGAGTGCTTTTTTATACAAGATGTTGTTTTAGCATACACAGTACTGCTTCTTTTTGTCCAACCCAAAACATGGCTCTGGCTTATTACTTATTATAGCCTGCTGAGTCAGGACTACCACCAGGCACTGCAAGAGAAAGTGAACCATTAGAAATTTTTTCCAGCCTAGGTTCTCAAGTATAGTGAGGTAAAAGGGTCCAGTATTTTTCAATCCACAATGGCAGCAGTAAAAAGTATAAACTGCTAAAGCAAAATAAAGCAACATTCCATAATTTAACCTACTGTATTTGTGGTCTATATTATTAGGGTTAAAGGACAGACTACATCGTCCTGACACTTACTTATAGTACACTAAATCCTGTATATAGACAATCTGGTGAGCTAGGAAGTGCCCTTGATCTTGAAGGGATCAGAACTGAGTTTGGCTAAATCCATAGTGGTTTCTAAGGCATTCACTAAAAATGCCTCAATTGGTGAAATGTATAGGCTTACTACTTACAACATTACTTATCATTATACTCTTGATCTTATCTTAAAATATGAAGCCTATTTTTGGAGATAAGTTTATCTTGTATATCTTCCCCATAATCACATCTGATAGGGCACTGTTGCCACTCGTGAATATCCTGCGAGCAGATATATTATAGCTGAAATAAAAGAAAAATGATCTGTCACTGAAAGTGTTCCAGCAGATTGTAATTGTAATTTCACATTCTTCTCTATCTCAGAATTCAGCAGAGCTCTAAAGTAGGAATATTTGTAAGTATTAAGGAAACAGATGGGAAGAATATAAGTTCTGAAATCATAGGTGGATAGAGTAAGCCTGTTCTGGTGGACTTGGAGAGTCTCTGAGTCCTAGCTTGCTGCATCTCTGAAGTCCAAGATACACAGAAGGAAAACTCTTGTGACAAATTGTTAGACATCGATAGAAAATGGATAGAGTATTACATACAGCAAGTAGTCTCCACTTTCAGATTTCAGATCTTTAGAAAGGAAAATACTTTCAAAAATATTTTTCTTTGTTCAAGAGTAACTAATTGTAGACTCAGAAAACGTTTGACAAGTGTCTGTCTGTCCTGAGGAGAGAGCAAGCAAATTGAATTACAAAATTGTAATTATAGTAAACTTTGCATGTGTCCCACTGAGTAGTGCCAGGTTTAGTTACTTGTAACTTTGTAAAAAATCTTGTTTTGTTTAAAAGATTGCGCATTCAAAACACTCCAGTATTTCAATTAAAATTTTCATGTGCTCTAGTGATGTCTTTTAAGTAATATATGAATGGAAAGTTTTTATACTAACCCATTCTTCAGAAGAGTATTGAATCGGAAAAACAAAGGTACAAGAATATTAACTCTGAAAATTCTGTTTTCACAAATAGAAATTCTCTCCCAAATATCTCCTCTAGTCTTTGAATGTTATGAAAACTGAGACATGTATTCCATAAGTGATGAGTGATTTGGGGTGCTTGTTTTGAAATGCCGTAAAGAGAGTCTGGGTTGAAGAAAGCAGATGCTTAATATTTCTTAAGGGTCAGTTGAAGGGTCAGTTAATATAGTTAGTGCTCAATGACAGTTGTGCTTCTTCACTGTGTTTTCTTCTAAGAAACTTAAAATTGAGACATCCAATGTTGATAGCCACTTAGAGGCAAACTTCTTAATACAAGAGACTTCCCCTACTTTCACAAAAGTGAAAAAATCACTCGGAAAAGGGCTGTTGACAGAAATTCTCTAAAAATTTTAATAATTTCATCTTTTCCACAATGTCTAGGACGTACCAAGGAAGAATACATCCATTAAAGCCACTAAAACTTGAGTACTGCGTGTGGTCTCAGGATAGGGTTTTGGTATTTGTACAAAAACATTTCACATTTAAAATAGCAATTGCTATTGTTCTTTTTATTTCTCCCAAGCTTCGGTGAAAACCACAGTACATCACCTCAAGAACCTTGACTCTTTCCTTGTCAGACTTTTGCAGATACAGTGCTCTCCCTTTGAACATTTGGGCAGTAAGCTGACATTCCATTGTTTGCACAGCAATGGAATTCAGAGTTGAGTTCTTGAGGCTTACTTTGTTTTAAAAGGGCAACAGAAAGAAAGAAAATAATATGAGATGACATTGATTACTTGGTTGGGTTTTTATTTTTTTATCTTTCTAGGGCAGGAGAATGGTTGACCTTGTATATATGCTGCAGGTTGATCACCAGTGGAAACATGCACATATGATATAAAGAAATTATTTTAAGTTACCTCTCCCATTCCTTCCCATCAAAAAAAAATAACCTAAATTCCAGTTGCAGGAGAAGAGACCTTGAACTGTTACTGTTAAGACAAGTTAGACTTTATAACAACTAAAGCAGTTAGGCAATACTCAGTCCATACTGTGGTGTGGCAGTGTTCAGGCAAATAAAAATGAGGAGGCCTTGTTTTCATACTATAAGTCTATAAAACATTTTGAGTTAGTAGAGAAAAAATCCCTTGGAAGATTTTTAAACAGTTGTAGATCTGCTGGTTAGAGAGGTAATAACTCATGTGTCTAAGTTACATGACACTTTTGTATGCGAACTTCATCCTTTGCATCTGATTTTCTGTCATAGCTTGCATTTGGCACTGCGCTGTTTGAGAGCATTGCTTGTTTAATGTACGACTGCCTGGACTGGAGAAGACAGCATTGTAACTACTTGGAAAACACCAAGTTTATTAATGTGCCTGCATTATCAGAGAGCAAATCGACACAACCATCTGTAACTGAGGCAAGGATCCTTCTCTTCTTGTAGAGAATAACTAATATAGGCTAGAATTGCCTGTCTTTAATTCTGCACACAAAAATTCACCTTGGGCCATCACTCCATGTGTAATTTTCTGTGAATGAAATTGGGATTTTTGCCTTCAGCATTTAAAACCTCAAAGATGGAAAAAAGTTGCCAGGCATTGGGGAAACAGAAAAAGGAAAATTTGAAGGATCATACAGGCATAAAGTATCACAGGTGTAAAAATCCCTTAAATAGCTTCTGATGACACCTTGTGTCTGCAAAATCAGTATACCTGCACAGAGCTACTATGTCTTGTTGCACGTATGTGAATTATCAAAAAAAAAAGTTATTAGTTCTATGCAAGATCAGTTTCTTTATTTTGTTCGTGGTAAGTAAAAGCTTAAGTGGGCAGAAGAAAGTGGCGTTGTAGGACATGTACTAGTAGCAGGGGAAAATATGGGCTTGCTCCATCTGTAGCAGTACTACTGAATGCTCATTTAATGCATTCATAAAACTACATTCTTACTGTCTTGTTCCATTCAGAGTTGGGTGGGATTTCCTTCCCCTAATACCAGCCATTTAAAAGTTTGGCATTTAGACTGGGGTAAGTAACTAAAGCTAAATGAAAATAATTTCTCCCATGTATTTGTGCAATCCTCGTTTTTTCTACTATTTCTGAGGTTTTTTTAATCTTTCTTTTTGTTCCTTTAGGTGCAACCAGTATCACAGCTTACAGCTTCAAAGAAAAAAGGGCAAGCAGAAGAAATTCTGCCAACAGTAATTTTGTCACAGGGTATGTCTAAGGGATTAAAGCACTCATCTGTAGCTGTTAACTGTCATACAATTCATTCATCTGACAGCACAAATCCTTGAAATATTTGCACAGTAAGCCGAAGATATGATTTGATGTTCTGAGAGTAGTTTCTTGGTGAATACATTGTGAAAGTCTCTGGAAGCTGTAGTGGTGATAACTAAGTTCTTTAGAAAAACACTTTTTCTATCTGTTCCTAGTCACAGTCAGATTTAAGAGCTGTATGGTAATGTATTTTGTTAGTCTTTTTAAAGAAAAATTGTCTGAAGGTTGAACTGGTTGGTAATATAAATAGGCATTTCTGAAGAAATTGATCTTCATGTTTTATCTCTTATTAAAACAGAGGAAGAAGCTTCTTTTTTGGCTACTTCTGTGGACATGAGGTATTACAATGACTTGCTGAGTCAGATTCCCGAGGAATACTTTTCTGTACCCTTAATGCTGAACTGCATGTTGGAACAGGTGGGAATATTCTCTTTATAATTCCTGTGGCTAATTCAGCTTAGACCTGATATAATGGATTGATCAAAGATCAATAAATCCATCTGTTTCAGCCTAAAATAAGAGACTGTGCATGGAGGCACTGACCAAGGAGGTTCAATACAAAGGAATCACAACTCAAAAGTGACATCTTTGGTTTTCTTCCGTATTGTGCACTTACCCTGTATATACAGTGTTATTCCAAAATTATTTTTTCAAGACTACAGATCCAATATAATCAAATGAGGAAGAAGCTGTAATTTCTTAGCTAAGTCAATAACAAGTTTTCGTGTCCTGCAACAATGTTTTTGACGCTGAACTTCTACTGTTTTACTCAGTACAAAGGTCTTAGGGCAAGCCTAACAGAAAAGTGGCATATATTGATGCTAGTGCTAGACAGATCTGACTTCTGGTGAGTTCAGGCACAATCTATGAGTTAGCAGAGACCCACAGTATGATTTGGAAATCCTCCTTCTTTTAGAAATAAAATTTCAGCACAGTCTTTTTTTTTTTTTTTTTCACTTTTTGCAATTTAGTCTGAAAATAGACTCAGGCAAAAATACTCAAAATAAGGTCCAACACCTGATACACAATCAGTTTTTAATTATCTGTGTTCATTAACAATTCTTAACATTTCAAGTTGGAAATACTTTTCTTCTCATCCTTCCAGAAGTGAATAATAGGAGAAAACATTGAATTCTGTTTTCCATAATCTTTGTTTGGGGCAGGAACTAACATGGAGAATTGCATTTTTACTACTTGTGGAAAAAACCCCACGGTTTTGTTTCCTGACAAAATTTGTGGATGTCTTTTTAGCTTATAGCAAGATCTGCTTGGTAGTTTTCTTGAAGTTAAGCAGCATTCACACTGTAACGAAAGCTAACATATATCATGTTTGCCAGGTTATTGCAAGTGAAGAAGACCTTGCACCACCTAGTCTGGTGGTACCAGAGCCTCGGGCAGATGGGCTACATCATACCATTGCAGATCATATAGCCTCTGTCCTTCCTTCTCTTTCACTTCCTGAGAGTGAAAAAAAGGTTTGTGTTGTCTTTCGTTCATTTCAGATTTTTTCTGTCATTTTAGGAATTTTGGGGTTTAATACATCTTTCTTTTTTAACAGAATCTATATGACTACTTTTCTCCTAAATACAGTGAAAAAAAGGTTGTCACCCCTAAGTACCCTCTCTTATTTAACTACCATGATACCCTGGCTCAACGGTTCCACCTGCTGAAGGTATAGTGCTATCTATCATATATAAACAGTTCAAAAGTTCTCAGGCAGTGAATATTCAGTGCACTAGAAAGGATGGAGTGGTGTTTTTACAAAGCAGAATAGTATAGCCTAGATTTTTCCTACTGAGACAGACACGCTAACACGTGTTTAAGAAGGCAGCAATGAGTTACTGCTACTGACTGAGCACACATCACAAATATAGAGCGTGATACTGATTTCAGTGATCTGTTTGCATTATTAATAAGAATGTTTAGCCTTTGGCATAGATAAGAGATATTAAAGAACTCTTGATTTACTGTAGTCAAACACTGATGAAACTGTGGAAAATTACTTACTAACTTGATAACAGTGATTTAGCATATAGACTTAGATTAAATACTGAGATGTAGAGAAGTGTAAGAAAAGATACAGAGGTTGTTAGTGAACGCAAGAAGTGTATTCAGGTTGGCTAAATAGTTGGGGCACAGTGTATAACCAAGACATTGCCAAATTCTAACAGAGGCAGAAAGGTTCAGAGACTGCAAGGTTTGGATTATTGTGAAGTAACAGTTCCCAGACTTTCTGAACCAAAAGAACACTGTGAATCTCTCGATTTTTTCCAAAGCCAAGGTGTAATTTTACTGATAAACTTTGAAAATACTCTGAAGGTAATACAAGTGATAATACAGTTCTAGATTTCACAGCCGAGATGTCTGCCTGGCTTGGCTTCATGAATTGCAAATTGTCTGTGGAATACTTTGACAACCATTGATTAAGACAGTATTCAGTAACAAATGGAGCTTGACACACTGGAGGTATTCAAGCAGAAGGCAGGACTTGAGTAATCATTGAGAGAGATGCTCTTAGCAGGCAGGCATATGCTTGATGTATATGATGTACTTGCTGAAGAGGAAATTCAGGATATAGCACAATGTTTGAGGAGTGGATAGAGGAAAAAGATTTGGAAGATACGGTCCAAGAAAAAGGTACTGCAAGTGCATAACACTAAAAAGAGCGAAGCTGAAAGATACCAGTAAGTCTCAAAAGATAAATCCTTAAATATATAGGGAAGCTGCTGTCACAGACTGATCAATGAGTTTACAGGCTTCATTGCTATGAGAAGTAGCACAGACCAGCTGAAAGATACATGGAAGGTACCTGCTGCCTGTCCGAATAGATCAGTACATATTTCTGTATTCCAGAATTTTTGAGTTTAGCTAGCACAGGCAAGTATCTTCTAACAAGTGTCTGTTATTATGCTGTCAGTTATTCTCTTATGTATCTCATTTTTTCTGCCTAAAACATCTGACACCATGATTCAAGAACACACTGTGAGCACATGCTCAAATTTAAGTTTATGTCCAACTGACTTAAGCACATGCTTACGTCTTTTGCTATAAAAAGACTTCTTTATTCAAATGTAATTTTTAGAAATCCACTGGTGTGAAAGTTTACTTTAACTGTGGTACTTTGTTTTTTGTCCCAGGTCCAGGAGAACTTAAATCCAGAAGAGATTGAACGTGAAATGATGCATAAACTGCCTCTTACAGAACTTATCCATTTCACCCTTCCTCCAACTGAAAACAACGCTAAACGCTTGGCCAGAGTTCATGAGCTCATGCATTATTGTACCAGTGGTAAAGTGATTTTCTTTTTCATTGATATAACTCCAATTTTTTTTCTTCTGGTTGATGATCATCTTAAATAGCAGGAATTTCAGGACAAGTTTTTTCAGCTGCCTAAAACCTTTGCTGAATTTCCCATTTTCACATTCTTGCTTATACCTTAGCCTACTATGCAAGTTCTTAACTTTAGACCCTGGTTTCACAGTTAATGGGAAAGGCTATATGAGTATTAAATATCACATGACTAAGAACTGGAAGTATGTTAGACCTCATTTATTTATTTATATTCACAAACATACAAACACTTACTAAATCTGAGGGGGCGGGAATACTTGTACAAATTGCTGTTTTGATCCTAGGACATAGAATGCATTTCAGGACATGCTGATGTAAACTGTATGGTTATTTACCAACACCCTTTTGGTGGAGGAGCACATGTATCTTAGGTAGAAGAATTTTATTGGAGAATAAATGGCTTTCAGAATGTATTCTGTATAAGTTTTTGGTGTTAATAATGAAATGGCTTCTATAATAGGCCTTTTATCAAACCAAGAATATATTCGCTTCTTCAACCGTAATCACTTCTGCAGCTACCTTTTCTTGGAGTGTGCATGCCATCATGACGTACACTGTGTAACAATCCCAAAGACTACATAAATACCCTTAGGTAGTTTCAAAAGTTTACTCAAGTCTACTAAGAAATACAAACATCCTAATCCCTTTGGTGACATTTGTGCAATCGTATAAGGCACAGGATTTGAAGGTACTTTCCCAGCTATTCAGTCCTGAAATGCCTTGTGTTGGATTAATTTACACTCGCTGCATTGTTTCTAGTTGTTGGTATGTTCATTTTGGACACATAAGCTATTAAGGTATTCTGTAGTGCTGTAGCATTCCAGTTGATGGGTATCAAATATGATGGTCTTCACTGGACCATACTATACTGCCAAACTCTCCCAACTGTTAACTTAGCTAGCAATGTCTTCACTTTTATCAAGAAGGTGATTCATTTGAGAAGGAGATGATACATCCAACATTTTCACGATGTGTGACATGCTTGGGTGTTTAACTACCATGAAGAGAAAACATTTCAAACTGAAGATACTCTTTGTATGATTTGGGCACTGAACTACCTGTCTTAAAATTCAGTCCTTCTCCTGATTATCATTGTTGTATGGACACCAATGCATACAACCATAAATAGGATTTATTATTGCCTTTGCACCTTGCATACTTCTGTGTAAACTATGTGTAAAATCTTGTCTGAAGAGAAAAAAACATTTGATACTTGGTTTGAGGAGCTACAGATAATAAAAGAGTTCATGATAATGGAAGCCTTTTCATGAACTGAAAATAACTAGTTGTTAACTGGTTTGGTAAGGTCTACTCAGTATTTTAAAATCAACATCATTTATATAAAGTTAATGAGCCAGGAGGTATTCAGATGTAGGAAGCACTTCATTTAAGATGGATTAATGGTTAGGCATATCATTTTGCAATTTGGAAGGATTCAACTTTGAATGCAGTGTAAAATGTAGCTCACATAATTTGATCCAATACCGTTAAGGAAATTGTTGTTGGCTTCTGCAGAGTTGCCAAGAACAATATACTTGCATAGTCTTCTATTTATCTTCTGCTGAGCCATAAGGACATTTTCAGTTAACGATTGTAATTCTTTTATAGAACTTCTGAGTTGGGCTGAAGTAGAAAGAGCCTTCAGAGTGTTTACTTTTGAAAGCCTGAGGCTGACGGGGCTGAGTGACTCTGGTCTCCTGGAGAGCTCTGGATCTACGGTTGGAGGTGATTCTGAAGTGTCTTATATCCCTTGGGATAATCCAGCCAGGTTTGCAAGACAGCTGAGACAACTCTTCCTTGTGGAAAATAAACTTAATGGGAAATCTCCAAGAGGCTCTGGTAAAAACCTCTTTGTTTACATTACTCCTGAAGAATTTGAATCCACTATTTATTTTACCATATCGTTTGCTATTGCAGGGCTGTGATTTTTCTTCCTTGTACAAATCACTGAATTTTCAAGTATCGTATAGTCTGTACATTGAGTATCTGTATAGGAATACTAGATAAAGACGAAAGGTAGCTATTTTGTGTGACAACATTAATAGTTTATTTAAGCAACTCTTTATAATTATATCTGTAGAAAAGTATGTACTAGAAAACTGTTTTATTGCTTATGACATCAAATATATTTTATAGACATAAAATACTGAAGACATGCTTAAATACTTTTCTGAATACAGGCTCTTGTGAGTTATGATGGCAGCCTTTACAAAGTCAGTAGCAACCACAGAGTGAAATCAAAAGTGATGTATGAGGTTAATTAGATGATTACTAGTGAATGAGTATTAGAAAATGCAAAGAATATATAACTTACATATGAGGACTCTGGAAAGCGATATAAAAAGTTGAAAATTAAAAAAGTGTGCTATATGTTGTAATTACACATGCATACATACCTTTTCCTTTTACATTTTTTTTTCTTCCAGGCTTCCCTCTTCTTTCACATACAGGTTAATCCAGTGTACAGTTTTGAAATTTAAAATTTTAGGCCAAATTCAGAAGTAACAGGGAAAGAGGAACATATCAGGTGTTGAAGAAAGTGAGACCAATGAAAATAAATGGGAATAAGGCTAATGTGGTAGAACTGATGTTGTAAGGTAGAAGTTTAAACATCCAGTTTTCATAGTCACATTAGACTCTCTGTATTTGGCCAGAAATATGTGAGAACCCTCAAGTTAAAATCAAACAATGTCTGAGCTATGTCTCAACTTCATCAGCTTCTCTTGCTTCTTTTCCAGTCTGTGCAATTAGTGTATCTTTAACAGGTTACTATGTGGCATTTGAGCCATTATAACTCTCTCATTCACATTGGAATGGGAACATTTTAGAGAGCAGGAACAGAGATGGAGAAGACCTGTTGTAGACAATGCAGAGTGAATTTTCTGAAAGTTCTAGATTTTCTCCTGCAGATTCTAACATAATGAAAAATTGTTGGCCTGATTAAAGGAGCAGTGTTGACCAAGAAGCAACATTTAAAACAAGTGATTATTTTTCTGGGATGCAAGAAAAGTAGAAATTAGGTCAGTTTAAGTGGCTATACCTTTAGGTTCATGATGTTGCCCGTGCTTTCCTAATATAGATGTCCAGGCAACCAGCTTAGATGGAATCCTTTCCTTCAGAAGGTTGGAGCAGACAAAAATGAATCCTGCTTATGTGCTTCTCTCCTGAATTTTGGGAACCTGTTTTGGGTGTTAGTTTATTCTACTTGTATACTCGTCACAATACTAAATATTGCAGTTACAAACATAGCTGCCAACGTTTCAACACTTCTGTAGTGCAAAAGCAAATACCAGGAAGAGAAAACGTTTGCTTTCAGATTTCTTAAATCTTCTAAAGGCAGTCAGTAAACAGGTCTAATTTCCTAGAGAAGCAGAGCCTAAAGATATCTGTCTAGAAGCTGAGCTGGTTACAAGCCACTTATGAACAAATACTTTCTGGAGTATTTTCTCCCAGGAAGAGTATTTTTCTTGTACACATGAATTTTGATCAAATATTAGTGATCTCTGCCCTAACTCAGGGCATAAAGAATTCTATTAAAAGGAAATTATTTCAGAAAATCATGAAAATATAGAAGTTAAAGTTTCCATGTGATCCTGTTCATATCAGGTGCCCATTGTAACAATGGAATGACTGGTCAGATCCTCAGCAGAAGTAATACTCTGTCAGTAGCTTATAGAACTCTATAAATCCAATTAATTTAAAGTTTAAAATTTGCATTTTTCAAAAATGTGTGAAAATATCAAACCGATTTATTTTGCCGCCTTTTTTTATGTCATCTGTGCAAAGGAATGCTTGTTATTGCTTCTCAGTGTGCAGAAAAATGTTTTTTTTGTGTGTGAATCTGGAGGACACTTCTTAGAGTATTTCTAATGGTTTTGACCATGCAAAACCAGCATAGGACAGATAAAGAGGATGACTTGAGTAGGTCTTATAAAATGTGGGGGGGGGGGGGGGAGTTGTTTGGGTGTTTTTTTTTTTATTTTTTTAA